>VWZI01012152.1:57489-69338 GCA_013396835.1 Psilopogon haemacephalus | reverse complement strand
CAGCCTGTCCTCATAGCAGAGCTGCTGCAGCCCTCAGGTCATCTTTGTGGCCTCCTGTGGACTCTCTTCAGCAGTTCCATGTCCTTCTTGTCCCCTGCAAAAGGGTTGCTGATTATGAATAAACATTCAAACTCTGTCCCTTGTGAGGCATTACGTGACTCTTGAGTGAATTTGCAACCTGCCTTCAAAATCCCCACTACGACAGGCACATCTTTAAAAAGTGAGCTCTATCTCATCTTGTTTGACTCTGCGAAATACTTACACAGATTTTAGATTGCAAAGGAGCAATCCCCTCCAATAATATCAACCATAAGACTCATTTAAGCAGAATCAACAGCACTTACCTGGTGGTGCAGAATAGGCGTTACACAGCTGTTTTCCAGCTCAAAACCATTCTATTGCCCATGAAACAAATGTAATGCAATGCTTGAAGCTTATGAAAATCAGGGTGTTTTTGCTAGCAATGCTTTTGCAAGAGGCTTCTGGCTACAAGGAGTGCAACTGGCTGCATTGTTAGCGCTTAAAGGAGATATGCAACGTGTAATTATTTACAGAGAGGTACTGCACATCGGGTAGGAGATTCAGATCAGTTCATACGCAACAGTTTAGGCACTACACAAGTTAAGCAAGTGAGGATTACTCCATTTTGGCCCAGATGAATGGCAAGCCTCTTTTCACTGAGAGAAATCAGTTTCGTGGCCATGATGCTCACACCAGCCTATTGAAAGGACTAAGAGAAATCAATGCCCCAGGGAAAGATGGATTGGGCATGAATCAATGCGGTAAGCACACAACCAAACAGCCATGGAGTTAAGGAAGGGAATAAAACCACCAACAAGAAGAAAAACGAAACGACCAAAGAAAAGGCACAGAAAGCACAAAAAACCCAACCAAACGAAACCAACAAAGATTGTCTCTTAACCTGTTTTGTCAGAGCTGGTATTGATGGTATTGGTAGTGATGGAGGTGAAGGTAGTCTTTGCGCTGTCCTTGCTTGTAACAGATTTCTGCTTATTTTTCATGGCTTCCAGTGCTTTGAGCTTCTTGGCATGTTTAGTGCCTTTGTAGTGGGCCGCAGCCTGGCTCTACAAAGGAGAACAAAATGAACCATGCAATCAGGCTCATTTCTAAACGGTCATTCTCTGTATTAAGACGAATACAGACTACCTTTCAATAACGGGTACCAGTCGCATTGCCCAGGTAGTGACCAAACCAAAAAAAATTTCTCCTCAGAACGATGCTCGGAAAACAGTTGAAAAAATACCCAAGTAACTCCCAAGTCAATAAATATATATTATATATTACTATATANGCTTTGTCATTAAGAAATAGGTCTCAGGCAACGGGGAGAAAGGTCCTTTCATCTGAGTAGCTTTGCACTTTTCCAGGAATTTCCATTTCTCCTTTACTCTGCTCCCCTCAGATCCCACCTACAGCAACATGTGCAGCTCTGGAGCCCCCAGCACAAGAAGGACATGGCACTGTTGGAGCCAGTCCAGAGGAGGCCACCAAGATGCTCAGAGGGCTGCAGTAGCTCTGCTAGGAAACAGGCTGAGAGAGTTGGGGCTCTGCAGCCTGGAGAAGAGAAGGTTTCCAGGAGACTTTGGAGTGGCCTTCCAGTATCTGAAGGGGAACAACAGGAGGGCTGGGGAGGGACTATTGACAAGGTCTTGTAATGACAGGATCAGGAGGAATGGGTTTAAACTGCAAGAGGGAAGATTGAAACTGGATGTTGGGAGGAAGTTGTTTGCAGTGAGGGTAGTGAGATGCTGGCACAAGTTGCCCAGAGAGGTTGTAGCTGCTCCTTGCGTGCAGGTGTTGAAGGATGTGAGGAGGAAGTTCTTCACCATGGGAGTGGTGAGACCCTGGAATGGGTTGCTCAGGGAGGTGGTTGGGGCCACTTCCCTGGAGGTGTTTAAGGCCAGGCTGGATGAGGCTCTGTAGGGTAGGGTGTCCCTGGGCATGGCAGGGGGTTGGAACTAGATGATCCTTGTGGTCCCTTCTAACCCTGACTGATTCTATGGCCAGGCTGGATGAGGCCTTGAGTGACCTGTTCTAGTGGGAGGTGTCCCTGTCTATGGCACAGGGGGGTTGGAACTGGATGAGCTTTGAGGTCTCTTCCATCCTAAACCATTCTATGATTCTATTTCCAACCAGAGATTTTTTCAAACCTTCTTTCAAAGAGCAATTTACCAATAACAGTGGAATCAGGAACTTCTCAGCAAAGACTGACAGGGAAAAAACAAATATACAAAAAAACCCCTACAATAAAAGAAAAAAAAAAGCAAACTAAGCCCAAACAAAAGAAGACAGAAGATAAAACACTCTTCCAAGCCCATCACCAAGATTTAACTGCATGTGAGCCAAATATACAATTATCTGTCTTTCCTGAAGACAAAAAAAAAAAAAAAAAGAAAACCTGCTACAAAAAGAAGTGTCTGAAATTCAAAGCCATGAGCACCTTTTCCAAGGAAAAAGCTCACAAAAAAATCTTTCCACAGTCCCAAATGTATTTTGGGTACTTTATATCATTAAGCAAAACTGAGATTTGTGCCTGCATCATTACTAAGATTTATATATTACACTGAAAGTGTATTTATTATGGCAAGAGTTGATGCCAGCTTTTAGTTTATGTTGTGAAGATATTTTTTCAAAGTGTTTGAAATATAAGATTGAACTTTATACAAAACCCACTTGAATATGACTCTTCAGAATACTTTTTTTTTTTAATGGTTAAACTCATAAGAAAAAACAACCATCCTGTTAAAAAGTTAACAGTTTGGAAAACTCCCTGCATTTTTATTGCTGATCATAAAGTTTTATTGCAAGAAACTCCTTTCTTGCTTGAAAAAAAGANGTTTTATTGCAAGAAACTCCTTTCTTGCTTGAAAAAAAAAAAACAAACTAGAAAAATTAGTCAAAATTTAGCTCCTACAGAACAGAACACATTAAATGCAACTATGCTGGGCCAGCCCAAGGGCACACAGAGGTCACTCTTTTTATTTCTGGCATGAAACAGCAACAGATATTGAGAATACAAAAGAAAGTCAAATGCTATCAATAGAAGGAGAAGAAGAGGGAGAAGGAGAAGAAGGAGGAGAAAGAAGGAGAAGGAGAAGGAGAAGGAGAAGGAGAAGGAGAAGGAGAAGGAGAAGGAGAAGGAGAAGGAGAAGGAGAAGGAGAAGGAGAAGGAGAAGGAGAAGGAGAAGGAGAAGGAGAAGGAGAAGGAGAAGGAGAAGGAGAAGGAGAAGGAGAAGAAAAGAAGAAAGAAAAGGATGTAATTTAGTGGCTACAAAGTCTAAGAGGGGAAATAAGATAGTCATCTAAGTTTGTGGTGTAGTGGAAGAATTCTGCATTCTGTGACATCTGTTACTCATTAGACCTTTATTTAATGCTATTTAACGTGTTGAATTTTGGAGATGGAGAAAGTTCAAGTGAATATCACTGTGAGTGTATATTAATTAATCTTGAGATTTATGACTTTGAGCTCTCATGAAGAGTGATGATTCCTTCCAGATGCCTGAGATGTGAGAATCTCACAGAGAGCAGGAAAGGACAGACCTTGTCAAAACCACTTAGCACAGACATGTGCATGTGTATACATGCAGAGATGCACACACACGCATATGTTTTTGTTGCATATTGAGATGCATCATTCAGTTTGGTTGAAAAGCCAGTTCCCCTCTGCCTAAAATAATGCAAATAATTGTGTGAGGTACCCTTATTGAAAGAACACTGGACAGTGAAGTTATTAATTAGAAACAACTTGAGCAGAGACAGCACAATCATGCACCTTTCAGAATTCCCAACACGTAACATTGAGACAAATTGTAAAGCCAAATACGAACAGTCAAGAGATGTCAATTACTGCTAAACTGTAAGGCTGGTGTCAGGTCGTGATGATGCATTAAAAATGACACACACTACACCCTCGTCTCACTACCATGTCAACTATTTTTTTTTTTTTTTACAGTTTCTACTCAAATTTCATTTTCAGCTGTCTGCAGATCCTGACTGAGCTTCTTTTCCCTGGCTAACAGTGACATTCGTCAAACCTCAGGGAGGTAGTTAGAACATGGTCCTTAACAATGAGCCTAAGATGCTGACATTAGTTTGATAAACAGCACAGCTCCCTTCACAGAGCTGTTGGTGGAGCACCCCCAGATTTGTCTCTTGCATCCATAGTCCTCTGCCCTCCGACTTCACACAGTTACAGCTCCATAAACCTCAGCTCAATCAGAGTGTTGGATGCATAAGGGAGATACAGTGAGAGCCTACACAGAAATTCGTGACCTCTTCCATTTTCCTGAAATACATGAATTAATTTTCCTCAAAGCAGAAGCACATTGATCAAATTTACAAGTATGAGAGCTGCTGCAGAGTTGTCCATTATTTGCTTCACCCCCAGGGCACTGTCAGTTTACTCAGTCCCTGCTTAAACTGAATCTTTCTTCTTCTTTTTTCTTTTTAATTCAAAGTTTAAATCTTTAACCTCTGTGTTTCAAGATGACTGCACTCAGTCTCTACTTAAACTGTCTTCCTTCTTTTTTATTATTATTTCAAAGTTTAAATCTTCAGCCTCTATGTTTCCAGGTAACTGCAGCTGGCACATTAATGGTAACCCTATGAGAGAGCAGACAGATTGCTCCTGTACATTTAACCAGGTTCAAATTAGCTTATGCTTGAACTTTTACAACCTTAAAAGGAAAAAAAAAACACAAAAAAAAAAAAAAAAAAAAAAAAAAAAAACANAAAAAAAAAAAAAAAAAAAAAAAAGAAGAAAATCTGACATTACCCTTCCTTGCAAGAGTATGATGTAGGAACTGGAAAAAATCCCCATAAAGATGTTTTTTGATGCAGAAACATAAAATATGGTACCTCAATGACTCATAAGAGAACTGAAGTTGTTCTCATAAGAGTTCTCATAAGAGAACTGAAGTAGTACTCTTATGAGTGCAGCCATAAGAGAACTAAGATAATCTGCACTGTTAAAATTGCATTTAGTTGTAGCTGACAAAAATTGTTACTCAAATACCACAATAAATTAAAAAAAAAAAAAGGCAGACCATAAAATGTGATTATTCCCAGGTTCCATCTAGAATTAAGAATTATTGAGAGGGAGTAGAAGAGTGAAAGGTAAAGCAGTCCTACTTTTTTAATGCCAGCCATGCTGCTCACTGACCAAAGAGACTGAGCCACTTCAGAAAGGTGAGGAGTCTCCTTTAGTTACACTTAAGAGTTCAACAGTAGCAAAACCCAAGCAAGAACTATATGCATTATATAACATATGTATATAACTTATATATATATAACAAAAATCATAGAATCATAGAATGGTTTAGGTTGGAAGAGACCTTAAAGATCATCCAGTTCCAACCCTCCTGTGCCATAGGCAGGGACACCTCCCACTAGAGCAGGATGCTCAAGACCTCATCCAGCCTGGCCTTGAACAACTCCAGGGAGGGAGCAGCCACAACCTCCCTGGGCAATCTGTGCCAGTGTCTCACCACCCTCACTGTAAAGAACTTCCTCCTAACATCCCATTCAAATCTCTCCTCCACCAGTTTGAACCCATTCCCTCTCATCCTGTCATTACAAGACCCTGTGAACAGTCCCTCCCCAGCCTTCCTGTAGCCCCCTTCAGATACTGGAAGGTTGCTCTAAGGTCTCCTCGAAGCCTTCTCTTCTCCAGGCTGGAAAGTCCCAACTCCCTCAGCCTGTCCTCATAGCAGAGGTATTGCAAAGTTCAGTCCTTCTCTGGTGTCATTAGAGAAGGAATGAGAGGAGCTGATATGTAGCCAAGAGGTTTTTTTGAGTCCCAGTTTATCACAATTCACAAAGTTAATGGGAGTCAAGGGTGTACACACACACACAAACACTTTACCTACCTGTGAGCTTCAGTTCATTTAGAAGCTACACTGGCTGAGTATAAAACATTCGATTGCTTCTGCAGCCAGCTTGTGGACTGCTAACTAATGAAAGTAGGCACCTTTACCTCAGCTCAGCTGGGTGCTTTCTCCTGGGTTTTGTTGCCAGGGAAACCACTTTTTCTTTTTTTCTTCCTTGTTTACATTTGTTACTGGCACAGGTTGCCCAGGGAGGTTATGGCTGCTCCCTGCCTGGAGGTGTTCAAGGCCAGGCTGGATGAGGTCTTGAGCATCCCAATCTAGTGGGAGGTGTCCCTGCCTATGGCATAGGGGGGTTGGAACTGGATGGTCTTTGAGGTCTCTTCCAACTTAAACCATTCTATGATTCTATGTAACAGAAATCTCCCTGAATTCTGAGTTTTGGATATGTGAACCAAAGCATCAGGGATGCATAGTGGTGAGCCACAAAGGTGCTGCAAGGAATGTTACTGAGTATGGAAAAAAGCTTGATAAGTTCATATTTAAATTCCCATAGAATCATAGAATGAGTCAGGGTTGGAAGGGACCACAAGGATCAGCCAGTTCCAACCCCCCTGCCATGCCCAGGGACACCCTACCCTAGAGCAGCCTGCCCACAGCCTCTGCCAGCCTGGCCAAAAACACCTCCAGGGATCTGGCCCCAAACACCTCCCTGGGCAACCCATTCCAGCCTCTCACCACTCTCATGCTCAACAACTTCCTCCTCACCTCCAATCTGAATCTCCCCACCTCCAGCTTTGCTCCATTCCCCCTAGTCCTGGCATTCCCTGATAGCCTAAAATGTCCCTCCCCAGCTTTTTTGTAGCCCCCTTTAGATCCTGGAAGGCCACAAGAAGGTCACCTGGGAGCCTTTTCTTCTCCAGACTGAACAGCCCCAACTCTTTCAGTCTCTCCTCATAGCAGTGGTGCAGCAACCCTCTGAGCATCCTTGTGGCCCTTCTCTGGACATCTCCAGCATGTCCACATCCTTCTTGTATCAGAGGCTCCAGAACTCGACGCAGTATTCCAGGAGTGGGATGGCAGAGCAGGCAGTGAGGTGGATTAGGAACTGGTTACAAGATAGAGTTGTGAAAAGCTCTGGGTTTACACCTGTAATGTCTCACTGCCAATTCTCAGTATGCTTTGCTGCACCCCAAAGCACAGGAGAAATTATTTCCTACCAAAAACTTCTGGCTAAATGAAGATAGAGCAGACACTAAGGAAATCTCCCAGCAGCTGTCTAAACTGGTGCTGTACATTTGGGGTGTAAGGACAGCTCGAAATTGGTTTGGGCACAGTGAGCTTTGGGATGCTTTCCAGAGTTCAACCCTCAATAAGTAGAGGTGAAGCAGCAATATGGTGCAGCTATGCTTTTTATATTCATATACTTATGACTTCTAAAGCTGATCATAAAATATATATATATACATTTACTATATTATGCTTGACACTACCATTAAATTGCATCATCCACTAAGTGCTTTTTCTCTTTGATACACAGTAACAATTTACTTCTTGCAGCCAAGTGCACAACTCTGATTAGCTTTCCAAATTGTTCCTTATCCTCTTGCTGGTAAGTAATTTTTGTATTACTGCACTGAAAAGAGATGCTATTTTCCACCACTTATTCATAGAAGTATAGAATCAGTCAGAGTTGGAAGGGACCACAAGGATCAGCCAGTCCCAACCCCCTGCCATGCCCAGGGACACCCTACCCTAGAGCAGGCTGCCCACAGCCTCTGCCAGCCTGGCTGCAAACACCTCCAGGGATGTGGCTCCAAACACCTCCCTGCAGAGGTAACCCATTCCAGGCTCTCACCACTCTCATGCTGAATAACTTCCTCCTCACCTCTGCCTCAATCTCCCCACCTCCAGCTTTGCTCCATTCCCCCTAGCCCTGTCTCTCTCTGACAGCCTGAAAAGTCCTGTCACTCCATCAAATACAAGCCTAGGATTTCTGAAGGTTCAGGCCTAAACCCGTGATGTTTTAAGGGACAGACCACATCTTAGGCTCTGCTGGTGTTTTGACCACACAGCCACATGAAACGGCAATAGAAGTTACAGAATGAATCATAGAATACAATCTTAGAGTCATAGAATCATAGAACCATGGAATGGTTTAGGTCGGAAGGGAGCTCAAAGCTCAGCCAGTTCCAACCTCCCTGTGCCACAGGCAGGGACACCTCCCATTAGAACAGGTCACTTAAGCACTCATCCAACCTGGCCTTGAACACCTCCAGCCACAACCTCCCTGGGCAACCTGTGCCAGTGTCTTGCCACTCTCACTGCAAACAACTTCTTCCTGACATCCAGTTTCAGTCTCCCCTCTCCCACTTTAAACCCATTCCTCCCTGTCCTCTCATTACCAGACATTGTCAATAGTCCCTCCTCAGTCTTTCAGTAGGCCCCTTCAGATCCTGGAAGGTCACTCCAAGGTCTCCTGGCAGCCTTCTCTTCTGCAGCCTGCAGAGCCCCAACTCTCTGTGCCTGTCCTCACAGCAGAGCTGCTGCAGCCCTCTCAGCTGCATCCTGGCGGCCTC
This sequence comes from Psilopogon haemacephalus, assembly GCA_013396835.1. Classification (NCBI taxonomy): domain Eukaryota; kingdom Metazoa; phylum Chordata; class Aves; order Piciformes; family Megalaimidae; genus Psilopogon; species Psilopogon haemacephalus. The sequence continues at coordinate 60,913 of VWZI01012152.1, read as the reverse complement.
CTCTGCACTGGCTCCAACACTTGCATGTGCTGCTTGTGCTGGGGGCTGCAGAGCTGCAGACAGTGCTGCAGGTGGGGTGTGAGGAGAGCAGAGCCAAGGGGCACAATCCCCTCCCTTGCCCTGCTGCCCACAGCTGCTCTTGCTGCAGCGCAGCACACAGTTGCTGTCTGGGCTGCATGCCCAGGTTTAGGTTGGAAGGGACCTCAAAATCACCTAGTTCCAACCCCCTGCCATGGCCAGGGGCATAATTTATCCTGTCTATGAAACTGTGCCCCATTTGGCTGTACAATCCCCTCTCCTATTCCCCACTTATACCAGTCACATCTCTAAAAAGAGGCAGAGTCCGCTACTGTTCATTCAACGAAGAGAAATTACAGATTATCTTATCAGACACAACTGGCAGCTTTAATAAACAGGCCTGAATCTGTGGTGATTTCAGAAAATAAGAGTGTTGTTTAAGTATAATATCATCTTCCTGTTGATACAGCTTTGTGGTGCTGATAAAAGAGAATTAGAAGAACCATGGTTCTCCCCACACACAGAGCCTCAAGAACCACCTGTCCAGGAAGGCTAATGGGTCTATTAGATGTCCTGGCTTTTCCCACTCTTCTGCTGATGGGCAAAGCAAGGGCAAGAGGAAAACAAAGGCTTGGGCCATTATGTCCCCTCCCAAAGTGATCAACAGGGACCCACAGGTGTTTAGGCACTTGTCAATGTCTTGCCCAAATCAGGCTCAGCAAGCCCTGGGCTCACCTCCTATGGTCAGTGTGGCAAATGCCATTGTGCTTGGGGAATCTCTGTGCCCAAAGCAGCCTTTGCACTGGGGCAAAGAATATCAATGGAGCTAAGCTGCAAGCAGTTGTGCTGCTCTCTGCTGCCTCTGCCTCACTGCTCTGACTCACTGTGTGCTGCTTTGCTCTACCTTCTGCTCTACAGTTTGCTCTTGGCTTGGACAACCTGTGCTGCTCTGCCTCCTGCTTCAGACTAGCTTAGCCCTGATGTTTTGGTGCTTGAATTACCTGGAAACTGAAGTGCCTCAAGTTTCCCAGCAGAAGGCATTGAGTGCCTCACGCCATGGTGAGCTGTGCCACCCACATTCTGCTCTCTGCACATCTGCAAGAGCTTTGCCTGCACCTCTGCAAACCTCCGTGCCAAGAGGAAACAGGATCAGGTCAGAGCTCATCTGCCTCTTTCCCAGCACCCTGCTAGAGCCTGGGAAGATCTGGAAGCCTCTCAACAGCTGTCAAGACACTGAGCAGCTCCAACACTGCTGCAAAGAACTAGCAAAGGACTAGCTCTGAGTTCTACTCCACTGCCGTGAGTAGCACAGACTTTCCCTAAGGTTCCAGGCTGATTATATAAAAGTGGGGCAAAACCATTTGTGGCTAAACTTTTCCAATATTCTGATTTTGATAAATTGCCTGTAAGCATCCTTTGAAAAAATTTCCCAATCAAATTAGAACCTAAATTTAAACTGCTTTGTACATAGTTTGTGGGTGGGGCTTTTGGAAATAAAATAACTACATATTTTAAAATTCCGGCCTCATTCATTGCCCACAATCAATTCACCATCCCATCATTTATTAATTTGAAAATGCACCTGCCATGCCCTAAATAGAATTCATATAAACATCATCCTGAAACCTGCCTTCCAAACAAGCAAAATCCTGGCTTCTTAGCTATAGTTTGAACCCATAAGGTAGTTATGGATATAAGTGCTCAATTAAAAATCCATAATTTAGTGCTGGTGATTAGTGCTGACTTTTTGAAAATGGCAATTTGTCTGTGATTAATTTCCCTTCTTTTCTGTGGGGTTTGGAGAGAGAATGAACCAATTCAGAACTTGCTCTCATAGTTTAGGCAAGACCATTTTCAACAAGGAAATTTTTTTAGCAAGCATTGGCAATCCAAAGGCTTGTGCAGCACCTATGAAATTCACACCAAATTCACCTTCCCACCACCAGAAACTGTACTTTTCTCGTGCTTCTAAACAGCAAACATGAGCAGGCACACACACAACCCGGGGAAGACTCTGCACTGCTTTTCTCTCATCATGTGAGTCCAAGAAATTCTGTGTCTCGCTTTATTAGCCTAGACAATGTTCTAACAAACTTCAAATGTACTCCTTCCACTCCATCAGGATACTTCTTCCTTTCTGGTTCCTTCTTGAAAGGATAACAAAACTTGTGCCTTGGGCACAAACTCTCCACTACTGAATCCCTGCTTGGGCAAATCAATCCTACAAGAGAAAAATGATTAAGCAGTTACAACTGAAATACTACTCTATCTACTTTAGCCAAGAGTCTGTACCAGAACCTTTATTATCTCACTGCAGTTCCCATTCCTTGTGAACACTGCCATGGAATGGCACTATAGAATCATACTGAATCAATGTGAAGCCTTCCATTTTGGGAGTAAAATATAAATATCATATTTTTTATGTAATATTACACATCATATATACACACACCCTTGAGAATGATATAGAATAAAATACTGCTAAATGCAGTCAACATCTTCATTTCTCCAGGGTCCAATGTGCTAATTACTTCCATACGCTNCAGGGACACCCTACCCTAGATCAGGCTGTCCACAGCCTCTGCCAGTCTGGCTGCAAACACCTCCAGGGATCTGGCCCCAAACACCTCCCTGCAGGGGCAACCCATTCCAGCCTCTCACCACTCTCATGCTCAACAACTTCCTCCTCACAGCCAGGCTGAATTTTTCCACCTCCAGCTTTGCTCCATTCCCCCTGTCACTTGCTCATAGCCTAAAAAGTCCCACTCCAGCTTTCTTGTAGTCCTCCTCAGATCCTGGAAGGCCACAAGAAGGTCACCTGGGAGCCTTCTCTTCTCCAGTCTGCACAGCCCCAACTCTTTCAGTCTGTCCTCATAGCAGAGGTGTTGCAGCCCTCTGAGCATCCTTGTGGCCCTTCTCTGCACACCTCCAGCATCTCCACATCCCTCTTGTCCCAGGGACTCCAGCACTGGATGCAGTACTCCAGGTGGGGTCTAACTAGGTCAGAATAGAGGGGGAGAATCACTTCCCCCACCTTGCTGGCCACACTGCTCCTGCTGCCTCTGCTCCTTTCAGCATTACCTCCAGCAGCACTAACTTAGCACAGGACCACCTACTAAAGCTGCAAAGGTCACAGCCTTTTCTCTGCATCTCGTGTTCTGTTGGCTTGCCTTGCTGGTAAGGGCTGTCTCACCAAATGGAGATGTGGGGATTAGACTCCAGTAGAATAAACCAAACGGTGCTGCACCATTTTTACTGCATGTTATCAAAAATTCTTCCATCCTGTAATGACGCCAACTACGTTTTCTTAGCTTTCCCGTGAAGGACATTTCTTTCTCACAGCCTTTTCAAACCTGAAAGGTGCAAATTAGTCGTGTAAAAGAAATTATAAATTATGTATTTATAT
>VWZI01012147.1:0-14345 GCA_013396835.1 Psilopogon haemacephalus | reverse complement strand
GCCCCCCACCCACCCCCCAAAAAAACCAAAAAGTAATCTTGCTGCTCTTTAAAGCTCTATAATGCAATGGAAAGACTATGGAAATTTACATGTTTTCATAGATGTGAGATTTCATTTGAAAGGGAGAGACACTGCAGAGCAACAATGAAGAGCACAGATATCCTAAAAGTACTGTGTAGTAGTGTGGGAATTCACCTTGCCTGTCTCCAGACACTAAAGGAAGATGCTCTTATTAAGCTCCCCAGGGGAAAAAAAAAAAAGTTATTCAGAGAGGGTTCCAACGTGCTTCCACTAACATCTTCCCCATATGCCTGTGACTCAAGTCTAATTTCCCAAGTTCTGTAATGTTACTCATCATGAATACTCTCCTTTAAATGGTCTTTTTATTTCTTCTTCTATTTTTTTTTTTTCCTGAATTTTCAGTGGAGGGAAGTACTGAATGCCCACAAGCAGTAGCACATTCCCTTGTGGGCTGCAGCAGACGTTACATCTAATAATTATTTTTTCTGCTGCTTGTGTAAAGTATTCATAACCTGTGCCCTTTTCATTATTAATGGTTAAACCAAGCCACTGGAGTAGAAAGAGCTGTAATTGCTGAGCTGGCTTGGCAGAAGACCCTTGATTGAAATCAAATCTCATGTGCCTGGAAATGTCTTTCTTGACTTTTTAATACAATCACTTTCACTGATATGATGGAAGTTCTGTGTTACTGTGCAGCCTTGAAGTCTCAGGTGTTTTTGGCAGACATTTCAGAGGATGTAGGCAAGGATGTACACTCAAATCTGCTGAGCTACACAGTTTAGCACATGAACTCCCTACTGTACTTCGCTATGGATATTTCATTCATCAGTTCCTCCCCAGTCCCTAATGAATCATTTAATCAGCCAAGATAAATGGCTGCTTAAGTGCTGCTGTTTATTGTGGAATAGTATTTAACTCAGCTTCTTTTACAAACTGACTGTTTGTTGCTATCCCAGGCCTACCTAGGCAGTGGTCTGGTTTAAATAGTTTATTTGCCTACTTCTACTGTAGTTTACTGTCTTTGTCTACCCTTATAAACATAGCTAATGGCATAAGCAACCTGATAAAAGGGCTTGTATTCATCTAGAATAGCCAGATGTCCTGAAAGGCTAATAGGCCTAAAACATGTCCTGGCTTGCCCCACCCTTCCTATGATAGGGGTAGCAAAGGCAGGAGGAAAACAAAGGCTTGGGCCATTATGTCTCCTCCTAAAGTGATAAACAGGTACCAACAGGTGTTGATGCACTTGTGAGTGTCTTGCCCAAATAAGGGTGAACAAGCCTTGGGGTCACCTAATATGGTCAGCTTTGCAAATGCCATTCTGATTCTCTGTGAATCTCTGTGGCCAAAGGAGCCATTGTATTCGGGTAAATAATATCAATGGAGCTAAATTGCAAGCAGTCTGCTGTGCCTCAGTGTGCTATGATCTGACAATGTGCTCTGCTCTGCCTCGGTGCTCTGCCTGATACAATAACAAGCCCCCATGTTTTGGGATTGAACTACCTGGAAACTTAAGTGCCTCAAGTTAACCAGAAGAAGGCATTAAGTTCCTCACAATGTGGCAAGAAGTGCCACCAGCATTCTGCTCCCTGCACATTTGCAAGACATCCTGCCTGCACCTCTGCAGACCTCCGTGCCAAATCTGGAGTTCAAGAGGAACCAGGATCAGGTCAGAGATCATCTGCCTCTTTCCCAGCACCCTGTTAGAGCATGAGAAGATTCAGAAACCTCGACAGCTTTCAAGACACTAACAGAACTCCCTTCAATTGTTTGGGTACTGTCTGGAAGCTATAATTCAGCCCCGGGGAGTCTGGACAAAATATTTTGTGAGTAAATATTCAAAAGCCTCTCTATAACTGAATTCTTAGTAGGAAGGACCTTCTTGGGTCTTCCTTGAGGTTGAGTGGCATATTGGCCACAAGCTTCTCTTCCCAAAGTAGTTTAATGTTTGTTGTATTATTGCTAGTTATTTCTTCAGTGTTCTAGATTCCCTGTTTTCCCACTGTGTAATGCTTTTCACAGATGTGCAAAGAACTTGCTATTATTAAAAGTTATGGCCTGTGGCAAGATTGCTAAATACAAGAATCAATAAATTATATTAATTTTGGAATAGATCCCACCCATACTGTTACACCAGCCCACCTAAATAAATTCAGATGTGAATGTGAGATTACCTACATCGTACTTGATTCACAATTGCAGTTTCCACTACCACCATCCAGGAATTATTGTGTTATTTATTGCTGCAACAGAGATGCATCTGGGGCAGGTAGGGAGGGGAAGGAATAAATTTGTTTTTATTAAAATGAATTAAAAAAAAAAAAAAAAAAGAAAGAAAAACAATCTATTATCAGACCCTCAGTTCTAAGAAAAAGTCTGGAATCCAGAGCCCCAAGTTGCAATCCATTAGCTCAGTAAAATTACATTTCGTTTATTGCAACAGTTAAATACCTAATCTTTGACTGCTCAATCGCTCAGCAGAAACCATCTCTTGATGATCTGTGGTTTGCTATTACCCTTAATTGTGCATTTCATTATTTTTGCACTTAATGTGATGACACATGATGGCACAAATAATAAAACCCTTGCTGAGTCACTAACGTGTTTATAACAGCTTCCAAGTTCAAGAGAAGTCAGGAATGCAATAACTGGGTTGTCGCCTCTGAAACAGGTGAGAAAGCCAGATAGGATTTATGAAAGATTTGGGGGGGAAAAAAGCATAAAGTGACATCAAGTTTCCTGTGTACCTTTCCCTTAAACACATGTAGAGGCTTTAGACTATTTCCAGAATAAGTCAAGCGTGAACCATCTGAGGCTCCTCTCATTGTGAAGGAAAGATCAGACAGGAACTTAGGGATGTTGAACCAAGCTATATAATTTTCCAGGGGCCTGTAGGCATAAATAGACTTAAAGGACTTAACTATAGCAAAAAGTTAACTGTGTTACTGTCCCCAGGCACAAATAAACTTAAAAGATTTAATTATTGCCAAGAGTTGACTGTGTAACTGTCCCTGCTATATATCAACTAACTTGGACGCTGGCTGTGATATCCTGGTAGGACTCATTATCAAATATCCCTTCAAACTTACTCTAGATGGCTTCCTCCACTAAGCATTTCACAAATGGCATCTCGCTCTGTTCAGGTAAGCAAAGTGTGATCCCCATCTCATGAACCATAGCATGTTCCCTTTTATAGCTTCAGTGGCTTTGCACAAAGAGTGCAAGTTAGAGTAAGCTGTTTGTTAAGTATTAAGGTCCTGCATTTTTGTTGATAGCAAAAAATTATAGCCATACAGAGAACAGAGCAGATGTATTCCATATTCTACAGGGTTCTGGAGCACTGTGTGCAGTTCTGGAGCCCCCAACACAAGAAGGACATGGAAGTGTTGGAGCCAGTCCAGAGGAGGCCACCAAGATGCTGAGAGGGTTGAAGCAGCTCTGCTATGAGGACAGGCTGACAGAGTTTGGGCTCTGCAGCCTGGAAAAGATAAAGCTTTGAGGAGACATTATAGAAACCTTCCAGTGTCTGAAGGGGACCTACAGGAGGCCTTCTCTTCTCCAGGCTTTTACAGCCTGTCCTCACGGCAGAGATGCTCAAGCCCTTATATCATCTTGCTGGCCCTCCTCTGGACTCACTCACATGAGCAGTAGGGAAATAAGGTGCATGTAACAGATTTCACAACAAAGGAGGAGCTCCATTTTCCTGCATTCAGCCTACTGGGACATCCTGTTATAGAATCATAGAATCATAGAATGGTTTAGGTTGGAAGAGACTTCAAAGATCATCCAGTTCCAACCCCCCTGTGCCATAGGCAGGGACACCTCCCACTAGAACAGGACACTCAAGACCTCATCCAACCTGGCCTTGAACACATACAGGGAGGGAGCAGACACAACCTCCCTGGGCAACCCGTTCCAGTGCCTCACCACCCTCACTGTGAAGAACTTCCACCTAACATCCCATTTAAATCTCTCCTCTACTAGTTTGAACACATTCCCCTTCATCCTGTCATTAAAAGACCTTGTGAACAGTCCCTCCCCAGCCCTCCTGTAGGCCCCCCTCAGATACTGGTAGGCTGCTATAAGGTCTCCTCGAAGCCTTCTCTTCTCCAGGCTGAAAAGCCTCAACTCCCTCAGCCTGTCCTCATAGCAGAGCTGCTTCAGCCCTCTGATCATCTTCGTGGCCTTTCTCTGGACTCTCTCCAGCAGTTCCATGTCCTTCCTGTGCTGGGGGCTCCAGAACTGCACACAGTACTCCAGGTGGGGTGTGAGGAGAGCAGAGTAAAGGGGCAGAATCCCCTCCTTTGCCCTGCTGGCAACGCTTCTCTTAAAGCAGCCCAGGACACTGTTGGTTGTCTGGGCTGTGTGTGCACACTGTCGGCTCATGTTGAGCTTCCATACATGTTGAGCTGTCCATGAGCTCATGCTGAGCTGTCCATACATCACAGAACACTTGAACCCATATATGCTGAGAGCCTGGGTGGCTGGGTTGGAGTGGCACCACTCTTGCCACTGCAGTGATGCAGTTCCTGCTGGGGATGGTTACCTTAAGAAGATGGTTGCCTGCCAGCCCTGTGAGCTGCACATCTCAGGAGTTTTGCTGGTCAGTTGGATAGGGTGAATATAATCTGCTCTTTGATCAACAGAGTTACTCAGCATTCCTTATCCTATACCTTTTTCGCTGTGATTTATTATCTGAGCTATAAGCGTTGTAGTTTCCAGTATACTTTTCTCTTTATGATTACAGCATTTGGGTTACAATAAAGTGTTGAAACCTCCATCCATGTTGAATCTGTACCCAGAGAGGGGTCCCCAAAGAACTCACTGGAACAGTTATGCAGTCCTGATTCCTGGTGACAATGATGAGACAGATAATGGTCTCCAGACTGCTCCTTGCAGCTGGGTAGAAAGTTTGCTGGATGGCTGTGGCTAAATCATTGTGGTGAATGGAGTTAAGTCCAGCAAGTTGCTGGTCACAAGTTGTGATCCCAAAGGCTCAGTATTGGGACAAGTTCCCATGAATTATCTTTATTGATGGTGTGGTTGAAGGGATTGAGGGTACACTCTATAAGTCTGCAGATGACACCAAGCTGGGCAGGAGTGTGGATGTGCTTGAGGGTACAAAGGCTCTACAGAGGGGTTGAGACAACCTGAATAGATGGGTCAAGGTCAGCTGGATGAGATTTAACAAATCTAACTCCCATGTCCTGTGCTTGGGTCACACCAATCCCATGAAACCTTTCAGGCTGGGGGAACAGTATCTGGAAAACTGCCTGGCAGAAAAGGACCTGGGGATGGTGATCAACAGCCAGCTGAATGTGAGCCAGCAGGGTGCACAGGTGGCTAAGAAGACCAACAGCATCCTGGCCTCTATCAGCAACAGTGTCCCCAGCATGAGCAGAGATGTGACAGTGCCCCTGTACTCAGCAGTGGGAGGCTGCACTGCAAATGCTGTGTTCAGTTTCGGGTCCCTTACTACAAGAAGACATTGAAATGTTGAAGTTCATCCAAAGAACCTGTTGAAGGGTTTAAAGCACACAAGTCTTACAAGTAATGGTTGAGGGAACTGTGATTGTTTAGTCTGGAGAAAGGAAGGCTAAGGAGACACCTTGCTGCTCTCTACAGCTACCTGAAAGGAGGTTGTAGTGAGGTGGGAGTCAGTCTCTTTTCCTAAGTAACAAGAATAAATTATCTCAGGTTAAACCAGATGAGATTTAGGTGAGAAGTTAGGAAGAATTTCTTAAAGAATCATAGAATTAGTCAGAGTCAGAAGGGACCACATAGATCAGCCAGTTCCAACCCCCCTGCCATGCCCAGGGACACCCTACCCTAGATCAGGCTGCCCACAGCCTCTGCCAGCCTGGCTGCAAACACCCCCAGGGATCTGGCCCCAAACCCCTCCCTGGGCAACCCATTCCAGCCTCTCACCACTCTCATACTCAATAGCTTCCTCCTCACCTCCAGTCTGAATCTTCCCACCTCCAGCTTTGCTTCATTCCCCCTAGTCCTGTCACTCCCTGATAGCCTAAAAAGTCCCTCCCCAGCTTTTTTGTAGCCCCTTCAGATACTGGAAGGCCACAAGAAGGTTACCTGGGAGCCTCCTCTTCTCCAAACTGCACAGCCCCAGCTCTTTCAGTCTGTCCACATAGGAGAGGTTCTGCAGCATTCTGAGCATCCTCGTTGAAAGAAGAATTTGGGTTGGCTGACCTTGGAAGTGATTGAGTCACAGTCCCTAGACCTATTTAATAGACATGTAGATGTGGTGCTCAGAGACATGGTTTAGTGATGGCAGTCTAAGATGTACAATTAGTCTTGGTGATCTTAAGGGTCTCTTCTGACCTTACCAATCCTATGATTCTCTGACATCATGGAAAGGGCATTGCAGTTACTAGACAAGCACAATCCTGGTAGTACTTACATGGTTTTTATCTGGAAAATGATATTTGGAACATGATAAAAAACAATGTTTTGTTTTTTTTTTTTTTTTTTTTAAGTGTATTTGTAACCTCTGGCTTCAAATTAATGCAGCAGAACTCACTCTGCTGTTTTGTGGTTGTCAGAGGCTTTATTTTCACCTTTCAAAAGGCATTTTGGAGTGACCTGTAACATTCAAGACAGCTCAGGGAGAGTGAGGTGAGACCTGTACCCTGAACACTCCAAAGGAAGGCTTAGCAGAGATCCACCTGGATAAGGCCAGCAGGGCCAGGCTTTCTCAATTCAGGAAATGTTACCTTCCCATTTCCAGTATCTTAATCCACTTACTACTTTAGCTTCCATCCCAGGTCCTGCCACAGAGGACTGCCACAGAGCAAGTGCAGTCCAAACCTACTTTCAATTTTCTTTGATCGCATTGAGATGCTCTTCAGTAATGTTCAGCACAATTTAATAGTCTCTCTCTTAATTTAATTTCTTTGAACATACTCAAAATTCGATGCCTACAAAGTAACAGCAATGTCAGACTCGGGACAATGTCAAGGTAACTTATATGGATCCTAGGAAGCTTCTTCTTGCAACCATTTATGTTGATTGAGACTCACTTTATAAGACGGAGTGAATAGATTTCCCTTCTGAAGGAAGAGGGAGCACAAGCACACTTCTCACAGTTTCTTTCTAGCTTTGGGGAGATCCTGGTTAAGTATAAATTTCACATTTTATTTATTATTTACTTCACGTTTATTTATTCACATTTATTATTTATTTCACATTTTATTTATTATTTATTCAGCATTTAAATTTCACATTGAGAAGTCAGGTTTGGAAAGGTATTGGGTCTAGTGCACTACACAATTTGGTGGTGAGGACAGGCTATGAGAGTTGGGGCTCTGCAGCCTGGAGAAGGCTTCAAGGAGACCTTGGAGTGGCCTTCCAATATCTGACAGGGATTTAGAGGAAGGCTGAGAAGGGACTATTGACAAGGTCCTATAAAGACAGGATGAGGAGGAATGGGTTTAAAGCGGCATAGGGGAGGTTGAAATGGATTTTAGGAGGAAGTTGTTTGCAGTGAGGATGGTGAGACACTGGCACAGGTTGCCCAGGGAGGTTGTGGCTGCTCCCTGCATGGAGGTGTTCAAGGCCAGGTTGGATGATCTCCTTAAGTGAGCATTTCTAGTGGGAGGTGTCCCTACCTATGGCACAGGGGTGTTGGAACTGGATGAGCTTTGAGTTGCCTTCCAGCATAAACCATTCTATGATTCTATGGTGAGGACAGGCTGAGAGATTTGGGGCTCTACAGAGCGGAGAAGAGAAGGCTTGGAGGAGACCTTGCAGTGTCCTTTCAACATCTGAAAGGGGCCTACAGAAAGGCTGGGAAGGGACTATTCACAAGGTCTTGTAATGACAGGATGAGGAGGAATGGGTTTAACCTGGCAGAGGGGAGATTGAAACTGGACGTTAGGAGGAAGTTTTTTTGCAGTGAGGGTGGTGAGACACTGGCCAGGGAGGTTGTGGTTGCTCCCTGCATGGATGGGTTCAAGGCCAGGTTGAATGATCTCCTTGAGTGACCTGTTCTAGCAGGAGGTGTCCCTGCCTATGGCACAGGGTGGGTTGGAACTGGATGATCTTTGAGGTCCCTTCCAACCTAAACCACTCTATGATTCTATCATTTTCTCATTGCTCCAGACACTGACAAATAGTGAGCAACCTTATTCCCTTATAAAAGAGACCTCAATGCATAGTTTTTGTTCTTTTTCCTGAACTATCACCATATCTGTTACCATTTGAGCCTGAAACCTCTGATAAATATATTTCTAGGCATTTTCCCCGACTGAGTTACACACTGTTGAATAATAAAAGGGTGCAAGATTGCCATTTGGTGATGACACTAAAAGTTTGTGGCGGAAATCTTCTCTGTGACTGAAGTTTAGGAAGAAAGCAGTGTTTCAGAAACCAAAAAAAAAAAAAATAGTTAGTATAATGTGAAATAACATGATTAAAAATAAAATTGTTACAATATCTACTAAAATCTATGTTAATTCAGACTCTTCATGGCCAGACTGCTAATTGGAATTAGGAAGAGAAGTGCTGCTTACAGCTGCTTAGGCATAGTGAAAATTTTATGCATATGACAGCATGAAGCAACATGACACTGGTACAAGAGTAAATTAGTTTTTAATTAAGTTTGCAACCAGTCTACTCATTAAAACAAAACCAATTCTTTTGTCATCTCCATAATGCTCTACCACTGTGCTCATCACTGAATTTTTGACATAAGCAAACCTTCCAGAGGTAATAGATTGCTGCTATAACTTGGAATCATAGAATGGTTTAGGTTGGAAGGGACCTCAGAGATCATCCAGTTCCAACCCCCCTGTGCCATAGGCAGGGACATCTCCCACTAGAACAGGTCACTCAAGGCCTCATCCAACCTGGCTTTGAACACCTCCAGGGAGGGAGCAGCCACAACCTCCCTGGGCAACCTGTACCAGTGTCTCACCAACCTCATTGCAAACAACTTCCTCCCAACATCCAGTTTCAAACTCCCCTCTGCCAGTTCACACCCATTCCTCCTTGTCCTGTCATTACTAGACCTTGTCAATAGTCCCTCCCCAGCCTCCCTGTAGGCTCCCTTCAGATATTGGAAGGCCACTCCAAGGTGTCCTGGAAGCCTTCTCTTCTCCAGGCTGCAGAGCCCAAACTCTCTCAGCCTGTCCTCATAGCAGAGCTGCTGCAGCTCTCTCAACATCTTGGTAGCCTCCTCTGCACTGGCTCAAACAGTTCCATGTCCTGCTTTTGTTGGGGGCTGCAGAACTGCACACAGTGCTCCAGGAGGGGTCTGAGAAGAGCAGAGAGATTTTGAAAATAAAGCTCCCTCTTTAGCTTCTTTATAACTTCACCCTTCTGATGTATTCTCATAGAATCATAGAATGGTTTAGGTTGGAAGGGACCTTAAAGCTCAGCCAGTTCCAACCCCCCTGTGCCATAGGCAGGGACACCTCCCACTAGATCAGGTCGCTCAAGGCCTCATCCAGCCTGGCCTTGAACACCTCCAGACAGGGAGCAGCCACAACCTCCCTGGGCAACCTTTGCCACTGTCTGACCATCCAGAGGTCTCTGAGATCAGAAAATTCAGGACCTTTAGAAAGGAGCTATTGTACAGGGAAGGGAACTGTACTGATAAACAAGAAAAGGTTGTGAGGAAAGGTTGTGTTTTGAAATCTCTTCTGTTTCTCTCAGTGGAGATGGTCTGCTTGATTCAGAAGTGTTGGCAGATGCTTCCAACTGCCTGAGACTCACAGCCTATAATGCTGTGGCAAAGTTGTAACCTCGAATCAATCCTTTTGAAGAGCAGAGCAAATCTGCTTTCTTTTGGAACCCTAATAGAGGAGGCTGAGTGCCTTTCAACACTGTAGAAAAATTGATAGGGGAATTATCTGGAGAGGAAAAGGCCTGTGTCAACCAGAGGCATGCTAAGGTGAGAGCTCTGATCTGGTGGAAGAATGCCCTAAAGCTATGTGACTGGCTCTTCTTAAATTTCTGCTACCTAAAAAAAAAAAAAAAAAAAAAAAAAAAAAAAAAAAAAAAGGATAATTTTAAAAATCACAGGAACAGAAAGAGGGAGAGCAAAAAGAAATTGTGCTCTCTCTATGGTGTGTATAGTTAGTTCATTCACCTGGAAGACACACACTGAGTTTTTATAGGAGATTAAAGCACGTTGCAGAAAAGTCCTAAAGGACAAATTGCCTGCTTGTGGTTTGGCTGAGCAGAGTCTCCTGGATAAAGCACTGGGTGGAGAGGAGGTCCCCAGTGAGTGGTGCTCAATGGAGTTAAATCCAGTTGGCAGCTGGGCACTGGTGGTGTGTGCATACACAGACTCATAACGAAACAGGTATGTTGTGTCAAGACCTAGACGTAAGGAAGCCTTGGTAATGAAATGGAAACAGAATGTGGGAAAAACAGTGAGGGTTTAAGGGATGACACACGGGCTCTAAATTGCAGGTGTCAGGGGGAGCCAAGAGCAGGATGACCTTAGAGGTTGTAAAAACTCTGATAAGAAGGTATAACAAAGAACTCACAGTTTTCAGGTGTTAAGCAGATGTATTTTGTACCAAGCAGAGATGTGTGACTTCATATTTTTAGTTAAGCCAATCACTGTGTTAGCTTTAGCTCTTCAGATGGGTAAATAGCCAATAGAATAGTTGCACACTGCCTTCTTTAGAATATCTAAGCATATATAAGATGAACAAATGCATATAATAAATGGAATTAGTTTGTATCAAACTGTCTCCCCATCTCCTTGTTTGCAGCAGTGGTGCTCCTCAGGGATTTGTGTTGGGACCACTTCTGCTTGACATCTCTATTGACGACCTTGATTCAGGCATGGAGAGTGTCAGCAGTGAGTTTGCAGATGGCACCAAGTTAGGTGACAGTGTTGTTCTGAATGAGGGTAGAAAGGCTCTGCAGAGGGACTTGCATAGGTTACACCAATGGGCCAGCATGAATAGGATGAGTTTCAACTAGGCCAAATGCCAGGTCCTGCACTTGGGTCACAACAACCCTAAGCAGTGCTACAGGCTTGGGGCAGTGTGGCTGGAGAGATGCAGAAAGGGATCTGGGGGTTGTAATAGACACACAACTGAGTGTGAGCCAGCAGTGTGCCCAGGTGGCCAAGAAAGCCAATGGCATCCTGGCTGGGATTAAAAATGCTGTGTCCAGCAGGAGCAGCGATCTGACTGTCCCCTTGGACTCTGCTCTGGTGAGGTCACACCTTGAGTGTTGTGTTCAGTTTCGGGCACTGCAATACAAGAGAGATGTGAAGGTGCTGGAGTGGGTCCAGAGTAGGGCAACAAAGCTGGGGAAGGGCCTGGGGAATAAATCTTTTGAGGAGAGACTGAGGGAGCTGGGGATGGTTAGTGTGGAACAGAGGCTGAGGGCAGACCTCATTGCTGTCTACAGCTACCTGAAGGTACCTTGTGGAGAGGCTGCTGCTGGGCTCTGCTCACAGGTAATTGGAGACAGAACAAGGGGGAATGGCCTCAAGCTGAGGCTGGGGAGGTTTAGATTGGATACTAGGGAAAAGTTTTTCATGGAGTGAGTGGTCAGGGATTGGAATAAGCTGCCCAGGGAGGTGATGCAGTCACCCACCCTGGATGTGTTTAAGGGTGGTTTGCATGTGGTACTTAGGGCTATGGTGTAAGGTGAATCTTGTAGGGTTCTAGGTTGGACTTGGAGCTCCTGAGGGGCTTTACCAACCTGCATGTTGCTGTGATTCTGTGATATTCCTTAAGAAAACCCCAACAAAACAAAACAAAAAAAAACCCCAGGTCCTACACCTGGGTTAGAGCAAGTCCAAGCACAAATATAGGTTGGATGAGGAGGGGCTTGAGAGCACTCTGAAGGAGAAGGACTTGTGGGTGTCCATTGATGAAAAAACTCAGCATGAGCCAGCAATCTGTGCTTGCTGCCCAGAAGGCCAAGAGTGTCCTGAGCTGCATCTAAAGAAGTGTGGCTGGCAGGATGAGGGAGGTGATTCTGCTCATCTACTCTGCTCTCATGAGACCCCCATCTGGATTACTGCATCCAGTTCTGGTGCCCTCAGCATCAGAACATCCAACTGCTGGAGTGGGTCCAGAGGAGAGCCATGAGGACAATCAGAGAGCTAGATCACATTCTGTATAGCAGCCCTCCAGCATGTGAAAGGGGCCTACAGGAAAGCCAGGAAGGGACTTTTTACAAGCCCTTTTAGTGAAAGGGTGAGAGGGAGTGGATTTATGCTTGAGGAGGGTACATTTAGACTAGATATTAAGAAGGAATTCTTTACAGTGAGAGTGGTGAGACACTGCAACAGGTTGCCCAGGGAGTCTGTGGAAGCCCTCCTGTGTGGTGGTCAAGGCCTGGTTGGATGAGATATTGAGCATCCTGTCCTAGTGGAATGTCTCTGCCCATTACTGGAAGGGTGGAACCAGATGATCTTTCATATTTCCTCCAAAACAAGCCAAGCTACAAATCCACAAATCAGCATCAGCTGCATCATCTATTGGTAGGAATTAGAATCATAGAATCATAGACTCAGTCAGGGTTGGAAAGGACCACAAGGATCATCCAGTTCCAACCCCCCTGCCATACCCAGGGACACCCTACCCTAGATCAGGCTGCCCACAGCCTCATTCAGCCTGGCCCTAGACACCTCCAGGGAAGAGGCCCCAATCACCTCCCTGGGCAACCCATTCTCATGGTGAAGATCTTCCTCCTCACATCCAATCTGAATCTCCCCACCTCCAGCTTAGCTCCATTCCGCCTAGTCCTGTCACTCCCTGAGAGCTTAAGAAGTCCCTCCCCAGCTTTTTTGTAGACTCCCTTCAGATACTGGAAGGCCAAAAGAAGGTAACCTGGAAGCCTTCTCCTCTCCAAACTGAACAGCCCCAACTCTTCCAGTCTGTGCTCACAGCAGAGGTGCTGCAGCCCTCTGAGCATCCTCATGGCCCTTCTCTGCACACACTCCAGCATCTCCACATCCCTCTTGTCCCAGGAGTTCCAGAACTGGACGCAGTACTCCAGGTGAGGTCTCAGCAGAGCAGAGTAAATTAAAAGCAGAGAATTAAACTGGATATCTGCAGACAAGAAGTTGCGCATCTTATCATATCAGGTGGATTGGAAGCCACTGCTTGCACATCTGATGGCTTCAGGAAGCCACATTTTCTGTGCATAATGTGAACCATACGAAATCTGCAGTTTGCTGGCTTACCTTAGCAAGCTGCTGAGCAGTCAGTGTGTTTTCCTTTTACAAGCAGGTGTGATTCAATAGCAGGAAGGAAACTCGTACTGAAAACACGGTGGGGCGAGGGAAAGACATCTGTTACTGCAGGGATTTAAAGCTCAGCAGTGATTTATTTTGGCACCCTGCTTTGGAGCTGGGCAATGTGGGTTGTGGTAGAAGACTAGGAGCTTGGGTGGTTCCTTTACCTTGCAGGAACAGGGAAAGTCCCAATCCTGTCTCTACTGCTGTTTGTTCCATGAGTTGTATGCTGCAGAAGGTGTTGGACTTGGTCATGAAAGCAGAGAAGTGATGAGTATCTTCAACTAACACTGAGTTTAGATTTCTGAAGGAACTTAAAATACATCTCAGAGAACCTTTGTTTTGCTTTAAAAGGATGCATAGTGTACACATGTACTGTGTGCAGTTCTGGAGCCCCCAACACAAGCAGGACATGGAACTGTTGGAGCCAGTGCAGAGGAGGCTACCAAGATGCTGAGAGAGCTGCAGCAGCTCTGCTGTGAGGACAGGCTGAGAGAGTTTGGGCTCTGCAGCCTGGAGAAGAGAAGGCTTCCAGGAGACCTTGGAGTCACATCCTGGGCCTTCCAGTATCTGAAGGGTGCTGCAGTAGGGCTGGGGAAGGACTACTGACAAGGTTTTGTAATGAGAGGATGAGGAGGAATGAGTTTCAGCTGATGGAGGGGAGAATTGAAACTGGATATTAGGAGGAAGTTGTTTGCAGTGAGGGTGGTGAGACACTGGAACAGGCTGCCCAGAGATGTTTTGGCTGCTCCTTGCCTGGAGGTATTCAAGGCCAGGTAGGGCAAGGCCTTGAGTGACCCCTTTTAGTGGGAGATGTCCCTGCCTATGGCACAGAGGAGGTTGGAACTGGCTAATCTTTGAGGTCTCTTCCAACCTAAACCATTCTATGATTCCAAATTCTGTGAAATGCCACTCTTGGTATCAGAAAACAAACAGGCATACATGTAAAGGAGAGTCAGAGCATCACACAGTATGGTGTGCAATCTATGGAAAGGTTGTCTAGAGATGATAAACATGGGTCATAGGAAGCCAACCTGTCCCCAGCCTGGATGAATGAAGAGGTGCAACCTTCAAAAAGCTATAAAAAAAAAAT
>VWZI01012146.1:0-27110 GCA_013396835.1 Psilopogon haemacephalus | reverse complement strand
GTTGGGAGGTGATCTGCTGGAGAGGAGCCCTGTGGAGAGGGACTTGGGAGTGCTGGTGTATAACAAGTTATCCATGGGACAACAATGTGCCTTTGTGGCCAAGAAGGCCCATGGGGTTCTGGGGTGTATTAAGAGTGTGTCCAGCAGATCAAGGGAGGTTCTCCTCTGCCTCTACTCTGCCTTGGTGAGACCCCATCTTGAATACTGCATTCAATTTTGGGCTCCCCAGTTTAAGAGGGACAGGGATCTGCTGGAGAGTGTCCATCGGAGGGCTACAGGGATGGTGAGAGGACTGGAGAACTGCCTTATGAGGAGAGGCTGAGGGACCTGGGACCTTTTAGTCTGGAAAAGAGAAGACTGAGAGGGGATTTAATAATTTTTTATAAATATCTGAGGGCTGGTCAGGGGTGGGAGGACAGGCTCTTCTCACTTGCTCCCTGTGATAAGTCAAGGGAGGATGATCAGGGGACTGGAGGGCATGCCTTATGAGCCTAAGCCATTCTAGGTTTCTAAATGAGATGTCAAATAATACATATTAAAATAAACACTGCAAGCAGCTTCACACAGACAGCAAGTCTCATGAGAGAATTCATTTAAGAGGGCCAAAATGTAGGGAAGAGAAATACACCAAAAGAACTGCTGCATGGTTTTTTTTCCAGTTTATTTTTCACTCCTTTCCTCTTTGAATATCTTTGGCCTTTTAAAAACTCTTAGTGCAAAGTGAAATGTCACCATTCCGATGAGTTAAATAAGCTATTTATTAGCAACAGACTAAGTACTCTGCAGAAATGTATTTGCCCCACAATAATATTTATAAATAAGCTATGAAATATTATGACATTGTAGCAGTAGCTCTGCAATTTTTTCCTGTGAGGATTTAGTTACAACCAGCAAGTGCACTTAGATGGGTGAAGTATTTCTGTGCAGGACCAGTGAAGTGTGCAGGCAGCACATGGGAGAAGATGAAAAGGCAGCCAAAGTGCAGCCTTTTCTTTGACACTGGCAACAAATAAATAAATAAATAAATACAGAAGCAATAAATAAGTGAAGATCTCATTCAGCTCAAATAGAAATGCAGTCATCTCACAATCCCCATCAGCTGCGGCTCTGCTGCTTGTGCTGGAGTTGCCTGGTTAACACCGGGAGCTGAGCTGCTCAGCCACAGGGTGGTGAAGGCTATGAGCCTAGCAGAGGGCAGACACAGGTCCCCATTGAGCACAGGGACACTTGGGCTGCTCTTTGCATTGCTTGTTTTGACCAACAGACCAAGGCAGGAGCAACAAGAGAAAGTCAGCAATTAGGCCTTCCAAAGAGAGCTGCTATTTTAAGGACAAGAAACTTCATTAATGGTTTTGAGGAGCAGGGTGGGGAGGACTTAACAGTGAGCTGCCTGTGTGCAGAGAAAGGTGACCAATTCAGATGATTTAAATATCCACAAACACTACAACTGAACACCCCTCCCAAAGGGCATAGGACTAAGAAGCTATTTTTCTGTAAACTACAAAGCTGTTTTAGAAGTTGTGGATCATGTTGCTGGTATTTGTCCTCCATCATGAGACAGATAAAAATTTGGCAGATAAAAGAGAAAATAAAAAAATTGGTTAATTTTAGAACTGGATATTACTTCCTCAGGTCCTGGTGGCAGTTTTGAGCATGGAGGGAGGTAAGAATAAAGGACTTCAGAATTAGACTTCCTGAGCATTTTCAGTTCAAGGCTCACTATATTAATTAATGAATTAATTTGTTTGTTTGTTTAATGTGGGTTTGGTTTTGGTTGGTTGGTATCAGGTATCTCACAGGGGCAAACCATCAGAATCTGCATATATTAGAAAAGAGCTTAGACCTGGATCTTGATTTCAAATGAAGGAAATGTTAAAATAATTAACTGTGGCACAAATATCTCTTGGGGAAATCTGGGCTGAGAAGAACCTCATGAGGTCCAGTAAGGTGAAGAGAAAGGTCCGGCTCCTAGGTCAGGGCAACCTTTGATATCAATCCAGACTGGGGGATGATGAGAGTGAGAGCTCTGCAGAAAAGGACCTGGGACATGAGTCAGCAATGGGCGCTTGGAGCCCAGAAGGCCATCATTTTTAACTTACTGCCTAGGATCCTTCACATCTTTGTGCTGTGCCATTACAATGAAGAAATGAAGCAGAATCACAGCTGCAGGCTAACAGATGTGAAGGTGCCATGGAGGATCCATTTTCCTCATTGCTGAGTCCAGCTTGGTGTCCTCTGCCTGCTCATTCTAGTTTCACGCACATGTCAACACAGAAAACGCTATTTCAGGCTGCAGTATTTCACTGCCTGAGCCAAACCAAATGAAGACAGGAATAGCAACAGGAAACAGTGCCAAGGAAAACGAACTTTCCCCCCCCCCTCCTACTGTGACATTTTTGGAGGCAGCCAATTATACATGAAAAAAAAAATAAAATCATGAATGAGCAGTGTAATTTCTGAGCCATAACTTAAAGGGAAGGATTCCTTTAAATATGAAATCAATACAATCATTACATTTTAACAGCTTTTTTGTGGTTCTGTATTCTTCTACAAGGACTCGTTCTAAGGAAACCTCTCTGCTGTATGAAATAGCTACAGTAATCTGTTGCCACTAGTAAAGTTGTTGCCCTTAGGAATGTCACATATAGGGGAGTTGTTACATACAGACAGGAAAAAAATTATGCAGTAGGAAAAATAGGCTACAGAAAAAAAATTAATATGCAATAGGCAGAAAGTTTTTACTTGTAGGCAGAACAATAGGTTCTTTAGGTGAACCTAAAGTGGAAAGAGGTTGGACTAGATGATCTCTGGAGGTCCCTTCCGACTGTGTATGACTTAATAGAAGGTGAGCACCTGTAAGAGCCATAGCTGGCACTGGAGGCATTTCAAGGCAGGAATTTCTGTGCCAAATCTGCTGGTATATTCTACAGTGTCTCCATTTTTCTGTTCAGCACTATTTTGTACATTTCCTGTCCTGATATCAATTACCTCAGTAATAAGAAATTCTAACAAGTATACAAATGGCTCTGTGTGTGTGTGTGTTTGTATTCCAAAATATAAACTTCTCTGGCTTCAGCTTACTTCTGTTTCATTACTTTCCTCTGCATTATAGACACCACAGAATCAAAGAATTATAGAGCATGAGAATCATGAAGGCTGGAAAAGACTTTTAAGATTGAGTCCAGCCATAACCCAACTACCTTGACCATGAACCCATATCCTCACACATCACATCTGCAGCTTTTTGGACACCTCCAGGGATGGCAACTCCACCACCTCCCTGAGCAGCCTGTTCCAAGCCCTCACCAGTCCCTCACTAAAGTTCTCCTCATGTCCAACCTAAACCTCCCCTGGCACAACTCAAACCCATTTCCTTTCATCCTGTCACTAGTCACTTGGGAGAAGAGACCAGCACTAACCTCAGTTCAACCTCCTTTCAGGTAGCTGTAGAGAGCAATGAGATCTCCCCTCAGCCTTCTCTCCTTCAGGCTAAACAACCCCAGTTCCCTCAGCTGCTTCTCATGCAACCCCTCACCAGCCTCATTGCTATTCTGTGTGTGTAGCCTTGGTGGAGAAGGGGAGATGGAAGAAAAACGAAAAAAGAAAAGGAATGCTGCTCAATCAAGGGAGTTTTCTGCTGCATGACATAACTGCTACTGCTGTCAGTTCAGGCAGTGCTAAGCCTGCCCAGGCAAATTAAGGAAATGCAGAAAAGCTATTTTGGGGATTAAAAATGCCCTTCCAAATACAAGCAGTTCATTTGTGCCTTGCATGCTAAGGAAGGAAATCATAGAGCAGCACAGGGAGTACTCTAATCCCTGTGGATTGAAGCTGTGTTTGCTTTAGAGTAGTTCCTGTCACCATTTTCAGTATCTTACCCCCAAGGAGGAATTTTGCCACAGGATTAGAAGTCTGGAGAGCAACTTTTTGTGCAGAGGGACTTTTCCTAAGGGTGTCTAGAGACAGGATAAGGGGGAATGTCTTGAAGCTGAAAGAGAGCAGCGTTAGACTGGATCTTAGGAAGAAGTTCTTCAGTGTGAGGGTGGTGAGACTCTGGAATAGGCTGCCCAGAAAAGCTGTGGATGCCTCCTACCTGAGGGTGTTGAAGCCAGGGTGGATGAGGCCTTGAGCAGCCAAGTCTAGCTTAGGGGTGTCCCTGCCCATGGTGTGTAGGTTTGAGGAGATGAGCTCTGAGGTCCCTTCCAGCCTGAGCCATTCTAGAATGATTATGAAGTCTACGTTTGCAATCCCACTCAGGGTAAAACTTCACTGGGACTCTATGATCTTACCCACCTGTAGTGACCCCACAGAGTTACCAAGTAGCTTAGGTTGGAAAGAAATGTTGCTATCACTATCAGAAGCACTGCTTTAGTTTATGTTACTTTCTCTCTGGACAGAGAATTCAGGAGGAAAGGTGAGAGTAGCTAGCAAAACTCTGGTCAGAAATCGTAACAATGCTGATATTTACTGAGTGCTGGAAGTGCTCTCTAGGCTCTACAACATGGAGGCTGAAATGTATAAAATCTAAAAGAGAGGCAGAAAAAAAAGCAAATGGAGAGGTAAAAATACAAAATCTCCACCAGATCTATCCACAGGGACACACTTTGGCATAACTGCACAGCCAGGTACCAGATAAAATGCATCCAAAGGCTGCTGCCTAAGGTAGAGGCATGTAAGATTTCAGCACTCAGCTCAAGCAAGATCCCACCTGAAACATGATTTGGAGGTCAGGTTCCAAATGTCTCTGAGAAAATCTGATTTGTTTGCAGTTTCTACTTAGAACAAGAGTAATTCCATGTTTCTCCTTTATCCTTCTCCTCTGTCAATTCACCATTTCCTAAACCTTATATTCCTGCCTGGACTACATCTGCCACCCATCTTCCCAGCCTCACAGCTGTCTGCCCCCACCCTGCACACAGGCTGTTAGCCTGGGGCGGTTGCCCACTGATTTAATGAGGGTGATGGACAGATCAGTTAAGGGGAAGCTCAGAAATGCACATCTTCAGGGCATTGTTGTGCTCCTGTCTACCTACTCCTTAATCTCTGAAGAAGGATGTCTCGTTTCCATGGGAATCATGCTTAGATACTTGGCTTTATGGAGATCATGCTCTTTGGATGCAGTCCTGCCCTTCAAAAAATGGTTTCTAACTGCCTTGCCCAGATTTATGTCAGGCATGTGTGGTGGTGCTAGGACAAGCCTCATGTGCTTCAGTTTCTGGGTACTCATCAAGGATCATCTTCTTTCTCTGGTATTACACATGTTTGAAACAAGAGCAGATAAAACATCTTTTTCTTCTGTTTCATTGCAAATACTGAGTCCATTTCTGGGACCCTCAGATCAAGAAGTACCTCAAGGAACTGCTTCAGAGAGTCCAGAGCAGAGCCACAAAGATGCTGAAAGCAGTGGAACATCTCCCTGTGAGGACAGGCTGAGGGAGCTGGGGCTCTTTAGCTTGGAGCAGAGAGGCCTGAGGGCTGCTCTCATTCATGTGGATAAAGTGGTGCAGGGTAGTGTTGGGAGGAAGATGCCAGGCTCTGCTGAGGGATATCCAATGACAGGACAAGGGACAGTGAGGGCAAGGTGAAGCAGAGGAAGTTCTATGTGGACAGAAGGGAAAACTTTTTTCCTGTGAGAGTGCCAGAGCCTTGGAGCAAGCTGCCCAGAGAGGTTGTGGAGTCTCCTTCTGTGGAGACTTTCCAAACCCTTCTGGATGCGTTCCTGTGTGACCTGCCCTGGGTGACCCTGATCTGGCAGGAAGGTTGGAATGGATGACCTGTGGAGGTCTCTTCCAGCCCCTAACATTCTGTGGTTCTGTGAAACTGAACACTGCACCAAGATGTTGGTGCTCTCAACATAATGCCCATTCAGTCTTGTTAGAAGTTACAAGTTTAGCCTTTCACAGGCAGTCTTTGCTGCTTGTGGCTTTAGAAAGACTCCAGACATGTAAGGTGACAAGTTGTGCAAAGCATGGGAAGGGTGCAGCTGCTAAGCACTCTGAATGTCAGTAACAATACTACCAGTAATGGACAGCTCACGGCAAAGCAGGGCAGCACATCTGCAGAGGGTTGGTGTTTGGAGCAGCTGCAGAAGAATGTGGGCTGCTGCTGCCTCCTAGGGTACGTTGGCATGGCAGTGCCTGCTGCTAGCCAGATACCTGAACTCACAGCAACCTTCCCAACTGCAGGCAAACCGACAATGCACTTGGAGTGGCAAAGAGCCCAAGGTGCTATAGTTCTGAGCATTTCTCTGGCCCTTTGGCTGCTTTGTTGTCTCCCTTGGGCAGTGTGTAGAAATATAAATCAGTCTCCTTCTCTGGAGGCATTCCAAACACATCTGGGTGTGTTCCTGTGTAACCTGCCTGGTGTGATCCTGATCTGGCAAGGGGGTTGGACTGGATGCTCTCTGGACGTCCCTTCCAACCCCTCACATTCTGTGATTCTGTGATTAGTGGAGTACTGCATCTTCTGCAAGCCACTCTCCTTGCTTCTTACTAAAGGTAATGAACAAGCAACTAAATATGAGCCAGCAGTGTGCCCAGGTGGCAAAGAAAGCCAATGGCATTCTGGCTTGGGTTAGAAATGCTGTGCCTAGCAGGAGTAGAGAGGTGATTGTGCCCTTGTCTCTGGTGAGGCCACACCTCGAGAACTGTGTTTAGTTTTGGGCTCCTCATTACTAGAGGGATGTGGAGGTGCTGGAGCAGGTGTAGAGGAGGGCAACAAAGCTGGGGAAGGGCTTGGAGAATAAATCTGATGAGGAGTGACTAAGGGAGCTGAGGATGGTTAGTCTGAAAAGGAGGAGGCTGAGGGGAGACCTCACTGTTTTCTACAGCTACCTCAAAGGCCCTTGTGGAGAGGTTGGTGCTGGTCTCTTCTCACAGGTAATTAGTGACAGAACAATAGGCAATGACCTAAAGCTGCAACTGGGTAGGTTTAGACTGGACATTAGGAAACATTTTTCAGGGAAAGAGTGGTCAGGTATCGGAATGCATTGCCCAGAGAGGTGGTTTAAAAGTTATTTGGATGTGGTGCTTGGGGATATGGTTTGGGGTGAACGCTGTAGAGTAGGGTTATCTGTTGGACTTGGTGATCCTGAGGGTCTTTTCCAACCTGCATGTTTCTGTGATTCTGTGGTTCTATAAAGTAGCTGGAAGCTGATGGCAGGCTGCTATGCAGCACATGGCTGTGAGCCCCTGCCTCCAATCACACCAGTATGTTCCAAGGCGTCATGTACAGCATTTGTTGGCCAGTGTTGGTTCCACCAAAAGAGTTTCAAGCCTAGAGAGTAGAAAAGCAATTAGACTGCACCAGTTACCTAATCACAGCAATCCTTGACACTCCTACAAATGAGATCAAGCTACTCAGGCTGGATCCTGCTCAAGAGGCAGTATGGTCAGTGGGGAGCAGCCACTGCCATCTGCAGGCTCAGCTCTTGGGCTTTGGAACTATTCAACGTTTGATTTATGGTAGTGAGTTGCATCCTGGCAAACATTCCCTGTGCCAAACTCTGCTCCATCACCCATCAAATATAAGGGCCTGGGCCACGGGAAAGCCTTCTGCACAGTTCACTATGTTTTGGATCAGGCCTCTGGGTTTCAAGAGTGACAGATAATATTCCATTACTGTCAAATTTTCTTGCTCAAATGTTTTCCATCAACATCTTTACTTCTTTTGGGAGAATCCTCACAGCGGGTCAGGTTACTGTGATAACCAGTGTGGAGTGACCCACACTGACACATCCATTTTCAAACAAAACTCAGCCTGAGGCAGACATCTGCCTAGGCAAATTGCAGTGCAGATGGCTGGAGTACGACAGAGATGTAAGCAGCTGAAACAGAGCTCTAGAATGGGAAGTGGAGGGCAACCATCATAACAGAAGAGTACTACCATGTATATTAAGGCTCCATAACAAGAACCGGGAGGGAAGAATTTGGGCAGGATTCTTTCAGATATGCTTCAGAAGCGATGTTGCCCCTGTGCTCAGCCCTGGTGAGGCCACACCTTGAGCACTGGGTCCAGTTCTGGGTGCCACAGGACCGGAAAGACATTGAGGGGCTAGAGGGTGTCTAGAGAAGAGCAATGAGGCTGGGGAGGAGCTCAGAGAGCATCATACAAGGAGCAACTGAAGGAGCTGGCTGGGGTTGTTCAGTCTGGAAAAGAGAAGGCTGAGGGGAGAATCTCATTCCTCTCTACAGCTACCTGACAGGAGGTTGGACTGAGGTTAGTGCTGGTCTCTCCTCAAGTAGCCAGTGACAGGACAAGAGGAAATGGGTTTGAATTGTGCCAGGGGAGGTTTAGGCTAGACATGAGGAAAAACTTCTTTAGTGAAAGAGTGGTGAGGGCTTGGAAAAGGCTGCCAGGGAGGTGGTGGAGTCACCATCCCTGGAAGTGCTCAAGAAGCTGTAGATGTGGTGCTTCAGGAGGTGGTTTAGTGGTCATGGTAGCTGGATTATGGTTGGACTCAATGACCTTTTCCATCCTTGGTGATTCTGTGATTCTATGAAATGCATTTTCTGCTTACAAGAAGAAATGGCAGTGCAGCTGGTACAGCCTGGTTTAGTACCTAAGAAAATCCACCCAATGCCTATTTCCAAAATGCATTCTGAAAAGTCTTATGCTGCAGAATGCCTCAGTCCTTAAGGAACTGGGGGCAACACCTTAGTGCCACAACAGATTTTTTGTTAACAAAGGCATTTGTTTGGTTTATTGCAGACTTATTCTTGAAAACTCAAAAATGCAGCACACTCATTCTGCAGCCATCTCATTGTGCACCAATTCTTCAGCTTTTTACCTTTTTTTTAAAATGTAGCTCATTCCTGTCCATCACTCCACCCACAAATTAGGAGTTTATAATGGAAATTCTGACAGAGTTTTCACTGTGGTGCTGCTTGCAGACACTGCCATGATAAACAATTTTCTATTTAATGACTCCTGATGTAATCACAGCAGGAGTAAGATTTGCTAACAGCCAGCTCTCTATTGTTATCCAGGAGGAATAACATACTAGGGAAATGTCCCTCTCTTCCCTGATCACATCTTGTTAGCCACCAGCTTTAGAATGAGTGTTCAAATTGGTAAAAAGAGAGCTGACCACCACCTCAACCCACCCTCTGCAGTTGTTTAAGTTGGACAAGACTTTTGTCCTGGCTTGCATTACTCCAATGGCTCAAGCTCAGAAGGGTTCTGTTTTACTGCCCTGTTTTCTCTTTAGTGTTCCTGCTTTTTTTTCCTTTTTTTTCCTTTTTTTCTTTTTTTTTTTTAATGCTACCAAATGGGTGCTTTTGGCTCCCAGCACTATCACATGTTGCCTCTAAGTATGGAAAGAGTTATGGTAATATGGAGGTAAATAATAACTGTAAATCCCACATAAAGCAGACTGCCATCTAATTATAAAAATACCTAATAGCTTTCTTTTTCCAAGACAACACAGCTGTCTCTTCTAACCTTTCAATTGCAGATTCTTCTCTCTCCTGTTTTTATTTATAGGTTGCTGTGCAGTTTGACACGGCACACCAGGATTTTTGTTTCTAATTTTGCAAAGAAAACCAAAAACAACTACTATTCAGCTCACCAGAAAGAAGCATCACTTTAAAATTCTGAGAAGAAAGTAAGGCCAGCTCTAGAACACCATCTTGGAACCAGCCTCCTTCTTAATGCACTTCTAAAGGATCTGTCAATGGCTACACACCACAGTTTAAAATGAAACTCTGCCATGGAACTAAAGGAAGGGTCGGCCAAATGGCACACGTCACATGCTGGGAAAGAAACCTCATTCCTTCTGTGAGTATCTCAGTGTTGTTATGAAAAGAATCACACTAGGTTATTCCTCTGACCACAACAAAATAACATTTTTACATCCTGCTCAGAGCAAAGCAGGTTGAAAAGCACAGTGGGTAAACTTACACCAGGCAGTGTAGCAGGCTAGTGAGAGGAGCAAAGCCTTACGTAGTGCTGATGTTGCCAGAAAGGGTTTGTGTGTTGTCTGGAAACTACAACCAGACTATTTTGGAAACTGCAACCATGCTTTTTGTACCTTTGTAGTCAGCTTTGCAGTGCTCAAAATCAAAGTCATACAAGTGTACGCTTCGTGCCAGACCTGCAAAGTGCTTCCTCCTACACAAACTTCTTCTTACCTCTTCCTCCTTACCTTAAACTTCCACATGGAGCTGGGATGGGCACAAAAGAGGCTGCAGGCAATGCTGCTCGTGCCACATGAATGGATGCTATCTTTGAATCTTGGAAACATTTCTGTCTCAAGGCTTTTACATATCACTAAGCAACCACTTCAGAAATCTGTGCCTATGCCCTTCTCCACAGTAAATCCCACACTGAAGCTCAAAGAGCAGCAAACTTCTCAAGGGACTGGAGTGCATCTTAACCATCAGCCATGGACACTTCTCTCTCTCTCTCTCTCTCTCTAAATTGATAAAAAGAGTAATTATGATTTTATGCAAAACACCACATAGCTCTGAATGGGCAAATTACATTCTGCCTCCCTTTTGCAGAAGCAGTGAAAACAAATGAACTGGAAGATAGTGGTGGGAAAGACCAGCCTGGGCTGGAGGTGTACTAGGAGCTCATTGATAAAGATTTTTAAGCATGCAGAGTGTTTGTAGCCACACTGAATTTTCATCAGTCTGCAGCACCTGGCCTTTGCCCAAAAATCTGCCATTTTATCAGATGTGGCACTCGGCTGGGTGGCTGCCATCACTCTACTGGGTGTCTGAATGGTAAAATAATTTCTCCAGAGGGAAGAGGCAGACCCCAAAGGTTTTCTAATTCCAAGGGGGAGGTCGTTTTTCACCACCAGCTGGAGCCTGATGTCAGACAAGCCCTTGCTTCATTTATTCTCCTCAGAGGTTGAGCCCCAGCTTGTCCTTCCTGACTCCAATATTGTTTCACATTTGGGCACACAGCGGCTACTACACAGTGAACTGTTAAACCAGGAGAGTCCATGAGACATGGGAAAATAGTTTAGGGGAAGCCGTTTGACAGCAGGATGTGGTAATTTCTATTGTCCCATTAAAACAGAGATATCTGGGAAGCTTAACTTTGTTTTCCCTGTGTAAACATATACATTTTAGCTTAATGTGCCCAAAAGATACAAATTTTAAAAAAACCCAACCAAACAAAAACAACCCAACCCCAAACTCACACCACCAAAACCAACATAACAAATGTTTGTCCTTTTGGTGCATTATATCTGCTTCCTTTACATGGATATCAGAACGGAGCCCTGCACACTCAGAATAAGGTTCATTGGTATTGAAAGAACAAACGCCCTGGTTTCTCTCACATTCTGGTGTTTTAGTTCACATTTCCAGTTTGGGCTGAGAACAAAAAGGAAGCTGCCACAACTGAATATTTTTATAGAGTCATCTTAAGAAAATACTTTGATTCTGTCCTGTTTGTTCCTTTTTTTTCCCCCAAAACAATAAGAGATAAGAATCACCAGTTCCCACACAACATGTGGGCAGCTAAAGCACCATGCTCTGATTCTTCAAACAAAACAGAAGCTGAGACTTGCCCACACTCAATGGTTTGAGCATGTGCCAACTATATTTAGATCTATATAAGGTGACCAATACCATCATTTTTTTTTTAACTTGTATGTTGTCCTGAGAAGATGGTTGTGAAGCCCTGCTACAGAGTGGTTACCAGGTGGCTTACAGCAGACATTGAACGTGACAAGGGGAAACTGTGGGGTTTCATTCCCTCTGAGCACTGGCAGTGAGGCAGCACTGATGCAGAGATAACCTTTGTGAATCAGCTGGAATTCCATTTTCCAGCAGGTTTAAGCTGTAAAGGCAGAGCATAAGCAGTCACCTGCAACAGAGATCAGTGAATGCAGCTTTTACTGCATACACTGGCATCTCCTGCGCCATTGCTCTTCTCACACCATCATACGTGGGCAGGACTCTAATGAAAGCTTTGAAATAAAGAAGTATGAAATCCACAGCACATGGGCAAAAGCTGGACCAGTGCCAGACACACTAGCGACTTTCTCCCTCTGCTTCATAAACACTGATGAGTAAGAAGACCACGAAGACAAGTGTGAGCTTACAGCCTGGAAGGTCAGTCACACCCTGGGGTGCAGCAAAAGCAGTGTGGTC
The DNA here is from genome assembly GCA_013396835.1 of Psilopogon haemacephalus. Lineage (NCBI taxonomy): Eukaryota > Metazoa > Chordata > Aves > Piciformes > Megalaimidae > Psilopogon > Psilopogon haemacephalus. The sequence goes on along the minus strand of VWZI01012146.1, from coordinate 15,000 downwards.
AGCACATGGAGAGAGGTGACTGTCCCTTTGCTCTGCTCTGTTGAGACCTCAACTGCAGTGCTGCACCCAGCTCTGGAGCCCTCAACACAGGAAGGACCTGGACCTGATGAAGAGGATCCAGAAGAAGGCCATGAAGATGATCAGGGGCTGGAGCACCTCTGCTACAAGGACAGGCTGATGGAGATGGGGCTGATCAGCCTGGAGAAGAGGAGGCTGCAGGAAGACCTAACAGTGGCCTTCCAGTAGCTGAAGGGAGTCTCCAAGAAGGCTGCAGAAGGACTGTATGCAAAGGCCTGCAGTGACAGGACGAGGGACAATGATTTGAAAAGAGAGCAGATTTAGATTGGATATGAGGAACAAATTCTGCACCACGAGGCTGGTGAAACACTGCAACAAGTTGCTCAAGGAGATAGTTGAGGCCCTGTGCTGGGAGTCGTTGAAGGTGAGGCTTGACAAGGCTCTGAGCAACCTGCTCTAATGAAGGATATCCTTGCTGGCTGCCGGAGATTTGGGTTGGATGACTTTTGGAGGTCACTTCCAACCCAAACCATTCTAAGATTCATGAACAACTGCTTCTAGAAGCACTTACAAGACTAGCAACGTTTCTCCACCCATAGTAATCTAACTCCTTGCTCATCTTTCAAGTCTGCACTGTGGCTTTCTCTGTATCTGCATCTTCAAGAAATGTGAATGCACTAGTGGTGTGAATCCAAAGCATGTACAGAGGCTAGGCAGGCACTGGTGTGTTCTGAAGTGACTTAAGGTACTTGAAACAAAAGGCATTTTCCCTTTGAATGGACAATCCACTTGAAAATATGTCTCTCATAATTTGTGTTTATCTGTGAAGCTGACTCTCTGACACTGTCCAAGAAAGTTAAAAGCCAGACAAAATCCGTCCTTCGACATCACAGGATCAACAATTTCCAATGTGGTCCTAGCAATGGTCAGCAGATATAAGGAAGGAGAGGGAGGAATTGTATTTGTTTAATTTCAGTTTGTCTCTTGGCAAGATGTACAGTTCTAAAGAATAATGAAAATCTTCCTTCCTCTTTCCCTCTTGCTTTACTTCCCCAGGAAAAAAAAAAAAAAAAGTGAAAAGAAAATTTGCATGACAAATTTGGGTAAGATGAGGATAAAGGCACAATAAATACGTTAAATCTGAACAGGCTTTTGTTCCTGTGGCTGTTACAACCTACCACATTCCAAATCTGCTGCCATGCTAATGCCCACAGAAGGCACCACTGCTCTAGGGACACCAGCTTTTAGGGGTGGGTAACAGAAATGACCCAATCCAGGTTTCTAGGTTTAAACAAACTTGCTTTTTTTTGGTATCACTTGAGTGGGAAAAAAAAACTCTTGAGGATGTCTGGGAGAGGTGTAAAGCAATAGAGCCTCACTGAGCTTTGGTCTTTGGGCATATTTCTGAGTAACTCTAATTAGTTACAAAGGTGGACGTATTTTTGGAGAGAAGACAGTGCAAGAGGGGCAGAATTAAGACAAAGATGACTGCACAGGAGAAAACCAGCAGTGAACAGTAAAGAACCTTATGGTTATTAACTGATATATCACCTGCAGCTATTCATAAAGCCTCCTGGCAACTCATTTTTCTGTTTCACTTACTAATTCCAGCATGACAAACACCTTGTCAGTTCCCAGGCCTTATGCACAAAATGTGTGATTTGGCTCCAACACAAAAGCAATCCATTCAAAAATCGAGACCAGGTCTATGCAGCAGGGAAATGGTTAATTCTGAACAACATCCACATGATACTTCATCAAGCCCCTTACAAAAATGAGGATATTATTCTTTATTATGGTGCCTTGTAATTCTAAAGTAAATCATGCCAAGATATTATCTTGCATGTCTGTAGATCAGATATCATTACCCAGGAGAAAAAATAAAAGCTTTCAGGCACTTACCTTATCCTCTAGACGGATCAGTCTGGCTCCTACAGTGAAGTATCTTTTGTCTATCCCTTTTTCTAAATAAAGAATAATAAAAATAGGACATTCACTGGCTGTGTAATAAACTAAGAGTTATACTTACAGTATTTAAAGAAAAAAAAAAAAAAGGAAAAAGAGAAGCCGCTAATAAGAGGGGAGGATGAATAACATGAACACAGCAATGAAGAATTTGTCCATGGGTTACAAAGTGAAAGAGTGCAGTTGGAGAGAACTGAATTCACAAACCATCAATTTAAAGGGCAACCTGGTCCTTAGTTAGAGGTAATCTGTGGGCACGGATGCAGTGTCTGAGGTTCCACAGAAACATCAAATGGTTTAGGTTGGAAGGAACCTCCAAAGGTCGCTGCATTCAGCAGAGACATCCTCCATTAGAGCAAGTTGCTCACAGCCTTGTCCAGCTTCACCTTGAACATCTCCAGGGATGGGACCCCAACTACCTCTCTAGGCAACCTGTTGGAGTGTTTCACCACCCTCATGGTGCAGAACTGGTTTCTAACATCCAATCTAAGTCTGCTCATTTCTCATTTCAAACCATTGCCCTCGTCCTCTCCCTGCAGGCCTTTGCAAACAGTCTCTCTGCAACCTTCTTGTAGCCCACTTCGAGTACTGGCAGGCTGCTCTGAGGTCTGGCTGGAGCTTTCTCTTCTCCAGGCTGAACAACCCCAGCTCCGTCAGCCTGTCCTTGAAGCAGAGGTGCTCCAGCCTGCTGATCATTTTGGTGGCCTCCTCCGGACCTGCTCCACCAGGTTCATGTCCTGCCTCGTATTGAGAACTCCAGAGCTGGACACAAGACTGCAGGTGAAGTCCATAGCTTATTTATAAAGAAAGAAATATTTTAGGTAGAACCAACTGATCTTCTAAACCCAGTACAGAGGATTCAGAAAGAACACTTGTGTGGTAAAATGTGCAGCACTGTGTTTCCAACACCTGACATGTTTTTGACACTGGTTCTTCACTTCCATTTGCTCTCCTACCACCCGAATGCAAGGTTTAAATCTTTCCACAGTTCTTCTAGGGCTTATTAACAGGATGATGTGTTCATGCATGATTGGCTGGATTAGAATCACAGAATCACGCAGAACCAGAATGTTATGAGTTGGAGGGGACCTCCAGAGAGCATCCAGTCTAACTCCTCTGCCAAAGCAGAAGCACCCAGGGCAGGTCACACAGGAACAAATCCAGGTAGGTTTTGCCAGTTTACAGAGAAGGAGACTCCACAACCTCTCTGGGCAGCCTGCTCCGGGACTCTGGCACACTCACAGGAAAAAAATTTTTCCCTTATCTTCCTGTGGAACCTCTTCTGCACCAACTTGCCCCCTTTGCTTCTTGCTCTGTCATTGGACATCCTTGAGCAGAGCCTGTCTCCATTCCTTCGCATCTTTATTAACATGAATGGGGGCAGCCCTCAGGCTTCTGTGCTCCAAGCTAAAGAATTTCAGCTCCCTCAGCTTGTCCTCACAGGGAGATGTTCAGTGGCCTTCAGCATCTTTGTGGCTTTGTGCTGGACTCTCTCAAGCAGTGCTCTGAGGTCGTTCTTGAACTGAGAGGCCTAGAACTGGACACTGTATCACAGATGCAGCTTCAGCAGGACTGTGGGTGTTTTCACAAAGTTAAGGAGTTAATAAGTTTTCACTATACCTGAGAGGAACAGGCCTGGCTTTCCCATGGAATGGTCCAATCTGAAAAGCAAACAGAATATTACCAGCAATGCAATTACCAAGCAACTTAAACTTTCTTGCTAGGAAAACAGAGCAGCACAACTTACATGAGAATTTACAGTGTCTTTAAAGCTAAAGCAAAAGAAGTCAAAGCAGGAGCCCAGGAACACTTCCCGCACGTGCCAGGAGCAGTTTAGCTCTTTGGAGGTTTTTTTTCCAAGCCCAAACCATACTACAATTATTATTTTCCTGAGCACTAATATTTTATTTCTTGGATTTTCATGTTGGAACAAGAACAGAGTTCTCCTGTGACATTTTAATCTACTAACAAAGCCTATACAAACAGAATGGCTTCACAGTAACATTTGCAACTCTTCCTTGCATGGCATGCAGGTGGAGTAAATATCTACAATGTTGACACAGGAGATTCCAGAAGGTTTGGGTTTGTTTTTCATTTCATTTAAGGGCCAAAGGAGTTTGGTCTGCTGTCCCAGCCCACAGTGTTAATTTGTAAAGAGAAGCGCACTTTGTGCTGAAATGGAAGAGACTAAGTTTGTGGCAAAATGTTTCAGCTACTGCTCCCAAACTCAGAGGAAGCCTGTGCATGGAGGAATGTGGAGAGGGACAAATCCCAGCCAAAGCAGGGAGCACAAGGGGACCGGATTGCACTCCCTTGTGGAAAACCAGAGAGAGAACACAGGGAGGTAAATCATTGTTTGTAAAGTTTTCCTTTCATAAGGAGAGAGCAGAAAAGCCCACTTCAGGGTTAAACTTCACAGCATGCACCTTAATTTCTTTTAATGTCACTTGGGGGAGGAGGAGAGGAGAATAAAGGATAATTGCAAATGTTGTCATCAAAAGGGTTAAAAATTACTCTAAGTTAAATCCTCTGGATATTGTGCTCCCTGTTGTGCTTGCAATTTTGGACAATTACTGTTCATTAAGAAAAAATCTTTCCCAAAGCCAGCTGGCACCAGAGAAATAAGCTCTCTCCTGCAGCAGACAGGCCCTACCTTCTCTGGAGTTCTTTCACTCGGAGCGTCATGTCGAGGCGTCCCTGCAAGTACTACTCCATCACATCGTGCACATCGTAGGGTTTGCAAGCTTGCTGTGGAAGGAGCCACCCATGAGATGGAAGGTGAGTGTCATTCAAACAGCCCTTCACCCTGTTCTTATCTTCCACAGGTTATTTACTGCTCATTTCACAATGGTTGTTGCAATGAATAAAAGACATGTGGTCATCTGAGGGGTGGGTGTCAAGATGAAGGTTCCAGGCTCTTTGTAGTGGTGCCCAGTGATAGGACAAGGCACAGTGGGTACAAGCTGGAGCAGAGGAGGTTCCACCTCAAATGAGGTGGAACTTCTTTATGATGAGGGTGCCATAGCCCTGGAGCAGGCTTCCCAGAGAGGATGTGGAGCCTCCTTCTGTGGAGACATTCCAAACCCTCCTGGATGTGTTCCTTTGTGACCTGCCCTGGGTGATCTTGCTCTGGCAGGGAGGTTGGGCTGGATGCTCTCTGGAGGTCCCTTCCAACCCCTGACATTCTGTGATCTGTGATTGTAGGAGTGCATATCTATCGTAGAGATGAAGCCAAATTACTTCCATTACTGTCAGCTGGAGTCATATCTTCAAGTTCCTTCATACTGAGCGAACTATCAGACTTCTGCAGTGTATTTAAAAACCACAAGCCCAAGATATCTGATTTATCTGAAGCCAAGATGTATGATTTATTTAAACCCAAGATATATGACTTATTTTAAACCAAGGCAGATGACTTATTTTAAAACCCAGATATATGATTTATCTAAAGGCAAGATACATGATTTATTTAAACCCGAGTTATACGATTTATGTAAGCCCAAGTGATGTAATTCATCTAAGACTATCAATGTGCACTATCTCTTGACTCATTCCAAAACCCATGTTAATCACACTGCCAGGGAACTGAGCTACAGAGATAGGCACAACTCATAACATTTAGACCCAGAATCTAATACCTCTAAAGAATAAAGATGTCTGGTAACAGGGATGTCTTTGCTTAACTAACTGGGAGGGTAGATGCTTTGCATAAGCCTGAAGACTCCTGCATGCAGGTTTTAGTTTAGGTATCTCTGCTGTATTGATACTTAGTAGGTCAGACAAAAACGGTGCAGTTCAAATTAATAAAAACAGGACAGATGGAAAAAATGAGCAGAGCTAAATCCCTGCTCTCTGCCCAGCTCTCCTGCCCTTCTGATGAGAATCTAGATGCTTCTGCCAAGTTCAGGTTTCTTGCTCCAACTGCTAAGGCAGAACTTCTATGATAAGGCAGAGAATTTGCATCAAGTGATGCAATGATGGCAAGGGCAACAGAGTAACATTTTATCAAGTGAAATTAATGATTATGTGGTGGATTAAAGAAAAATTGTGTCCTTTTGAAAATACCAACTTTTTGCAGAGCTGCACCAAACCCTATGGGAAATGTGAGGCAAGAGGTGTCCTTTTTGGCTCTGATTCAAGAAAAGGGGAAAAAACAAACAAAAAACCAGTAAACTGCAAATCTAGTAATTGGAAATTACTGAAAACAGCTCATTAGTCATCTTGTTGTCTGCTTCAACTCTGTCACAGCTCCAGCCAGAGCCATTAGCATGCACCACTGCACACATGCACTGAACACCTACAGTATGTGCTGCAGTCATGCTTGGAAGGCAGCCACAGGATCCTGGAAATTTCAAATGAAAGCGTAGAGCTGTAATGGAAACAAATCCTGTGAAGTGAATGAAGAGGCAAAAAAGCTCTTCTGACCAAATGCCATCAGCACTTACCTGGGTTATTACTGTCAGAGGAGTTCCTGGCTCTGTGCATTTGTGTGCACTTGTGAGATGCTCTGCGGGGGAGGCAGGTTTCAGCTTTCAGTTTATTGCTTTCTCTTTTTTTGCCTTCCCCAGCTTCACGTTTCACAGATGCTGACACATCACTATTTCTGGCCAGGAAAGCAGCCTATTGTCTTCACCCAGAGAAGCAGTGCCAGTATAGCTCTTTAGATGGACTAGCAGGGGTGCTTTGAGAGCAGTTTGGCTAAATCTTCTGTCCTCTCCTTTGGACACTCTCTATTTAAACACTTCATAGTACACAGCCTAGATAGGCTGGGGATTTTTCTTTACCTCTCCCCCTTCCCCCCATGGGCTACTGTGTGTGTAATTAATTCGCCTCATTCCAAATGAAATTGCTGCTCTCCTTCCAAAGAATTTCTCTGTCTGTTATCCCTTTTATCACCAGTTCTGAATCCTATGGCTGCAAAGCACTGTTCAGAACTTTCATTGGTTTTCTCTCCTCTTTTCCCACAAAACTTAAAATCTTAGCATCATATGTCCTGCCCAACTTTGGCACAATCTCCTGTCATGTATTTATTGGGAAATGTTAGCATAATACAAGTTAATGTGAGAGGTAATGGGCTTCCAGGGAAGTTTGGTAAAGGCAGAACTTAATTACTTTAGTTTTCATTCTGTCCACTCTGTCTACAATCCCAAATCCATTTGGGTTCAATTTTTTACATCCAGTGTTCCCAGAGCTCCTACTATAAAGCTTGAAATAATATTAGAATCACCACAGAATCCTAGAATGGCTCAGGCTGGAAGGGGCCTCAGAGTTCATCTGCTCCAACCTCCACACCATGGGCAGGGACATCTCTCAACTAGACTTAGCTGCTCAAGGTCTCATCCAATGTGGCTTTCAACACACCTAGGCAGGAGGCAGCCACAGCCTCCCTGGGCAGCCTGTTCCAGAGTCTCACCATCCTCACTCTGAAGAACTTCTTCCTAAGATTTGCCTAACCCTTCCCTTTCTCAACTTCAAACCATTCCCCCTTGTCCTGTCTCTAGACACCCTCAGAAAAAGTCCCTGTCAGCAGACCCTTTTGAACAAAATGTCAGGGGTTGGAAGGGACATCCACAGATATTCACTCCAACCCCCTTGCCAGAGCATGATCACCCAGGGCAGGTTACACAGGAATGCATCCAGGTGGGTTTGGAATGTCTCCAGAGGAGACTCCACAACCTCTCTGGGCAGCTTGCTCCAGGGCTCTGGCACCCTCACAGGGAAAAAAGTTTTCCCTTCTGTTCAAATGGAACCTCCTCTGCTCCAGCTTGCCCCCATTGCCCTGTCATTGGACATCCCTGAGCAGAGCCTGGCTCTGTCCTCCTGACACTGCCCTGCACATCTTTATCAATATGAATGAGGGCAGCCCTCAGACTCTTGTGCTCCAAGCTATAAAGAGTCCCAGCTCCCTCAGCCTGTCATCACAGGCTGATGTTCCACTGCATTCAGCATCTTTGTGGCTCTGTGCTGGACTCTCTCAAGGAAGGTCCTTCTTCAGCTGAGGGGCTCAGAACTGGACACAATATTCCAGATGCAGCCTCATCAGGGCAGAATAGTGGGGGAGGAGAACCTCTCTCCACCTGCTCACCACAGCCCTTCTAATCCACCTCACAATAGCATAGTAAAACAAAGAAAGAGAACCGAAATAAACCAAATGCAGTAAAACAGTGAGAAAGAACTATGCTGACTGCAGAGCCTCAGAAGGTTTTGTATCATATCCATGGATCATTCAGAGTTCTGCCCACAGGATGATAAAACCCACATAAGGCCAGCATGAGGCTGAGAACCTGAACAGTGTCTTTGGCTGATTCCAACCACATGCACAAAGAGCAGCTACTTCCAGAGCACTTCTGATATTCTACACTTAAGCTCTTCAGCTATAGTCACAGTTACTGATGCTGCTTACCTGAAACTTTCTTTTGGCTAAAAAATAGTGCGTTCTCCTGATGACTTTTACAGCTGTTCCATGTGCTTCAGGTAATCAACCAAGAGAGACAAACACAGACTTACACCAGTGAGGGAAAAATAAATTATGGAAAAGCATTTTCTTGGTAGATGTTGACCAAAATCTACACTTTTTTGTTTATGTCTGCAGTGCCACACTGCATCACAACAGTGTCTGTGCTGTTGCCTTACCCTCTTGTAACTCTTTTTATACTTGGAACTTGTGGTTCTATGGATAAAAAAACTGATGGGAAAATGAAAGCAGGTGAACAAAGATCATCCATGTGGAGGAGATCAGGCAGGATTACTGTCAATGCACACCACTGACATCACTTCCAAGGATGTGAGGTGGTTTAGAACTGTGACTGTCTTCCTTCTTTGGCATCTCTTCAGTGCTTGTCTATGAACTCTACTGCACAGGAATATCTCAAAAGTACTTTGGGTTCTCTAGGAAGGAAAAAATATTGAAGTGTCACAACTGAAAAAAGAACCACAACATGAACCCCCCTTCTCAGCACACGTGGGTGTGCACCTGGCTGGCTGTGCTGGTGTGCAAACACAGACCTGAATAGAGCGTAACTGAAGCTCTCCATGAGGCAGCAGTGCCCTCATGCAGTCCAGAGGGCAGCCCTGTGCTGGGCTGCATCAAGAGGAGCTTGGCCATCAGGACAAGAGAAGGGATTCTGCCACTTGACTCAACTCTGCTGAGACCTCATCTCCAATACTGGTCCAGTTCTGGTGTCCCCAGCATAAGAAGGACACAGAGCTGGTGAATAGAATCCAGCGGAGACCACAAAGATGATCCAAGGGTCGAAGCACCTTTGTTATGAGGATAGGCTGAGGGAGCTGGGGTTGTTCAGCCTGGAGAAGACTCTAGGGATATCTTAGACCTCAGACCTCTGTTTAACCCAACACATTCATCCTGCTAAGCCTTCTTAGATTTCATCCCAGACCTTTGGATGAGGCAAATCCCTTTCAGCCTTTGAGTCTGTGACATGGCAGAAGCACACAAGAGGAGATAACAAAAGGCCAGAGATGCTTTGGGTGATGTTTCAGTAATGCTCAACAGCAGTATAGGGCTGCTTGCAGTGAATCTTCTATTTATGAAACAACAACCTGTGGGGGTGTGCTGGACAGTCCACTGCCACAACTTTAACTAAGGTCCTTTTCTACCAAAACAAGACAGAAATGGACAGGTTTTCACAGGTATTGTGGTGCCTAACTTCGACAGAGTTTACCTACTGTTATGAACATGAGACAGCAGTGTCCAACCTCCCCTACTAAAGCAGGTACACCTAGGTCATGTTGCACAGGAACATGCCCAGGTGTGTTTTGGAAGCCTCTAGAGAAGGAGATTCCATGACTTCTCTTGGCAGCCTGCTCCAGCACTCCAGCACACTCAGAGTAAAGTTTTCCTCTAAGTTCAGGTGAATCTTCTTGTTTTCTAGTTTGTACCCATTGCCCCTTGTTCTTTCACTGGGCACCAGTGAAAGAAGCCCAGTCCCATCCTCTTGACCTCCACCCTTCAGATCTTTAGATGCATTAATGAGGCCCTCTCTCAATATCTCTGCCATATCACTGTGGTAGGGCAGGGATGAAAAGGAGCAAGTGGAGGGCTTGGAATGTGCATTAAGAAGCAGTCCCCACCCTAATCCAACGTTGAGTTATTCCCTTGGAGCTCTTCTAGAGGGTGACGAGTAAGGAGCCTCTCTTTGCTGGCTGCCTTGACCTTGCTCTCCACAGGTTTTTGCTGTGGCTATGTGGCTGCAGAGCCCGGTGGGAGAGCTGTATGCCAAGGAGGCTCCACATCCCCAGCTTTGGTCCTCTGCTCATAGCTCACTGTGAGGAGTCACTACTCTGAGCTCAAAACACCTGGATGCATTTAAGAGTTTTTATTTTTAGCTGCAGAAAGATGGTAGCCTAAGCCAAATAACTCAGCATTTTCAGTTGAAAAGAATGGAATCAGAGGAGGAGAGAGAGCTGATCAAATTCAAAGCAATACTGGAAACTATCCACAGGGAATTTTTTCCTTTTCTTTTTATGATTCACTCTGTTTCTTAAAAGCTTGTCTCAGCCCGTTCAGACCTACTTTCTTCTTCTCCTGTTTTGTGGTGTCTGATAACTTTCAGCTTAATATGTTTTGGAATAACCAAGGAATATTTTAAGTGAAAACCAGATACAAAACCGATCCCAAGCACAGGCAAAATGAAAGCCATTGGAGGCCATGCTGGGGCACAACTCAGGTCTTCAAACAAGCCTATTCCCAGTGGGATGCAGCTCTCAGTGCAGAAGAATTCCTTTATCATGGGAAGGACTTCGTTCAGGCTGAGCTGTGGGATTGCTGCAGGCAGTGGAACAGGCACTCCAGGCTGGTGTTCCTGCTGTGTGCTCAGGTGTCGGGAGTTAGAAGATGCTCAGTGTAAGCGAACTGCTTTGATCAGGAGCTGCGGAAAATAAAGGCCACTTCAGCAAGGACAGTTATTGCTTTCTGTCCCACTTTGCAGAACTGGCTTGAGCATCGTACTTGGACTGCTGCTGAGCTTCATTCATTTGTTACACTTTAACTGCCGAGCAGGAAAATACACAAAAAGCCACACTGACTCTATTTTACTCCTGATCATCGGATGATGCTGTAAGCCCTGCCCAGAGTAACATAGCATCATCTGTTCTGGAGCTCGCCTGACAACAGTTTCTCAGTCAGTGCAAACATTGACTAGGTCAGTGAAGGCCACTGAAATGTAACAAAGCTATCTGAGAAGCTCAGCCCTCCATCTGCCTTTTTGTTTTCCCATCAGACTGGATCAGGAGCATTTGCTTTCTGGCACTGTTTCTGGGAAAGAACTTGGAGCCTCACCCATAACATTCATTTTGCTCCTGTACAACTATTTCAACTGGGCTGACATTTTCATAGGTAAAACATATCACAAGGGCTTTCATCCTCCAAAAGCATTCCCAGAATCAATGCAAATGAGGAAACGTTGGTGTCCCAAGGTACTTTCTATCTCCAGATGCATGTAGGCTTACTTGCAGAGGTGGAATTTGTCCTTAAACTGCAGATTCCCACTGTTATGGAAGTGCAATATTTAGCAGAGATGAGTATCACATAGATTCAAATGCAGCTAACCTGTAGAATTATCATAGGATCAAAGAAGCATTAATGTTGACAAAGACCTAAGAACATCAAGTCCAACAATCAATCTAACACCACCATGCCCATGAATCCATGTCCCCAAGTGCCATGTCTACACATTTTTTAAACAACTCCAGAACTGCTGACTCCAATTCCCCACTTCCCTGGGCACCCTGTTCCAATGCCTGACCACTCTTACAGGAAATAAATTTGTCCTAATATCCAACCTGAACCTCCCCTTGTACAACTTGAGACCATTTCCTCTTGCTCCATCACTGGTTGCTTAGGAGAAGAGACCAACCAGCCTCACTCCAACCTCCTTTCAGGGATTTGTAGAGAGCAATGAGACCTCCCTCAGCCTGTTTCTTCAGACTAAACACCTCCATATCCCTCAGCTGCTCCACAGCAGCCATGTTCTCCAGACCCTCCAGCTTTGTTGCCATTCTCTGGACATGCTCCAGCAACTCAAGGTCCCATCATACGAACAGCATGCACCAATAAGCTATTGGGGGAGAAGGGTGGGAAAACAGAAATCCTAAAGGACATAAAGAGTTTGTTACAGACAGGCACAGCCGTTGGTCTACAAAGAGCCACACACACTGCATGTACCTTCTACTGATGGAGACAAGTGGTAGAGCAAGCAAGTTCTCATGATGAGAATCATAAAGAAAATAATCTTCTGTAATGTGTTTGAAATAATCAGGGAATTTACAATACGAAAAAGAACACATGGAAATAAAACTAGTATTTCCTTCAGCTAAGAAAAGTCAGGCAAGGTCGTAGAAGCATAGACTGGTTTGTGTTGGAAGGGACCTCCAAAGCTCATCCAGTCCAAACCCTCTGCAGTCAGCAACTAGAGCAGGTTGCTCACAGCCTTGTCCAGCCTCCACTTGAACATCTCCAGGGATGGGGGCCCCAACTACCTCTCTAGGTGACCTGTTGCAGTTTTCCTGTATCCTCATGCTGCAGATCTTGGTTCTCACATCCAATCTCAATCTGTTCTGCTCTCATTTCAAACTATTGCCCTTGTCCTGTCTCTGCAGGCCTTTGCAAACAGTCCCTCTGCAGCCTTCTTGTAACCCACTTGAGGTATTGAAAGGCAGCTCTAAGGTCCCTCTGGAGCCTTCTCTTGTCCAGGCTGAACAACCCCAACTCCCTTAGCCTATCCTCATGGCAGAGGTGCTTCAGCTATTGGATTATCTTTGCAGTCCTCCTCTGGACTCATTCCAACAGCTGTGTGTCCTTCCTGTGATGAGAACACCAGACCTGGAGGCAGTATTGGAGGTGTGGTCTCAGCAGAGCAGAGTCAAGGGGTAGAATCCCCTCTTCTGACCTCAGCTGTACTGGCAGAGGAAGCACCGCTGGGAGAAGGAGCTGTACAGGGTGTTTTCCTGCTGTCCATGAACAGAATAAACAATTAGAAGGCTCCTGAAAATAATCTGAGGTGGATGTAACCTGCTCACTGAATGTGACTGAATGACAAAGAAAACCCATTTGAACACAGAATAATTTTTCTCAGCTCTAGACAGTTGAAGTTTTCAATTACAAGTTTGTCCTGTAATATTACAGAGTGGTGTTACTGAGAAATTGGGAGAAAAGCTCTGTGTTAGTTCCTTGCTAAATAAAATGCATAATTAAAATGAGTAATTAAGATTACTACAGAATGCTTTTGTGTCTGGGAGCCCAACTGCCCTTGAACAACCATTCATCTGCTGAACTGTCTCTGAGAACTAAAGTGACCAGTGGGTGTTTTGGTTACATCTTCCCTCTGTGATTTACTGGCAGCAAAATAAAAGTGGCTGGTCTCTTTTTTCTGCCATTTCACTTCTATTCTCCCTGGAGTGTCAGGATGAACAAGATGATGTCACAGACATGTCTTTTCAGTGTGGAAATACAAACATAGAAGGACTTTTTTTTTCTATTTTTTTTTTCCTGAGCAAAGAGCTTCTATGAACTACCATAATAATCTCCTGTATCAGCACTGTGCCTTGACTGCTTCTGGTGCCAGAAGAGGTGAAATATTCTTGTCTGCAGGCCACTTCTCATTGGCCTAGAATGATGCTAGACGCAACCAGCTTCTTGGGAGGTGGACAGAGGGCAATGTGATGTTTTTGCTCTTCATATTACAACAGCAACTGATGCTAGCAGATAAAGTTGTTTGGTTCAGTTTTTTTCACTTCCACCTCCTCATCAGATCAATTCTCTTGATCTTTACCAGTTTGCCTTTTAAAAATGCCTGTAGAACTGAATTGTAGAATCACAGAATCACAGGATGGTCTGGTTTGGAAGAGACTTCCAAAGATCACCTAGTCCACTCTCTCTATAGTAAGTACAGGTAATGACTTACTAGGCATTGCAGAGACTGGGAGGGTTGATCTGCTGGAGGGGAGGAAGGCTCTGCAGAGAGATCTTAACAGCTTAAATCCATGGGCTGAGGTCCATTGAATGATTTTAAGAATCCCAAGTGCTGGGTCCTGCATTTGGGTCACAACAACCCCAAGCAATGCCACAGATCTGGGGCAGAATGGCAGGGAAGCAGCCCAATGGAAAAGTACCCAAGAGTGCTGGTGGGTGGCTGAACATGAGCCAGAAGTGTGCCCAGGTGGCCAAAAGGGCCAAGGGCACCCTTTTTTGTACCAAATCCAGTGTGTCCAGGAGGAGTAAGGCAGTGATGGTGTCCCTGTATTCAGCCCTGGTGAGGCCACAGCTTGAGTCCTGAGTTCAGTTCTGGGTGCCAGAGGACAGGAAAGACATTGAGGGGCTGGAGGTTGTCCAGAGAAGATTAACGAGGCTGAGGAGGGGTTTGGAGAATAGAANAGAATAGAATAGAATAGAATAGAATAGAATAGAATAGAATAGAATAGAATAGAATAGAATAGGTTGGAAGAGACCTCCAAGATCATCCAGTCAAACCTATCACCCAGTCCAATCCAATGGCACTAAGTGCTCCATCCAGTCTTTTCTTGAACCCCTACAGGGATGGCGACTCCATCACCTCCCTGGGCAGCCCATTCCAATGGCAAATCACTCTCTCTGTGAAGAACTTCCTCCTAATATCCAGCCTATACCTCCCACGGCACAACTTGAGACTGTCCTCACTTGTTCTGTTGCTGGTTGCCTGGGAGAAGAGACCAACCCCCACCTGACTAGAACGTCCCTTCAGGTGGTTGTAGACAGCAATGAGGTCACTTCTGAGCCTCCTCTTCTCCAGGCTAAACAACTGCTGCTCCCTCAGCCTCTCCTCATAACACTGTGCTCCAAGCACCTCACCAGCTTTGCTGCCCTTCTCTGGACACATTCCAGTACCTCAATATCTCTCTTGAATTGAGGGGCCCAGAACTGGACAAAGTACTCAAGGTGTGGCCTGACCACTGCCAAGTACAGGGGAAGGATAACCTCTATTGTCCTGCTGGCCACACTGCTCCTGATACAGGCCAGGATGCCAT
>VWZI01012144.1:1811-29024 GCA_013396835.1 Psilopogon haemacephalus | reverse complement strand
CATGAGCATCACAGCACCATGTTCAAGCTAACAAGCTGGTGAACCCTAAGGATTTGGTGTTGAGACTCAGAGAACTGATTGGCAGATAAAAAACAACTAAGGAATCCCACAAGAATGATCCCAGAAGCATCCAGAACTCTGGCAAATATCAGATTGTACAGGTACATCACTAGGAATCAAAGTACTTCTAACAGGGCTGATGTTAGTAATTTTAAGATGGCTTCTGAAGACAGACATGAAAGGAACTACAAACATTTAGACTGAACTCTTCTCTGCAGCTAGTGGAAAATTCCAAGGAATCTTCCATTATGTTCAGTTTAGTATCTGCAATACAAAGCTCTGAATATGGCAGTCATCATCTGGCCTGGAGTGCCAAATCAGACAACCACATCTCTTACTGGGAATCAGGTGGGAGACATTCAGGGAGTTATCTAAGGAGGAAAAACCTGCAAAGTCTGAGGCTGCTCTGCCATGATCTAATAGTGGTTTGCACGTCTCCTGGGACACTGACTCTGGCTGGCTGTGGTGGGCTTGCTGCAAGCATCTATGCAGCATTGTGGGGCAAGGTTGCTCTCCTGCCTTGGTGCCATCTTTGTGACAGAGCTCTGGAAGCAGCAACAGCACTGCCACCAGATCTGGTGTCTCAAGAGTGGCCCTGTCCTTGCTAGGTGTGATGTTAGCTTCAGGATTGTGTTGTGATGGCCTGGAAAGGCAAAGGAACACCTTGACGCAAGGCCACTGCAGACAGTGAAGTTGTCATTTGAAGGGCTGTGCTGTTTCAGGGGGGTTACTCTGCTGCATTTGCACGTGTTGGGACCAAAGCTTATTTTGTGGAATAAACACCCAAAGCTGCCAGTCTCTTGCCTGGGGTTGCATCTTACCTTGCATGCCCTGCTAAATGGTGAGTGATAACAGAAACTGCATTGGTAGCCAGGAAGCAATTTAGTGCTAGCAGTCAGAGGGTGAGAACAGCTCTGGGACACAGAGATGCCATTCTTGATTACTTCAGGAAGGAAAAGCAACTAGACTTGATGTCAAATGGTGTGCAGTAACAGCAGCTGCATGCTTCTCCCTAATTCGGGGTACCCTGGGAGCCTCAGGTGAGTTGTCATCAGGTCACACACACCTTTACCCCTGCTGGTCTCAGAGCCTTGCAGCATGATGCATTGTCCCAGGTTGGGAATTATGGGGTTAAAACTCCTCTATGGACTATGAGGAGAATGTTATTCAATCCCATAATTCTGCTGTCTCCTCATAAGCTCACATCAAGGGCAGTTCGTTCTCCTTTTCCTCCCCCTCCAGCCGTGTTTGGGTATGTAGTCAGGTAGGCCTGTTTGGGGGCCTAAAGGAATGGCAAAAGCATGGCGGGGGGAGGACTTGGAGCACGGGGGTTTGTAGATTTAGTTATGGGTGGGAATAAATTCATGGGGTTGCTGCAACTTTCACATCTGCTTTGTAAGTCTTTCATGTATCTCTCTATCTAAAATACAATTCTGTTATTTTTCTCCAATTCGTTGAAGAGTTTTCATTCTGTTGGTGATAAAACCACGACATGCGTGCTGGTTAATGAGGATGCCCAGTGAAGAGGGGGTGTTCAAATCACCATCTTGCCTCAGGACTCCATTTTTAGAGGCTGATGTGATGCCACCTCACACCTTTAATCAACCTTAGAGTTCCCTCTCCTCACAACTTGAGCTCTGCCTGCTGTGCCCTCAAGCTTTCTGCTGTGTTGTTGTAGGCAAGTTGTACCGTCAAAGAGGTTGATCACTCTGCTGTAATTAAGATGATGCCAATCTAGATTGAATGGCTTTACTCATTTGCATGCCTGTTGCAATCATCATCTTTGTTCTAATAGTGTTTCCTTCTGATGCTGATGGAAAATCTCTGCTGCAGCTGAGCCATCCTGGCAGGGGTGGGAGATTCCAATCTGGCTGAGGAGGCGGTGGTAGTGGCTTTGCCATGTGCCACCTGCCCCACACCAGGACATCTGCACACAGGCAAAAGCAGGAGGAAAGAATGCACTGAGGTTTAGGCAGCACTTGAAGAATACAGAAAAACACGAGACACTAAAGCCTTTCTCTGCATCCCAAAGGTAATGCAAGGTTGCATGGCCCTGGAGACCCAAAGTAGGTCTCTATTTGTCTCTCTTTGTCCAGAGGAGGGCCACGAAGATGATCAGAGGACTGGAGCACCTCTGCTATGAGGACAGGCTGAGAGAGTTGGGGCTTTTCAGACTGGAGAAGAGAAGGCTTTGAGGAGACATAGTAGCTTTCAAGTATCTGAAGGGGGCCTACAAGAGGGCTGGGGAGGGACTATTCACAAGGTCTTATAATGACAGGATGAGGAGGAATGGGTTTGAACTGACAAAGGGAAGATTTAGGCAGGATGTTAGGAAAAAGTTCTTCACAGTGAGGGTGGTGAGACACTGGAACAGGTTGCCCAGGAAGGTTGTGGCCGCTCCCTCCCTGGAGGTGTTCACGGCCAGGCTGGATGAGGCCTTGAGCGACCACTTCTAGTGGGAGGTGTCCCTGCCTATGGCAGGGGGCTGGAACTGGATGATCTTTGAGGTCTCTTGCAACCTAAACCATTCTATGATTCTATAAAAGCTGTCCTGTTTCTCACAGTTACACCAAGGTGTAGCTTTTAAGGGTGCAAAGTCCAGAGCAAAGCAGCATCACTGCAAGCATGAAGGGGATAAAACATCTCTTTGACCTTTTGTTCTTGGGGACAAATTCACCATTGCTGGATCTGAACACAAATCTCTAAAGCACTTTTTGATGCTGAACTGGGCTGGGTGGGTGGTGAAGTGGAACTGAGTTAATGTGAGTCACACAATAGTAGGCTTTAGAAGGGACCTCTGTAGATCAAGTACAACCCACCTGCCAAGGCACCTTCACCTAAAGGAGATGACGAGGGAACATATCCAGGCAGCTTTTGAATGGCTCCAGAGATGGAGACTCCACCTCTCTGGAGAGCTTGTTCTGGTGCTCAGTCACTCTTAAATTAAAGAAGTTCCTCCTTAAATTAAAGAAGTTTAGATGGAATTTCTTATGTTCAAGTTCATGCCCATTAACCTTTGCCCTGTCACTGGGCACCACTGTAAATGCCTAGCCCCAGCCCCTGACACCCACCCTTGAGGTATTTATGCACATTTATGATATCCACTCACAGTATTCTCTTTTCTAGACTAAAAATCCTCAACTCCCTCAGCCTTTCCTCATAAGAGAGATGTTCCAGTCCCCTAATCATCTTTGCACCCCTTTTCTGTACCCTGTCCAGCACATCCCTGTCATCCTTGAACTGGAGAGCCCAAAGCTGGACATGCTAATCCAGATGTGGCCTCACCAGGACAGAGTAAAGGGAGAGAAGAAACTTCCTTGACATGTTTGCCACACTGATGAGTCATCTGAACTGAGGTCAGGTTTAACAAGGCCAGAAAAGAAAAGGACTTGTAAGGCTCAGAGGAATTAAATCCTAAGGCATTAGGGATACTGTTACATTCTACATCATGCAACCAGCAACAGAACAAGGGGACACAGTCTCAAGTTTTCCAGGGGGGTATAGGCTGGATGTTGGGAGGAAGTTCTTCACAGACAGAGTGGCTGACATTGGAACGGGCTGCCCAGGCAGGTGGTGGAGTCACTGTCCCTAAAGGTTTTCAGGAAAAGCCTGGATGGGGCACTTAGTACTTATTTGATTGGCTAGGGCTGGATGCTGGGTTGGACTGGATGATATTGGAGATCTCTTCCAAACTGGTTGATTCTATGATTCTAAGCCTATACCTGCTTTTAAGTGAATATTTGGGAGAGATGCTGGACACAGCATGTGTGGAGCTTTGCAATTTCTGGCTCAAACATACTCCAGCAAGACAGGAAAAGGAATATTTGCTAGCAAAACCACAGCTACCTCCTTGGTTTGTTGATCACTTTCTGTTGCAGTTTTCTTTTTGCAGCTTGCAAGAGTAACTCAAACCTTATTTTGGAATAATATCTACAGCCACAGCTCCTATCCCTGTAGCTATTCTTTCCATTGAACACTGATGTTTTAACTGAGCCTTGTGTTTCATGTGGTGTATCTGAGAGAAGTGCCTCAGTGGTAGGCATGTCTCTGCTCCCAGGCCTATAAACATCAGATGCATGTACATAGTGTGGCTCTGAGAGCTGACACAGCTACAGAAACAAAATGTTTGCCTGCAGGGCTTTTTCCAGTGCTGAATATTGCTGTTATCAAGGCAAGGTTAGGACTGAGACTTATACTGATCTTGGCAACTTTGAGAGCTCTTGTCCAGTCATACCTGCAAAGCTGTACTGGTACTGCACAAGTGTCTGTTAAGATAGACAAATGATGGACTCATCTTAAACAGATAAAGAAAGAAAAGTTAAAAGGTTTTGCTTTGTATTTTGCTTTCCTTCTAGGTACCAAAAACTGGCAGGCTCCCATCACCTGAGCAGTATTATTACCAGAAGAAGGATTTGTTCATGTCTATGGGCTAGTCCAGAGAAAAGCAGCTTTGATCAGCAGAGACTCTCCTCTAGCTTTAGCACACAGTGCCCATAGCTTAAGGCCTATGTTGAAGTCCCACAGTTAAGAGTCCATTATTATCTCCAGGAGATTTTAGTTTTTAATGTATAGATACAATAAACTGAGATCACAGTTCTCAGTCTAGGATCACCAGTGTAATAGGTAAATAAGGGACCATTTCATAAATTACTGTATGTTTTAAGGATAAGTTTGTGTAGAAGTAGTGAGTTATGGAATTGTTTAGATGTTCACCATTACATCCTGTTAGAAAATGTTGTAAACTTTGCATAGCAACATGACCAAAGAATATTCAAGCATGTGCACAGTGCCGAGTACCACAGAACTACAAGAGGGTGGAGGTGAAAGACTGGAAAATTACAGCATGGTGGGAGTGGACCTTTGGCAGACTATATAAGGAGAAAGCAGGTCTGCATACTTGTGAGCCGACTGGTAGAGCAGGAGACTCCCTTGGCTGCCCAGCCCTGCTTTTTATTTATTCTACTCAAAAAGAAAGTATCCTCATATGTACCCTTCAAAGTGTATGGGGACTCATTTATAACAAATTTGGTGCCGTGACTCGGATTCTTGTTGCTCTGGGCTGAGATTGAGACTGAGGGCAAGACGCCTCCGTCCTTTTGACGGTCCCAAAGCTGACTCTCAGCCTAGACCAATTGAATATCCGAACCAGAGCAGAATAAGCAAAAAGGAAAAATCCCTGTAATTTTTGTGCACGAAGAGCCAGATGAAGACTGCAAATTGCCCTAAGGAGTATGTGAGTATACTGCGGTTCCGCTTGGTCCAGGGAATTTGGGTTCCTGGAGGTGCGACTGCGTGAGACATCCATTAGGACGAAGCGAGTGCGTACCCTTTAGTAGTGCAGTTCCCACGTTCCCACGAGGGGCTGGGCCACGAATAAGGGGAAGCGTGTGCGTGTGTGAAAGAAGGCACTCCAGAGGAAATGGGGCAAAATACCTCCAGAGGAAGGCTAGGGATAAGAAAATCAAACTCCCTGACATCCCGCCAGACAGTGCGTTAGGGAATATGGTTAGGAACTGGGATGAGCACCCTTCTAGAAAAGGAAAATCTAAAGAAAAAATGGTACATTATTATATAGAGGTTTGGGGAGGAAAAGAAATTAGGAGGGGAACGTATTGGCCACTATATGGAACCTTTGAGGATTGGGTTCGCCAAGCCTTGAATACCTTTGTTAACAGCAAACAACCCTTTAGTAAAGAGGAGAGTGAATACGCGTACTTATGGCTGGCTGATCTGAAATTATACCAGCTACTCACTCTCAAAGAGGAGAAAAGGGGTAGTGATAAAAAGAAGAAGGAAAACTTAGAAGATTTGTCTCTTCTGCCTTATGCAGGGCCTGTCCATAATAGGGAAAGTGAAATCCCCACTGATCCTTCCCGAGTGAGCTTCCAAAATACTACCTGAGGACTTACCGGGTCCTGATGAAACTAATTCCCATAGATCTGTGACCCGAAGTCAAACCAGGAATCAGGAAGGGGGATTGTTATACGCCCTGAGAGAAATAGGCATGGGAGGACCCCAGCCTGGGGTAGGGTTTGTGTCCATACCGCTGAGTTCGGGAGATGTGAGGGATTTTAAGAAAGAAATGGGAAGTCTTTTAGAAGAACCNAGGAGAAGAAGTTAGTCGTTCTAGTGATTTTACTCTGAATTAGTTCAAAGGCATAGAGACAAAGGAAAAAGCTGCCAGAGCCAGCAAGACCCAAGCCAGACTGGCCCTCTGCAAGCACACTGGCTATCTCATGTTTTGAGAACATTTCTCAAAACAATTTTTGTTTTCTCTGTCTCAGTGAAACTCGGTGAAGTGACACTGTGTTTAACTCTCTCTCAGCCAATAGTCTAATTTCTCACTCAAATTCTCCAATTAGCTCAAACCAACACAGGTGGCTGAAAGATTTGATCAATTTTAGGGCCCTCCATTTATACCTGGGATGAGTTACAAGCCATTTTAAGAATATTATTTACTGTTGAAGAAAGGGAAACGATTTTGAGAGCAGAAATGAGAAACTGGGAGCAGAGACACCAACAGGGTCCAGCCAGAGAAGTAAAATGGCCTCTACAGCGGCCAAACTGGGACCACCAGAACCCTGCCCATAGGCATGAAATGTCAGACCTGCAGGATATTATAGTGCAGGGGATTAGGGAATCGGTGCCCAGGGGACAAAATATAGATAAGGCCTTTAATGAAAGACAAAGAAAAGATGAGACCCCCACCAACTGGTTAGAAAGGTAAAGGCATTCATTCAACTTTATTCCAGAGTGGACCCGAATGGACCGATGCGGCAGGCCCTGCTAAAAACCCAATTTGTGGCAAAATCATGGACGGATATTAGGAGGAAATTGGAAAAATTAGAGGACTGGCAAGAGAGAGGTTTAGATGAACTTTTGAGAGAGGCTCAGAAGGTTTTTGTGAGAAGAGGAGAGCCAGAAAAGGCAGGCTAGAATTTTGGTTATGGCGGTAAGAGAGGGACAGAATCAGGAGAGACAAAGAGGGGCACTTAAGGAAAGAAGTGGTAAGACCCTTCAGAGAGAGGCCCGAAAAGAACTCGTGTGCTACTATTGTCAAGGAAAGGGCCATCTGAAATGCAATTGTAGAAAAAGAATACAAGATGAGAAAATGTTCCAAGAAGATTAGAGGGGTCAGGGGCTCTATTTACTGGGGAATCATAAGATCCAAGAGCCCTTGATAAAATTGAAACTAGGTCCCCAGCGATGAGAGTTTGTGTTTTTAGTAGATTCAGGGGCAGAAAAATCCACCATAGAAACAGTCCCCTGGGGATGTAAAGAATCTTTTGAAAAGATGCAGGTAATTGGAGCCAAGGGAGAACCCTTTAAAGTATCCCTCATTACAGAAGCAAAAATTGAATCTCCCACAAAATTTTCTGTAGGTCATTTTGTATTGGTCCCAGAGGTGGAGTATAATTTGCTGGGATGAGACTTAATGGTGGAATTGGGAATTAGTTTGGAAATGAATAGACAGGAAATAAAAATAAAGTTATGTGTCCTTACCTTAGAAGATGAAAAAGAAATAAATCCCGAAGTTTGGTATACTCCAGACTCGGTAGGAAAATTAGATATTAAACCCATAGAGGTCACTATTAGGTATCCCTCAGAACCAATAAGGGTCCAGCAGTACCCCATTTCTCAGGAAGCTAGAAAAGGACTACAGCCTGTAATAGACAGACTGCTGGAGCAAGGACTATTAGAACCCTGTAGCAGAGGTAATCAACATCCCAGGAGATGACAGGAATTGCACAAAGGGCAATTTCTTCACTGTGAAACAAAGACACCAAGCTAAAAGAAGAAATCGAAACCAGAAGCCATACCAAGAAAGTAAAAGCTGTCAAAGAACTGCCTTGCTTTAGCTCTCAGTTGTTAGGGCATTTGCTTCAGCTGCCACTACTAAACTCTTGCATGTCAAATTACAAAGCAGTTGGGCTGAAACGTGTAGTTGTAATACACAGATTCAAAAAACCTGGGCTTTGCAGAATTGGAGTACTCCTAACTTCCCTCTCTTTCCTCCTAGGACACTTTCTTTGTTGAAGCTCAAAGATGGTACAATAAGGATGGATGAAAAACCATCTGGGAAAACAGAAGAATCCTCATCAGAATCCAGCAATAAGTCCACNGCTGCCACTACTAAACTCTTGCATGTCAAATTACAAAGCAGTTGGGCTGAAACGTGTAGTTGTAATACACAGATTCAAAAAACCTGGGCTTTGCAGAATTGGAGTACTCCTAACTTCCCTCTCTTTCCTCCTAGGACACTTTCTTTGTTGAAGCTCAAAGATGGTACAATAAGGATGGATGAAAAACCATCTGGGAAAACAGAAGAATCCTCATCAGAATCCAGCAATAAGTCCACCCCACCTCTGCCACATACTCCTGTAGTGTGCCCAAAGGCTGGAGCAGCAGAAAGCAAGGAGAGCATAAAAACAGCAGAGGAAGGGAGGACAAATCAGAAGGATTACAGAGACAAAGTGAGTCGTAAACAGAAACTGGGAAACAATGAAACACCACCTGCCAAAACCCTAAAAACCATGTCAGAGACTGGCAAGGAGTCCATCCCAGTCTTACACTCCCATATTGTAAGGATGGCTGGAGAAACATCTGGGAAAAGAGAAGAGAGGGCATCAGAGACTATCACTGAGAGCATCCCTGCACCAGAGACTGGCAATGGGCCCATCCCTGCACCAGAGACTGGCAATGGACCCATCTCTCCATGCAGTGGCTGTGGCTCTGCAGGGTGGGCTCTGGGCTGCAGATCCTGGGGCTCAGTTGCTTCCTCAAGGCCTCCCTGCAGTGCCTGACCCACAGGGCGCCACTCGCCAGCTACCTGCTCTCTGGGGAGCACAGCCACAGCTGTCAGTGGGGCTCAGTGGTGCCACTGGGGGCTGTGCCCGGGGACCCTTGGCCCTGGCAGGGGCTGCCAGTGTTGAGCTGTGCCCTGGCTGCTCCCTGCTGCCCCTATCTGTCCCTGTCTTCTCATGGCCCTATCAGTGCTGCCCAGCTCTGCAGCCTGGCCCTGGGCACTTGCTGCCTCTGCTGGGCGCAGCCAGGGCAGGGCAGGAGGCTGCCTACAGGCAGCAGCTGCTACTGATGGCAGGCTCTGAGCCGGGCCCCAGGGCAGCACACAGAGCTCACAGCCCTGGCCGAAGGGCTCTGCTGGGCTCTGCCCCTCAGGGCCAACCTCTGGGCTCCTCCAAGGACTACCTGTGGCCTGTTTGCCACCCACCTGGATGCTGTCTTCTCTGGGGGGTTGGCTGGTGCTGGGATGGCATCGGGCAGGGGGATGTGTGCTGGTCCCTGTGTGCCCAGGGTGCCCCAGAGCTGTGCTGCAGCACAGAGCTCATAGGGAGCACTGAGCATGGCTGAGGTGTGTGGCAGCACAGATCTCTGCCATGCTCTGTCCTGCCTCCACCTCTCCTGGCCTTGGTCCTCACCTCCTGTCCTCTGCTCTGCTGCTCCAAGTGTCCGAGAAGGCTTCTGCATGCTCTGCACCATGGAGACCCATGTGGGGCAGGCCTTTGCCAGCAGTGGCTGTAAGGCCAGAGGGCATCATCAGGAACTTCAAGAGTAAGGATGGCTGCTGTGCCCTGTCCTTCTCTGCTGTGCTCTGCCCTGCTGTGCCCTGTCCTTATCTGCTGTGCCCAGCCCTGTTGTGCCCTGTCTTTCTCTGCTGTGCCCTGTCTTTCTCTGCTGTGCCCTGTCCTTCTCTGCTGTGCTCTGCTCTGCTCTGCCTTGCCCTGACCTGCTCTGCCCTGCTCTTCCCTCCCCTGCCCTGACCTGCTCTTCCCTCCCCTGCCTTCCCCTGCCCCACCCTGCCCTCCCCTTTCCTGCCCTCCCCTTTCCTGCCCTCCATCAGCTGAGCAGGGCCGCAGGGAGCGCTGCTGGAGCAGCAGCTTTGGGCTGGGGCAGGCCTTGGCAGAGAGCTGTGCTGAGCTGAGGCAGAGCCTGCCGGGGGCTGGGCCTCCATGGGCTGTGGGGGGGCTTCTCCCTGGCCAGCGTGAGCCTGAGCCCAGGCTTGGGCTGAAGGGGCTCAGAGCCTGCAGCCCTGCTTGCAGGGGCTGCATCTGTTGCAGCAGCTGCTGAGGCTGAGGCTGCCTCTCCTGCAGACATTGCCCAGCACTTGAGCCTCCGGAGGCAGGAGGATGCCCACGAGTTCCTGCACTGAACCATCAACGCCATGCATCAGGCCTTCGGGAATGGCTGTGCCCAGTGTGTGGGGCCCTGCTGCCCTGTGCCCTCCCCAGTGCCCTGTCCCCCTGGCAGGGGGGAAGGTGTCCCCCAGGCTGAACTGCTGGAGGGAGGCACTGGCTGCAGGGGCCTGGTTGCAGGGCCTAGCTCTCTGGCCCTCGCTGCCACAGGTGCCCTTCTGCTGCCTCCTGTGCCCCGGCGCAGTTGTGCTCCTGTGCCCACATCCTGAGGCTGCTCTGGCTCTGGCTCTTGTGCCAGCTGCTGAGGCAGGCAGGGCTGCAGCTGGCCCAGGGGCAGCTCTGGGGCTGTGGGGGAGCAGCTTTCATCGGGGCCCTGTGCTGCCTCTGCCAAGGCCAGCTCTGAGCTGTGGCCAGCAGCTTCTGCTCCTTCTAGAGGAAGGTGCCCAGGGGAGCCTGGGGCCAGCCCTTGAGCTGTGGCCCTGGCAGAGCAGCCTGGCACTGCCCTGGGCCTCTGGAGCTCTGCAGCTGTCTGCTGGCCAGAGCAGAGCAGGGAGGGTCCTCAGGGCTCAGTGCTGTGCAGGGGCTGTGTGAGACCTGCTGCTGCTGTCCCTTGGCTGGATGGGCAGAGCCAGGCCTCAACACTGCTGCAGCAGATCTCTGGTGGTGCCCTGTGGTCCCCTAGTGAGTGCTGGTGCCAGCTGCTGGGCCGGTGGCTCTCAGGGCTGCCTCTCTTTTGGGAGCGCTGCCCAGCGTCTGCAAAGCATCCCCAGCTGCAGCTGCTGCCTCTGGGGGTCCCTACAGATGCTGAGCTCTGCTGTGGGGAGGGCAACATCTGTGGGCTGTGGCTGCCCAGCTGCTGACCAGCAGCAAAGGAAGCCTGTTGCCAGCTGTCTAGCAGCACTGCCTGTACCAGGGCAGGGTGCACTTGGCAGCCTCCCTCCTGGCCAGGCTGTGAGCCCTGCTGCTGCGGTGCCAGAGGCCACAGGCAGAGAGGGGGAAGGCTGCAGCCACCTATGCTGGGCTGGGCTGTCCTGTACTGTGCTGTGCTTGGCTGGGGCTGTGCAGAGGCTGTGCCAGGCTGTGCCCAGTGCTCTTTCTTTGGCAGTGGTGTGCTTGCAGTGCCAGAAGGTCTGGGACACCTACGAGCCTTAGCTGGAGCTGGTGCTAGAGATTGGGGTAGGGCAGCAGGGTGGGGGCTGGGCAGGAGTTGTGCTGTGCTGGAGCTGTTCCTGCAGCTGCAGCATGGCTGCTCTCAGGGCTGGTGAAGGTGGCAGTGCCGAGGCAGGGCGCGGGCAAGAGGCAAGCAGCTGCCACTGTCCTGCTGCCTTCTCTGCCTGGCAGGGCAGTGCTTGGTGCCCGGGTGGGAGGCTGCCTGCTGCTGGGGGTCCTGCAGCCACCCCTGGTGGTGCTGGGCAGTGCCCAGCTGGTGGTGCCCTCTGGGGCCCCGTGCCCGTGCTCTGTGGGATCTGTCGGGGCCATGGCATGGGCAGGGTGTCCTGAGCTCTGCTCTGCCCTGGCAGGGGGCCACGAGTGTGGAGCAGGTGCTGGAGCAGTTTGTGCAGCCAGAGCTGCTGTGCGGGGAGAATGCCTACAGGTGTGGCAGGTGAGTGTGGGGCTGCGGGCACTAGGGGCTGTGCTACTGGCAAGCAGCTGGGCACCCTGAGCAGCACGGGAGGCCTTCTCTAGCTGCTGCATGGCTCAGCCCAGCTGCCGTGGCTGGAGGCTGCCACTCCTCAGCCGCCTCCTCTGCTGGGCAGGAGCTGGGCCTGCAGCCGTGGCCCCTAGCGGGTGCCCCGGGACAGTGCCTGCTGCCATCAGGGGCGGTGCCGTGGGCTCTGCTGTCCGGGTACGGCTGGCAGGCAGCTGGCTGCTGGCACAGCTTGCAGAGCTGCAGCTCTCCCTGTTCAGGTGCCAGCAGGTGTCTGCCAGCAAAGGCTTCAGCATCCACCCAGCTGCCAACATCCTTATGGTGGCACTGAAGCACTTTGCTCCCTTTGGGGGAGGGAAGATCAGCAAGGTGAGTGCTGGGCGAGGCAGCAGCTGAGTGCCAGGGCCCAGACTGTCTCCTGCTGCCCAGAGCAGGCTGGCAGGGGGTCCTGTGGCCAGCCCAAGCTCTGCACTTTGGCTCCTGCCACCCCCTTCCTCAGTGCCAGCTCTGCTCAGGGAGAGGGAGTGCCCTGCCCTTGGCGGGTGGCACTGCTGGGCCAGCCCAGCTGCTCTGGCTGCACAGAGGCCGTGCCCTGGGCAGGCTCCTGAGGCAGCCTCTCCCTGCAGGCCATGGCCTACCCCAGGCTGTTGAACGTCCACCCTTGCCTGTCTGTGCCGTGCAGGGACCCTCTCCTGTACAGGCTCTATGCGGTGCTGCTGCACTCTGGGCACAGCTGCCAGGCAGGGCACTACTACTGCTAGGTGAAGGTGAGCCTGGGCTGCTGGCCTGGCAGCCCTCAGGGCTTGGGGGTGCTGCTGGGTGCCTGCAGGGCACGGCAAGGAGGGTGGTCAGCAGAGGTGCATGGAGGAGGAGTCACAGGAAGCCTGGAGGTGCAGCTCTGGCAGAGCCCCCTTGCCTGCACCTCCTCTGGCTGCTGGGGAGAGGAGCTGTGCCTGTGGGCGCTGCTGCTGCTGCCGCTCTTGGTGCCAGGCAGGTCCCCGGGCACAGCCCTGCCCCCTTCTCTCTGCTCCTTCTGCAGGCCAGCAGTGGGCAGTGGTACCTGATGAAGGACAAGCACGTGTGCACCATGGGCATCCAAGAGGTACTGGGGCAGCAGCCCTACCTGCTGTTCTACGAGAGGTGAGAGTGCCTCTGCCTGCTGCCCCTCTGCCTCCTGCTGCCAGCAGCTGGCACAGGGCTGGCTGCGGGAAGGAGCTTGGCCCAGGCAGCCTCAGTACCCTCTGCGTGCCCTGGCAGGGAGAGGGCAGCCCTTTAGCATGGCTTTGCTCTGCACCAAGAGCACCTCAGCTCCTGCAGCTTCTGCCTCCTCTTTCTCGGGGCGCTCTCTGGCTGTGCCTCAAGCCCTGGCACTTAACACCAATCCTTCTCTGCCTTGCCCAGGGTGGCAAGCCCTGGGAGGAGCTGCCAGGGGCCCATTGCCAAGGCTGCCTCCAGCCTGCCCAGCCGCACTGGCAGTGTCCCCAGCCAGCTCAGGAGCTCTGTGACCAAGGAGCCCCTGTCCTGAGCAGAGATGGTCCAGGTGAGTCTGCAGCCTGCTATTGGCCGCTGCTCCTGGCTGCTGCCAGCTGCTGCTCCTCTGCCTGCTGTGCCAGGGCAGGGCAGTGCAGCCGGCAAGGGAGGTTTGGATCTTGCCCTGCCTGCTGCTCCTGCCTGTGCTGCTGGAGGAGCAGCTGGGCAGCAGGCTGGGGTGGCCTCAGGGGCTAGGAGGGGCTGGGGAGATGTCCTGCTGAGGGCAGAGCAGGGCAGCAGTGCCTGAGGGGTGCTTTGCAGCCTGCCCTGAGCTGTGGCTGTCAAAGCTGCCTGCAAGCCTGTGCCAGAGGCTGCCTTTGCCTGCCACACAAAACCTCCATGGTCCAAGGCCACTCAAGTGCTGATCCTGTGCTCCCCGAGGAGCTGAGCTGTGGGAAGGTAGGGACAGGCAGTCGGAAAAATTACATGCTGTACGGAAAGATAGGACCTCCCCTCCTCCTGCCTGCTGCATGAGTAGATGGAAGTGATGTAACCCCAGGGTATATAAGGCTGTGAGGTTCGAAAATAAACGCCATTTCGCCGTCCACCAAATTGGTGTCTGCGAGTGATTGGCCCGAGCAGCCTGAGGTGGCTGTCGTGCCATTCCCGAACCAGGTCGCCAGGCCTCAGCAGAGGCAACAAGTGGTACCGAAACCCGGGAAGTGGGGGACAAGATTCGCCTGGACGGGTGAATGGCGGCCGAGTGGCAGGACCAGCCCGGCGGGGAGGACGCTCCCAGACTCAGCGAGAAGAATGGAAGCCCTTGAGAAGGTTGTATTACAATTACATAAGCAATGGGGTATCAATTGTAAGCCTAAAGAATTTACTACTGTGGTTACTAAACTTCTGGAAATAGGTGTTATTGATCGCCTGGTGGATATACTCCACTCAGACATATGGGACAGGTGCACCAAAGCTTTGGCAGAGGACACTATGTCCTCCAGTAGCGGGAAATGCCTCAAATCATGGGGTAAAGTTGTGCAGGCTCTGCGGACTGCCCTGCAAGAGCAGGAAATTTGGAAGGCAGCCCAAGACTGCTTACTTGCCACTCCCAAACTTGGGGTTGGTGCAACAATGCAGACCTCAGTTGGCAACCTTCTAACCAAGTCCAGCGGCTCGCTAGAGCGAGACGATCACCCATTGTCACCATGGCCATCCAACCCTATCCCTGAGTCACCGTTAGTGGGACAGCAAAAATCTTTGTGGGATGACTTACTTGATGAGGTCAGAAATGTTGCTGCTGACTTGGAACTAGGGGAGGTCAGGGATAGACCCCCACCGTATACCCCTAATAACAGCGTCGAGCAACGGGCAGAGGGGCGGGGTGCAGACACTGCAGTTAAACAAAAAGGGGAACCATTGAGTGTGGTGAGCACGGGCAACTGGAAGCTCAAGAAGAGGGGGGTAGCGAGAGTGGTTTTGGAAGGGCAGAGATTGCGAATAAAGGTGATAAGCCCAATCAGGACACACGCCGCAAAACATGCCTTTATATGGTCAGGCCTTTTGATAGTAGTGGGCGGAGTGTCCATAGGGGGAAGGATCGTCCCACCCATCGTAAGAAAGAGTGGGGGAGGAGCTCCAAAAAAAGGTAACGGAGCCCAGAACTATTTAGCCAGTCAACTTCCGCCTCTGAGTCAGATACTAGCTGGAATGAGCGGTCGGACAGCTGGTCCGCCGCTGACTCAGATTCAGAATACACAAATAAGACTAGAAGCGGTAGCTATCTTGTGTCAGCAAAAAGGGGGCAAGCGAAGGGTACTCCACTCACAGATTGGAAAAAAATACAAATCGCTTGAGCTGATTGGGCCCAGCCTACTACCTTAGCGTTCCCAGTCTGTGTCGTGGACGGGGGGGCAAAGGGCCTATACCCCTGTGAATCCCAAAGACATGCAAGCGATTGTTAAGGCGATCGCAGACAAAGGGATCAACTCTGCTATGGTTTCCATTCTTGTGGACAGTGTGTTTGGAAATGACGATATGCTCCCGTTCGACATAAAACAAACATGTAGAATGATCTTTGACAGGGCGGGAATGATTGTTTTCAAACAAGAGTGGGAGGATAATTGCACGAGGCAGCTCGCCCAGGTAACCAGTGCGGACCATCCATTGCATGGTTCCAGCATACAGCGACTAATGGGCACCGACCCAGCAATGATTACACCCTAAGCACAGGCTCAGCATCTATGGGCCCCTGAAGTTGCGGCTGTGAGTTTCTCTTTACAGGACTGGATCTGTGGTCGTCCTCGTAACTCCTATGCCCGCGTGCCAGAAGAAGAAGAAACACCCCAATGACACTCAGGGCTCCTGGAGCCAAGGAACACCCGCAAGCCATCAGACGGCCCAGCAGCACCTGAGGGCTTTGCGCGGATGAAGCCAGAACGACAGTGATGCCTTTGCATCATTTTGCTGGTTGGGTTTGTTGGTATGGGCAATGCTGAGCATTACCCTTATCAGCCATTCAGGTGGGTTTTGCGCCATCATTCGAGTGATGAGGCAATCAGGGAAATAACACCACCAGGTGGCCTGTCCTTTGAATTCAAACTAAGAGATTTGTTTCCCTCTCAGATGGGGTTTCTCAGATTTGGGGAGCAGTCACTGTATCAAACTTATTGGTGCCCAGCCTCCAATCCAGGCAAGAGTTATTGCAACTACCCAGGGTATGGCTATTGTGGATACTGGGGGTGTGAGACCACTGTGACAAGCAAACGATGGTCGCTGCAACAGCCTGACCAATTTCTGCAAGTTAGCTATACTCCCAAGGGCTGTCGCAAGCCTAAATTCGCGATGGACGGTCAGATATACACGCCTCAAGGTGGACGCAGACACACCTGCAGAGGTTATATCATGACCATCCTGCAGCCAACACACAGAAATTGGGCCACCGGTAAGGTTTGGTCAGTGTTCGTTCGCGCCTTCAGCAACTGCTGGGTGAACATCCACATGTGACACCCATTTCCCTCGGACCTAACCCCATCCTCATGGAAAACAAGGCCGAAGTAAGAGCTATAGCTACCACCAGACCCATGCATGAGTCGTATGCGCTCAGCCCTAACTCTACACCACTTGTCCACAAAGCACCCGAGCTAACTCCCCATGACCCATTCTTTAATATGCTCAATGCTACTTTCTATCCCTGAACCAGTCAAGTCCAGATCTCACTGAGTCTTGCTGGCTTTGTTATGATCCTAAACCTCCTTTTTATGAGGGCGTTGCTTTAAATGTCTCTTTCAAATACTCAGCACAACAAAATCCACCCCAGAGTAGATGGGACACCCCCCGACAAGGGATCGAGTCAGGCAAGTGTTTGGGCAATGCGGCTGTAGCCAGACAAGAAAGCATCCTTTGTGATGAACTCACATAGCCACCAAGATCGGTCAAATGGGCGATCCCAGCTGAGCCAGGAATGTGGGTGTGCCAACAATCCAGGGTCAGTCCTTGCATGTACCTTGATCATTTTAATTCCTCTGTTGATTTTTGTATCCAGGTTATTATCGTTCCCAGAGTTTTATATCACCAAGAAGAAGAAATGCATCTCCTCTTGGATGAACCTCATCAGCTTCACAAAAGGGAGGTGGATCACTATCATTACCTTTGCAATGCTCCTTGGTCTAGGGGCTGCCGGCGTGGGTACAGGCGTTTTGGCCCTTGTGACTCAGCGCCAAGGACTCTCCCAGTTGCACCAGCTGCTGATGAGGATTTGCAAAGAATTGAGGAATCCATCTCCCTTTTAGAAAAATCCCTCTCTTCCCTTTCAGAAGTTGCCCTGCAGAATAGACGAGGTCTGGACCTCCTGCTCATGCAACAGGGAGGTCTGTGTGTTGCTTTGAGAGAGGAGTGCTGCTTTTATGCAGATCATATAGGAGTCGTGCGAGACTCGATGGCTGAACTGAGGGAGAGGCTGGCCTCGAGAAAAAGGGGAAGGGAGAGCCAGCAGGGATGGTTTGAGTCATGGTTCAATCAGTCCCCATGGGTTACCACCCTTATTTCTACTCTTGTTGGACCTTGTGTTATAATATTTTTGGCATTAGTGTTCGGACCCTGTTGTTTGTGTTGTTTGTTAGAAATCACTTAGATTCGGTTAACATCATGCTAGTTGAACGCCAACAATTGCTTTAGACAGGGGATTAGAAGCATTTTAAGCACATTAAATAGCTAGCAATGATATTAAAAAGCTTAATAGCTTTGGCTTTAGTTGACTAACAAACTGTTGTCTGACGATGTTGGATTAACAATGTTTGTTTTATTGATGTTGTCGCTTTTAGTTAGGCATGGAGAGGGGGGAAGTGTGGGAAGGTAGGGAGAGGCAGTCGGAAGATCACCTGCTGTATGGAAAGATAGGACCTCCCCTACTCCTGCCTGCTGCATGAGTAGACGGAAGTGATGTAACCCCAGGGTGTATAAGGCTGTGAGGTTCGAAAAATAAATGCCATTTCGCCGTCCACCAAATTGGTGTCCGCAAGTGATTGGCCCGAGCAGCCTGAGGTGGCTGTTGTGCCGTCCCGAACCAGGTCGCCAGGCCTCAGCAGAGGCAACACTGAGCTGAGCTGTGCAGCAGGGAGCAGTGCTGAGCTTCCCTCCCTGTGCTGTGGCTGCCAGCAGCTTCCTTAGGAGGCTCTGCTGCTTCCATGTCCCATTGGTGCTCAGGCTGAGGCACAGTGGCAGTGATACTTGGCACAGAGCCTTTGCTGCTCAACGATCCCCTCTGAACTGAGCATCCCTGTGCCAGATTGGGCTTTGGGAGCAGCAGGAAATGCCCAGCCTAGTCCCTTGGTGTTTGTAGTGAAGCCAAAAGAGGTCTGTGGGCCTGGCAGTCTCTGGCTTTAGAGCTTCAGCTGTGCCTTTGCTGCACTGAGCTTCTCCCTTTCTTCTCCTCCCTGCAGGCTCCCCCAGCACAGAAGCTCCCTGCTCTGCACCTGATGGATTCCATCCTCAAGAATGTGGGAGAATACCTGAAGGCCTTTGCCCCAAACCTGCTGCAAACCTCTGTCTCTGTCTTCAAGAAGGTCTCTGCCAGAAGAGTTCTGTGCCTGGGGCATGAACTCTGTGCCCAGGACTGGGATCTCTTGGCTGCTGAACCATCCCCATGGGTTGGCTTTGCTCAATCCCTCTCCTGCCTCTACGCTGAGGGAGATTGTCCCTGCTGGCAGCTTGAGGAAACAAAGTGGGCACTGCCCCTCCAAGGAGCTTTGCATTGTGCCTCACAGATGGCTCCCTAGGTGCAGCTGAACTGATTCAACATTGGCTACCAGCCCTGGGCTGGCATCTGCTGGGAAAGGTCCTGTGGGGGGCTGAGGAGCTCAGCCCAAGCCCTGGGGTCATTTCTTGTCTCAGGGGCTGTGGCTTTGTTGCTCAGGGGAAGGTCATGGACAGTAAAACCTTGCAAGGGCCTTGCAAGAGCAGCTCCAGAGCTGAGCCTCTCTGCCTGCTTGCCTTGGGCCTGGGCTCTGAGCTGCACTGCTGCTCCATCCTCTGTAGCAAAACCAAGGTGTGCCAATGGCCAAGTGCTGAGAGACAGGCAAGAAAGGAAAGCTTCATTGTGAGAGCAGAGCTGCAGGCACTGTTGGAGGTGAGCTGAAGGAGTCCTGGGGCTGTTTTGGTCTTTCAGGTGGACAGAGACATTGGGAAGAGTTTATTCCTCCTGCGCTTGACATGGGACAGGATTTTCCCTCTGCAGCAGCTGCATGCCCCGGATGTCAAGAGTGCAGGCACTGGATCCTGCTTGGCCAGTGAGAGCTCTGCCTGCAGCTGGCAATGCTTCTGGCAGCCCTGTGAGTCCTCAGCCTGCAGCTGCCTGGGTGCCTTTTGGTGCCTGCTGCAGGAGCAGATGGTCCCAGATGCAGCTGCCCTTGTTTGGAGGCTGCTTTGTACCAGTGCAGTGGCCTGAGAGTGAGGCCCTGAGCTGTGTGGGCAGGGCAGAGGCACTCCTGAATTCAGAGCACTGCATGGGCTTGGCTTGGCTATTACAAACCTGTGCTCTGCAGCTTGGGCACTGATGAATTTCTGCTCAGTTACCTCCTCCTGTGCCAGCAGCAAATTCTAGTGGGGGGCAAAGGGTTGCAGTGGCTCAGTTCTCTTGTGCATTCCAAAGGCAGCTTCTAAGAGCTGCAGAGAGTGAGGTCAGTGCTGGGCCCTGGAACACTTAAGGGAGATGGAGTTTGCTGCCTGCTTGCTGGCCACAGGCTGGTAGCTTGAGGCTTGGGCTCAAAGAGCCTGGGTGGCTCTTTGCAGCCCAAGCAGTTCCCTGCTTCCCTGACTCCCTCAAGATTTGCAGTGTCACAGGTTCTGTTCTGCTTGCAGTCAGAGGGATGCAGTGCAGCTCCCTCTGCCAGGTCCATGCAGAGGAGAGCCCTCAAGAGAAGAGAGAGAAGTTCGTCTTCCATTGCATCAGCTCCTAAAGTGAGCAGGATCCATCAGGGAGGCCCCGAGCAGTGGTAGGGGGAAGCAGAGCCAAGCAGCAGGAGGTGGCAGCAATTCTCCACAGAGGCATCAGGTCAGAACTGGTCGTGCCCAAGAGTTTGCTGTGCAGCAAGCTGGGTGTGTGCAGCATTAGCTGCTTTTGTTCCTCTGCAAAGTCAAGCTTGTCCTGCAGAGCTGGCAGCTAGTTGGCAGCTCAGACAAGTCCTCCTCCCTGCCCAGCTGGTGCACAAGTTGAGCACAGGGCTTGCTGCTCTTGGGGAACCTTTTGCCAAGAGCTGAATCTTTCCAGTGGGCTGGAGCTCAGGGGGTTGGTGCCCAGGGGCAGATAGCAGCTGAGTGCCATCAGGATTCGTAGGCTGAGCAGAGCCCCAGGCCCTGGGCCGCTCTGTGCTGTCTGCATTCAGCTGGCCCAGGAGGGAATTGTGCCCAGAGCTGAAAGCTGGCAGCAGTGGAGCCCCAGCAGTGCTGTTTGCCAGAGGTGCAGAGTGAGCATGGGCCAGCAGCATTCTGCTGTCTCCTTGCAGCTGGCAGTGCTGCTGAGTGGCTTTGTTTCAAGAGCCCCCCGTGGCTGGGAGGAGCTGAGCAAGCCTTGGGCACTGATGCTGAGAGCCTGTGCAGGGGCTGTGTGCAGCAGCACCTTGCTGAGCTCAGCTGTGCCTGCTGCTGCCTGTTGCAAAGGCTCTCTTGAGCAGGGCAATTGTGCCTGGGCTCAGGGACAGCCATGTCACTGCTGCCAGCAGAGAGCCTCTGGGGGTGGCCCTGAGCAGGCAGAGGGCACTGCTGGTGCCAGAGCAGGGCTGGGCTCCTGCTGAGCTCTCCTGGCAGCAGGTGGAAAGCAGTTTGTAAGTGCAGGAGGCAAGCAAGCAGGGGCAGGGCTCAGGCTTCTCTGCAGCAAGTGTGGGATGCAAACTGGTTGCTGGCTGAAGCTTGCTGTGGGCCTGCTGCAAACTGCTTGCAAGGAGTGTTTGGGTTAGGGCCACGATGCCAGTGCCTGGGGAAGAAGAGCTGCTGGTGGCCTCTGTGCAGGCAGGCAGGCAGGAGCTGCCCAGGTGCCCTGCTAGGGAGCTGTGTGCTGGGCAGCAGGAGCAGCTGCAGAGGCAGTTCTGCCTTTGGAAGCATGGCTGAAGGATGCACAGGCAGATCAAAAGGGCTTGGGCTGAGCTCAGCAGATGAGCTCCAGGGAAAGAGCAGCCAGAGGAGGACCTTCTGAGCTTGTGCTGCATGGCCAATAGCAAGGGGGAGAGCTGCTGAGCTGCCCCAACTACATCAAGCTTTTTGTTCTCCCCAGTGCTTGGCCAGCCTTGCTGCTTTGCCTTGTGCTCTACCAGTAAGTACCCAGGATGTTTCCCTTTCCACAGGTGCTAGCAGAGCTGAATGCAGCCAGCCAGAGGCTAAAAGATGAGCATGGGGCCTTGCTTAGAGTTGGCAGCAAACTTTCCAACCCAAGGCTTTCCTGCAGCACCCAATAACAGCAGTGCGCATCAGGAGCAGCTCCAGTGGCCCGTGCCATGGCAGTCCCTGGCAAGCTGGGAAAATCCCTTGCAGACTCTCATTTTCCCATGTCCTGCCAAACACCCTCACCTGGCTGCTCTTCTGGAGCCTTCAGCTCTCACAGCAGACACTTACTCAGCAACGTTGAGGTTGTGCTTTCTAGACTCAGTTTTTCTGTCCATCTCAAGTGTGGATTTTAGTCTATTCTGATGATTCCTGTAGCAGATTTTGTTGTGCAGCTTTGCACAGCTTTAGCATTTGCAGAGACCACCACAGCCTTTGCAGAAATGTTTGTGATTCACCTTGCAGACATGCAGGGCACTCCCCTCCATCTGCCTATTTCCTTCCTGCCTGCTCCAGTGCAGAGCCTCTCTTGCTGCCAGTAGTGCCTTCTGCAGAGTGGTGAAGGGGAGGGGCTAATCTGAAAGAGCCCTAGAGATTTGCAGCTGGAAATCAGCTCCTGCAGAAGGCACCATGCTGTGTAGAACAGCTGTTGCCCAGCTCTGTCCTTTCTCTCCAGAGCTCCTCCCTCCTGCAAGCGACCACTGCCTGAGCCCAGCAGTGTGTGAGTGGATGAGCACAGCTCTTGGGTTGGTAGGGCATGTGTAGGGAGGGGGCTGCCTTGCCCAGGCATTGGCATAGGTGTAGCAGAGCTGTGGCATCTGCCAATCCATTTCTGAGGCACTGCCTT
Organism: Psilopogon haemacephalus; assembly: GCA_013396835.1. Taxonomy (NCBI): domain Eukaryota; kingdom Metazoa; phylum Chordata; class Aves; order Piciformes; family Megalaimidae; genus Psilopogon; species Psilopogon haemacephalus. The sequence goes on along the minus strand of VWZI01012144.1, from coordinate 7,036 downwards.
GTTCTGCTGCACCCAGTGCCACATTAGCAGCTGGGAGCATCTACCCTGGCTTTTGTAGCCACTGCAGGAGTGATTAGAGATGAGATTGCCTATTTCAAAGGCACACAGGCTGCTCCAGAGGAGAAATCAAGGCTTTGCTTGACTTGAAAATACAAACAAAGTGTTTTCCTACACTGAACTGCTCAGCTTTGGGAGAAGCGTTCTGGGCTGGAGCAAAAGTTGTCTTTTGACACCTACAAATAAAGCAAATCCAAACTATTTGAAATGTGTGGCAGCTTTCCTGAGCAGACCTTGGGATCTGTGATGAATTCCAAGCCTGTGTTCAGTTTGCTCTTTCAATGCCTTGGGTGGGCATTTCTTTCCTTCCCGGTGTCACTTGGCTGCAAGGTCCAAGCCCCTTTCCACAGGCTGTGATCCAGTTGTGCTCATTTGCACATCCTTGTGCCTGCAGCTCTCTAAGTGCAAGAGCAAAGATGCCAAATTGATGCAATTTGTAACAGCTTGGACAAATGTTTCTCTCTTTGCCATAAGCTGTCTGTGTGCAGCACCTGAGAGCCTTTTTTGACATGCCCTTAGCCTCTCTCAGGAGGCTGCTGCTGAACTTGAGTTGTCAGCCTTGTGCTGCGGATCAAAGGCACACCCAGAGAATCCAGGCACTGCAGGGCTACTTTCTTTGCAGCCCTAAAATGCATTCTTGCTGCCTCCTGACCCTGGCTCCTTTCCTCAAGTGATTCAGGACTTGAGTGGCAACTTTACAACCCATCTGCTGCCACTACTGATGTGGAAAGGGATCTTGATTTGGCAGCACCGAGAGCAAATACAGCTGGAGGCATGGAAAGGAGGTGGTGCTGCAGACCTGAGAGGCAAACAGCCTGCCCACGACACCCCCAGGCATTTAGGCAGCTTTGCTTTGCTGTGCTTGGCTTTGCTTTGCTTTCTTTTGTTTTGCATTCCTTCCTTTGCTTTGCTTCCTTTGCTTTTGCTTTCTTTCCTGTGCTTTGCCTTGCTGTGCTTTGCATTGCTCTCGTTGATGTACTTTGCTTTTCTTTGCTGTTTGCTTTGCTTTCTTTTGCTCTCTTTGGCTTTTTTGCTTTGCTTTTGTTTGCTTCCCTTTGCTCTGTTTTGCTTTACTTTCTTACCTTTCCTTTTGCTTGCTTTCCTTTTTTGTGCTTTCTTGCCTTGCCTTTTCTTTTCCTTGCTTTGCTTTGCTCTCTTTGGTTTCTTTGCTTTGATTTGCTTCCATTGCTTTCCTTTTGTGCTTTTCTTTCCTTGGCTTTGCTTTTCCTTCTTTCATTTGATGTGCTTTACTTTCTTTGCTTGCTCTGTTTTCCCTTCCTTTCCTTTGCTTTCTTTGCTTTGTATTGGTTGTCTTTGCTTTAATTGTTTTGCTTTCTTTAATTTTCTCTGGTTGCTTTGCTTTGCTCTGCTTTCTTTGCTTTTTTTGGTTTTGCTTTCCTTTCTTTGCATTGCTTTGCTCTGCTTTGCTTTCTTTACTGTGCACCCATCTCTGATTTCATTTGCTTTCTTTGTTTCCCCCCTCCCCCCCTTATTTTCCCTTATTTTGGTTTCCTTGCCTTGCTTTGCTTTCTTTTCACTGTTTGCTCTCTTTGCTTTGTATTGGTTGTCTTTGTTTTGCTTTCTTTTTTTTAAATTATCTCTGGTTGCTTTGCTTTCTTTTGCTTTTCTTTGGTTTGCTTTCTTTGCTTTGCTTTGCTCTGCTTTGCTCTGGGGTGGTGCAGTGTGATGCAGAGAAAAATAATGAACAACTCAACCTTCGTTCCCACAGCTCCCACAGGGGAGGAGAGATAGTGGCACATCTGTTAATGGAAAAACAGGTGAGGATGGATATAAAGGGTGGGCTGCACTCACTTAGGTGATGTTCATGTGTTGTTTGTATGATGGAAGGAGTCACTGCCAGGGTGACAGAGCCTGCTTGGCTAGAGCCTGTCTGGTCTCTTGCTTCAGGTCCTCTGTGCTGCACAGGCCTTAGGCTTCCACTGGCCTAGAATAAAGAGCAGCTTCTTCAATTCAAAGTGTTTTGTTGCATTTGTCAGATTACTGCCAACAACACTGCTCTGCTTTGCTTTCCTTTGCTCTCTTCTGCTTTGCTTTGCTTTTTTGGCTTCGCTTTGCTTCCTTTGCTTTGCTTTCTTTGGGGGTTTTATCCTCCCTTTACTTTCTTTGCATTGCTCTGCTTTCTTTGCTTTGCTTTCTTTTGCTTTCCTTGCTTTCATTTGCTTTGCTTTGCTTTGTGAGAAAGGAGGATATGATTAGTGCTGAAGTAGGTCAAACAATGGCACGTAAGGGGCAGGGCTGGCAGGAGGGGTCACCGCTTGTCACCGCTTCTCTTCTCCAGGCATTGCAGGATCCTGCTGCTAACCACAAAAAGGAGACGCTGAAGGGAGCCTGCGCAGCTACCGAGGTCATCTTGAAGACAGAGGAAGAGCTCTGCCTTCATCCCGACAACCACCAGGAGGGGAACAAGACAAAACTAAGAACCAAAGGAGCAAGTTCCCAGGGATTGCAGCAGTTCTGAGAAATGCTTTGCATCATTCATGATGCTTCTAAAGAGCTCACTGCACATTCTTAAGAGTTCAGCAGAAATGCTCTCCTGAAGCTATGTCCTGGTGTGCGAGTTGGTGGAGCGCAGACTCCCCTTGCACCCAGCCTCTTTGCCTCTTTCCCCATGCAATGAAGTGCACAACTTGAGATGCTGTGGACGCCTCATTTAGAACGTTCCCTAGGTTGTTGTACACCCAGACACAATTGCTGTGCCCTCACAGCAGCCTCAGGACGGGCAAGAAACTCTCCTGCAGCTTCTTCAGCACCGTATCCTGCAACCTGCCACACAAACCGCTGCAGCCCTGTGCTGCTGGGATGCTCACTCCACCTTTACTCACTCCAGGAGCACCGCACCTGGTTCTCGGTTAAGATGCCTCAACAGACTTTCTGCAGCCTCAACCTGTGCACCGGCAATAGCTCCGCCGCCGCTCCAGGGCTTACTCGGGCACTCTGAACCCACATCAGAGCCCTTCCTCGCAGCGGCGCGGCGAGGGCGGTGCGGGTAGAGCGGCTCCGCCTGCGGCCTCGGCCGGCAGGGCTGCACAAGCAGCTGTGACCGCGGCGGCGCCTCCGGCTCCGCTCGTTTCGAGCGTCGAGGCCGCAGCCGCGGGCAAAACTGCGTCCGCAGCAGCTCCCAAGGGAAACCGGCATCGGGCAGCACCCCAAAGAGAGACGCTTCCCCTCCGCCCCGCACCGCCCAGGCAAGCGGCGCCTCCCGAAGCCCTGCGGCACCAAGCAGCAGCGGCAGCCGCCACTTCCCCCGGTCCCAAGGCGCTGCCAAACCGGCGCCAGACGGAACTGAACCCTCCCACCTCGGCCTGGCCCACAGCGCGCCAGGGCCTGTGCCCGCGCCCATGACACACTCCAAGGGCGCTGCCACCGCCTCTTCCGGCGTAGCCTGATGACGCAACCGGATCGGACCCTGCCTCGCTACGCCCTCCCCGCGCCGCCTGCGCACCTGCCGCGCGCCGCTCCCAGGCCTCTGCGCCCAGCGCCCACAGCCGCTTCGGCTGCTGCCACCCGCGCCAGCGCCGCGCCCTGCCTCCTCACACCTCTCACACCTCTGCCCCTGCTACCGGCCTCACATTGCCCTGCAGCTGTACACGCCAAGCCGCCCCGACACCACTAACCCCGAACCCTAAGCCCCAAACCTAACCCCAACCCTCCCCTGCCTCCTCCACCCTCTCCCCTGCTTCCTTCCTGCTCTCCCAAGCCTCCTCCACGCTCTTTCTCTCCTCCACACTCTCTTGCCTTGCCTCCCTCTCCACTCCCTCTCCCAAGCAATCCAAATGCTTTTCCTCCTGCTTCTCCTACTGCTTCTCCTCTGCCTTCTTCCCAGGGGATGCCTTTTTGCCCACCTGCATTGCACCCATGCACCTCTCAAAGGAGAAGGACAATGCCAAGTGCCAACTTTGCCTTGCTCTCACAGGCACCACACCCAGGCAGCTCTTCAGCTCATTCTCACCACTGCAAACAAGCTCCTGCCTCTGCATTGCTCCTCAGCCCACCTGCTGACTCAGCACAGCTCCCTCACAGAAGCAGCCTGGCACTCTCAAGAGCTGCACTGCCACAGCTGCACTTCTTCCTGCACCAAGAGCAGCACTGCCCCTGCTCAAAGGTGACCCTGCAAGCAGAAGCAAATGGCAGTCCCAAGTGTCCCTCAGTTTCAAGCTCCTCTGCTAGACAAAGGAGTGGCAGCCTCTCTGTCAGCCCTGAGAGCAGACCTGGCACTGCTGGGGAGAATCTGAGCAGTGGAGATGCTTTGCAGTGACCACATCAGGCTGGTAGGGCTGCCCAGAGCCAGGAAAGCACAGACAGCACCAAGAGAAAGGGGAAGGGGGATGGAAAGTGGGGGGGACGTGGGAAGGAATGAACCCAGCTCTGGGGACTCGATGAAGTCAGAATTTTCACTTCTAACCTTTCCAGAGAGCAGAGAGGAGCTGAGGTTTGGCTGTTTGCCAGCTCTGCAGCCACTGCATCCCTTCCAAATTCTGCTGCTCTCTGCTGCTTGGAGCACACCAATCATGATCTGTGTTTGCTTGGAGCAGGCAAACTATGGTAAAATAAAGGAGAATTTCTGTTCCAGTGCCTGACCACTTGCAGGAAAGAAATTGTTGCTCATGTCCAAGCTAAACCTCCCCTGGCACAATTTCAGGCCTCTTGTCCTGCTGGGAGAAGAGACTGAACCTGAGCTCACCCAACCTGCGCAGGGAGCTTGTGGCTGTTCCCTCCCTGGAGGTGTTCCAGGACAGACTGGAGGAGGCCTTGAGCGACCTGTTCTAGTGGGAGGTGTCCCTGCCTGTGGCACAGCTGTGTAGGGACTGTAGGAGCTTTGAGGTCCCTTCCAGCCTAAAGCATTCTGTGATTCTAGGATTCCTTTCAGGAAGCTGTAGAGAGCAATGAGGTCTCCTCTCAGCCTCCTCTACTGCAGACTGACCAAGGCCAAGGACCCTCAGCTGCTCCTCCCCAGACCTGCTCTCCACAGCCTTCCCCAGCTCTGTTGTGGGCCTCTGAGAGCCAGGCTCAGTTGTGCACATGTCAGGAGGTGCTGAGGAATGTTATAAATTTGTTCCACAAATTTATGTGAGTCATAGCCAATCAGAATTTAAGGTTTTATTAGCAAGCGACAACAAGCAAACAGCGCTGGACAGCCAGGGAGCTTC
>VWZI01012137.1:46352-59020 GCA_013396835.1 Psilopogon haemacephalus | reverse complement strand
ACCGTGTGGGTTACTCCCACTCTTGGTGGGGGAAGACCCATCAGAGGTGTAGTCTCTGCAGAAGGACCTGGTCGCACATATTGGGTCATGCCAGAGAGTGGTGACATTCAGTGCGTTCCCCAGAGAAACCTCACTCTGGCAGAGAACGGGTAAGAACCCATTCAGAAAGGCAGTTCCCTTGTAATATAGTTGATGTATAATAGTTTCTTCAGTTGTTCTAAGTGTTTTCCAGAAACTTCAGTACCTGCAGGCGTCCAACACAACCCACAGCTACCACAGGAATCGGGAAGGGAGGACCACATCAGCACACCGGGAAGACTGTTCCTGTGTTCCTTCCTGCATGGTTCCTGTTCTGCTTGCGCCCACCTGCCCTGGAGAAGACCCTTGCTCTGGAGTATCATTGGGATTGTGAGAGGGCTCACACCATGGACTTTGGATACACATCACATACCATGGACACTTCTAAAGAAGAAGATCTGTTTGCAGGAAGATGGTAGAGGTCTAACCAAGGGATGGAATGTGAAGGTTTAAGCCCCCTGGGACCCCCTGTCTTTTCCCAAGGAATGGTTTCACCCTTTTCCCAGGTTGCATGGTTAGACACTCCCACTTCTTGCTAGGAGTTTGGGACTATAAGAGAGGGAACCCAGTCCCCCCCTTCTCTTCTTCTTCCTTCTTCTCTTCTCCTCATGTTGGCTGGTCGAGCACCTGCTTGCACTTTGTGTTGCTAGAGCACGTGTCTCCCTGCCGCCGCGTGGAAGAGCACCGTTATTTCTCTGCTGAGACTTGGACTGAGACTTTTTGCAATAGGATCCCTGCATCCTGCTTTCCAAAGCCAATCGAACTTCAGCTACCTGCAGTGATTGTATTTTTTTTTTTTTTTCCTTTTTTCTGTTCTCCCTGGTCTCGGTACCCTTTTCCCTTATTCCCCATATCCCAAAGCTTGTTTCCCTTTCTCCCACCTGCTGTAAAAAATCCCTTTCCTTCTTACTTGTTGTTAAAGTTTACCCTTTTTACTTCCGAATCGTTTTGAGTCTTCATTGGGCTTTTGGGCTCAGGGTGGGGGCAGCTAGCCTCAACCCAATACAATGGTTGAGGTTGGAAGGACAAACATCGGAATATGTTTTTCAGTTGATTTAGCCCTTCCTCAAACCTTTGAGATTTAAGTTTTGTTAATTATTTTAATCCACTATGCTAAATCATTATTTCTGAAAGCTGAAAAGATAGTATTTGTGAAGTTTGAAAATAAGATTTCTAGACAGCCTGACACTACTACGGCTCTTCTCATGCATTAAAAATCCCTGAAACATCACTTTGGGTCAACGAGGCACAGGACCTAAAGTTGGTTGAGGAAAGGGTGTTGTTTTGGACTTAAAAATAATTATTTTCAGAGCTCTACTTCAAAGACAAATGAGAACTAACTCTGTTTCTGTACACTTGCCTGACTGTGTGGGTTGTTACTTCCTGATGTCGGAGTTTTATTGCAACCAGGCAAGAAGCAATAGGGTCAGAAAGGAGTAATATTGCAGTCTGATATGGATATTCGTTGTATGAAAATGAGCCCAAATGGCTTCTGTCTGTGCTCTCTACCCTCAGGAAAATTAAAATCACTTCCATGTGCATTATATCTAGTGCACTTCAAAATAAAAATGAGCAGCAATAAAAAAAAAATCACTTCATTTTCTGTTTTTACACCATCCTATATTTACATGTGTACATAAAATGATGATGAAGTCATCATTTAGCACAATTCTTGCAATTACGTGTATGCATTTTGCTCAGAGCAGAGACATTGTGCTATGAATATTTCACCCAGTTTCAGCAGTGTTATTATCCAGCCTGACTCATAACATTTGAACCTGCAACCTGTGAGCAGCAGGAGGAACAGCTGACATTTTAAAATATGTAGTTTCTTTTCTTAGTGAGTCTATAGTGGTAGCTCAGATAAAGACACTTTCTTGAAGCTGCGTCTACTAATGTAAATATATCAGTAGTAAAAAGGAAGAATCAGGAAGCTGTGGGGCCACTGCTGAATGAGGAGGCAGCCCTGATAACTGAGGAGAGGCAGAGCTGCTGAATGCCTTCTTTGCTTCAGTCTCTACACCTAGGCTGAACTCCTCTATCTACTCCAGACCCTGGATGAAGAAGAGGAAGCCTGGAGGAGGGAATGCTCCCCACTGGTTGGTGCAGACTGGATTAGGGACCAGTTACAGAAATTGAACATTCACAAGCCCATGGGCACTGATAAGATGCACCCAAGGGTGCTGAGAGAACTGCCTGATGTTGTCGCTCTGCCACTCTCCATCATTTTTGCCAAATGGTGGCAGACAGGAGAGGTGCCTGAGGACTGGAGGAGAGCAAACGTCACTCCAGTTTTCAAAAAGGGCAAGAAAGAGGTTCCAGGGAACTATAGACCACTCAGCCTCAACTCCATCCCTGGCAAAATGATGGAATGGCTCCTTCTGGAGGGCATCTCAAGGCACTTGGAAGAGAAGAAGGTTATCAGGAAGAGTCAGCATGGATTTACCAAGAGGAAATCATGCTTGGCTAAGCTGATAGTATTCTATGGGGACATAACTGAATGGGTAGATTCAGGGAGACCAGTGGATGTAGTCTACCTTGACCTTAGCAAGGCCTTTGACAGCATCTCCCATGACATCCTAGTGAGCAAACTCAAGAAGTGTGTGATGTAAGAGCAGACAGTGAGGTGGATTAGGAACTGGTTACAAGATAGAGTTCAGAGAGTAGTGATCAATGGTGCCAGGTCCAGCTGGAGAGCTGTAACTAGTGGAGTCCCCTAGGGGTCAGTGCTGGATCCAATGCTGTTCAAGGTTGACACTGATGAGAGGACAGACAGACAAAGTCTGCTNCTAGTGAGCAAGCTCAGGAAGTGTGGGATGGAAGAGCAGACAGTGAGGTGGATTAGGAACTGGTTACAAGATAGAGTTCAGAGAGTAGTGATCAATGGTGCCAGGTCCAGCTGGAGAGCTGTAACTAGTGGAGTCCCCTAGGGGTCAGTGCTGGATCCAATGCTGTTCAAGGTTGACACTGATGAGAGGACAGACAGACAAAGTCTGCTCAGCAAGATTGCTGATGACACCAAACTGGGAGGCTTGGCTGATCCAGCTGAAGGTTGTGTGGCAATCCAGTGAGACTTGGACAGACTGGAGAGCTGGGCACAGAGGAACCTGATGAAGTTCAACAAGGACAAGTGCAAAGTTCTGAACCTGGGAGGGAACAATAAACTGCACCAGAACACACTGGGAGATGATCTGCTAGAGAGCAGCCCTGTGGAGAGGAACCTGGGAATGCTGGTGGATAAGAAGTTATCCATGGAACAGCAATGTGCTCTTGTGGCCAAGAAGGCCAGTGGGGTCCTGGAGTGTATTAGGAAGAGTGTGCCCAGCAGATCAAGGGAGGATCACCCTCCTCTCTGCTGCCCTGGTGAAACCCCATCTAGAGTACTGCTTTCAGTTTTGGACTCCCCATATGAGGAGGGACAGGAATCTGCTGGAGAGAGTCCAGCAGAAGGCTACAAGGATGATTAGGGGACTGGAACACTGCCTTATGAGGAGAGGCTGAGGGGCCAGGGGCTTTTTATCTGGAGAAGAGAAGACTGAGAGGGGATTAATGAATGTTCATAAATATCTGAGGTCTGGATGTCAGGAGTGGGGGGACAGGCTCTTCTCACTTGCCCCCTGTGATAGGACAAGGAGCAATGGATGTAAGCTGCAGCACAAGAAGTTCCACCCCAACAAAAGGGAGAACTTCTTTACTGTAAGGGTACCAGAGCACTGGAACAGGCCCCCCAGAGAGATCATGGAGTCTCCTTCTCTGGAGACTTTTAAGGCCCATTTGAATGCATTCCTCTGTGACCCGAGCTAGATTATGGTCCTGCTCTGTCAAGGGGGTTGGACTCAATGATTTTTTGGGTCCCTTCCAACCTTTGACACACTGTGATCTTGTGATGTAAATTGTTTGCTGTATATTTCACTGCTTGGAAGTTTTGTAAGTAAATTGTGTGGCATTAAAAGTTCAGAGAAAAGACAACTCATGCAGGGAAAAAATAGTGATTGATATTGTTCATTCTGTCCTTTTTTCCCCAGTTTTTTCCACACTTTCAGAATTGCATCATGCTTCCACATAATTTGCTTTTGCAAGTCCTCCTCCACTCTCAGCTCCTACTCTTTTTGTCCAGTCTGTCAGCTAATTAAACATATAAACCTGTGAGAAAGCCACAGTAAAGCCCACTCTCCTAACAAAGATGATTTCTCAATAGGCTTAATGTCGAGTATGTTTCAGGTGCCTGATGAAACCTCTTCATGAAGCAATACATTTAGCCACATTGCTGCCACTTGAGGTTGGTGACTATCCAAAACTATAAAAAAAGGGATTGAACACTGCCTCTGCATGCAGAAAAGTTTTAATGAATGCCCCAACTGGAGGTCTAAAAATGTGACACTTGTGTGCAGGCATTGGTACAGGCAAGAACTTTATGGAAAGGACACTTAAAGCATTATGTTGATTGTTGCTAAATAAACTCATTCCTGCCATTAGCAGCAGGCTTATTCTGTAGCTCTTGTCACTAATTGGGATGTAGATGCCAAAATGATAATGCCTTAAAATACCTTGTATAGATGGATGGAGGGAAAGATAATCTTTCTTTGCAGTCAAAACTATTTCTGCACTTCACATAGCAAGTTTGTGAGCACTGTGTGCCCAATTTATTAAATACACCCTTTGCATATTTGCTCTTTAAGCTCATCTATTTTTTACAGTTATTACAGAGTCATTATGTGCAAGAGGATTTACTGTCTACAGTAAATATAACTAATTAGTCCTGGTACACATAACTTTAATTTTATTTGGCAAGTGTAAATCATTTCTCATTCAGCAAATGGTACTGTACAAAGCCTGGTAAACTAAATGCTCTTTCACTTAATGTTGCTAAATAATTGAATATATAGAAGTGCAGGGTAAATCGTGTGAAAGTAGTTTTTAGCATCACTCTCATCAAAATGGAAGTTCTTTAAAGCCAAACCTCATTTTCAGTAGCAAATGAAAAACATAAGTAAAGAATCTATTTCCTTATCTCCTACAGGAAAAAAACCCAAACAGAAAAACCCCCCATTAAAAAAAAAAAAAAAAACATGTACTAACTACATATATAATATATTTAATTTTAATTTTACCAGAAACTGCCTTTTATGACAGTTATGGTGTTAGCTTCCTGCAGAACTGTTGCTAGCACACACTGGAGTTTCATTTTTTGAGTCCTCAAATATTTGCCAACTTCCCATGACATATCTTGTAATCTGATATAATCTGAGTGGTTGTGCTGGTTTGAGGTTAATTGGGATATTTTAATGAGAGAAATGAGCTCATTGATTGTAAAAAGAAAATTATTATGAAATCCAAATCATTCACTGGTTTGCTGAGAGGGATAAAAAGGCAAAATGTCAACAGTTTGTCGTAGTCTGATCTGTGACACTGGATCTATTCACTTCCTTCTCACTCTGCACTAATATCTTTTCTACTGATCTTGGCTAACAGGAAACAACATAAGCTTTGCTGGTTGTTTTGTTTGTCTGTCTGGAAAAGTAGAGGGAGAAAGAGAGAGTAGCTTCAAACCCCTTCAGGCAGCTTCACTTGTCTGGGAAGAGTTTGGATTTCTGTATTATTTCTAATTTTAACATAACTGTAAATAGTTGTAACTGTATTGTGTATATATGCTTGTAAATTTTGCTTCATTGTAAATATAACTTCATCTTACTTCCAAGCTGTCTGAGCTGGTTTGGTAAATTACAACTGGAAGGGACAGACCACAAATTCCTAACCCACCAAATTGTTCTATTTGGTGTGCCAAGCCAATGCATGGCCAGCTTGTGTTGATTTATTTCTAACTAGTTTTAGAAGCTAAGATGAAACTTTTATGTATGGTGTGGCACATTTTTAACCCAGCATTATTGTATATATTTTAAAAGTAGTTGATTTTGACTGTTTATCAAAAATTTGGTTGGTGTGCGATTATTCTGATATAGAAAAAAAAGAAATCTGTGTTTGCAAGGTTTGGTATTTATTGTTTTGGTTGAATGGGCTATAATTCTACAGCTTATAAGAATGATACTGTGAGTGTTTCATATGATTTAATGGAGTTGATTCTCCCGTGAGTACAGGAGAGTTTATGGAACAACTGGAACACCAGGTTTATAATAAAAGTACTGTTGTATTTTTAATTCTGGTCTTTGTAATTGTAATAATTGGGTTATTTGTAGCCTTGTGTGTAGAAAATTCATGCAATGCCACTTTAAGGAGACATTCCTGTAATCCAAATGGATGGCAGAGAGACAAAACTTGTGAAATAAGATTAGACACTCAAGGTCAGGAGCAGCAGGAGACAGTTTGAAAAGGCATCTGTGAAAAACTCATAAGGGGAGATGGGGGCAGTAAGCCACTAAAGAGGCACAGTCAGCCTTTATTAATGAGGAATGAACACTTCCACTCTCAGATGCTGGAATGGGTCTGGCAGAATCTGGGAACTGTGCCAGGCGCTCACCCTCTCCTGATAAGGAGGCTGGCAGCCAAACGGCAACTTCTGATATAGTCAGCACACCTGCAGCAGTGGCTAAGGCTTCTTCTCATCCCCAGTCAAATCCATGGTGACGGGGAGAAGGAAGGAATTTGGGGTGCTCCAGGACAGCCATACATGTCTACCCTCAGCATCCTGAGACAAGAACCCTGAGTGAAACTCCCAAAAGCCTCTAAGAGCTACCATATCACTGACAGCAACCCCTCTGAGTGTTTGAGTAACATCTGCTACCCAAGTGTCTCCTATTGCTCACATTCCTCCTATTCCACATCCTAGGAAAATGACACAACACCCAGTTAAACCTGTGTTAGATAATCCCCTGGGAGGAACTTCTAAAGCTTTCCTCACTCCAACAAAGACAAAGAGTAAAACTTGGGCAAGCAGTGATTCAAAGGAGGCTATAGGAGAAGGTACACCTAGCAGGCAGGATGAGACAGAGGAAGAGGAGGACAAAATTAGCCTTAGGGATATTACTAAGCTATTAAAGCCACAATATATTGATGATGGCAATGGGAAAGGCTATTTGAAAGTGCATATCAAGAAGGATGAAAGTGTCGTGAAGGCCATTATAGGCCTAATACATATCCTGACTTGCCTAGGAAGGGAAGAAAAAAGGCTTGGAGACACCCAATCTGCTTTAGTGGTAAACAAGATGTATACAGTTGTTTATGCAGGGCCAGTGTCTTTCCAAATATGGGTAAAGCAAGCCCTGGCTTCACTTAACATGGTCAGTTTTGGCAAAGTGCCATTCTGATTGGTGAATCTCTGTGGCTAAATGAGCCACATTATACTCAGGCAGTTGATGAAAGATATGAGCTAAGTTGCAAGCAACATGGTTTTGCTACATGCTCTCTGCTATTGTGCTTTGCCTCATTGTGCTCTGCTCTGCTATTGTGCTCTGCCTTGTTGTGTTCTGCTTTGCTTGTCGTGCTCCATACCAGATTTGCTTTGATGCTTCAAGCTTGTCCACCTGTAAACTGCCATGCCAGTTTACCAGGAGAAGGCATTAAGTGTCTCCATGCTGTAGGCAAGAACTAGCCACCAGCAAGGTGTTGTGCCTGCCTGCACACTGTCCGCCCTGGAAGGAATCAAGACCAGACCAGTGTTGTGGAGGCAGGGGAATTAATATGGCCAAGCCAGGAATTATAAAAATAGAATTATTGTATTTCCCTGAAACCCTGCCTCCATATTATATACAGAAAGAGTTTTGGGTTTATTTACGGGCTCAATTTGATTGGGAAAATCTTCACAAGGATACTATAGACAAATTTAGGATTTAGGAAGTTGGAAAGTGAAAAAAGCTAAGCTATAAACACAACTTTTACCCCACTATACATTAGCTGAGCAGAGAATTAGGGGGAACAGCAGGTTCTACTCATGACAAGGGAATAGGTAATAGTCAACGATTCCTTGCTGGATTCTCTACAGCTTGGCTGATTCTGGATGCAAGCATGTCCTGGTATGGGCATAATTTCTGCCCAGAGTTGGTTCACTTCCTGGGGCTCCTTCCCCCCTCTGTGGTAAGGTCCAGAGCGGTGTTGCAGGGACAGACCGTGTGGTTCTGGAATCAGGAAGTCTTGGGCCACATGGACAGGTCACATGCACGAGTCAGGTGATTTGTGCTGTCTCTCTGGGTGTTAGGACCCGCCCCTGGGCACGGGACTTTTGAACCGATTGGCCAGACAATGGACGCTAAGTGCCTATTGGTCAGTTCCATGCTTCCTAATGAGGTATTTAAGCAGGTGCAACAAGCCATTAGCTCTCTCTCTCTACCTCCACGAGGAACACACATCTCCACACCCCATGCAGCAGCAGCCACGTGCTTTGCAGCGAGCAGCAGCAGCAGCATCACAGCGTTTTGCAACCGCGGCAAGGCAAACCCCCTTCTTTTTCCTCTTTCCTTTGGGACAAGCTCCTTCTTTCCTCTTTCTCAGGAAAAGCTCTTTATCTAGCGCACGTTCATGAGTGTTTTCACCCGTGGTTAGGATTGCTTGTGTTACTGTTTCCTAAATTCTGACTGTTTAAACTGTTCAATTCAGTGTTTTAAGAGATTTTGTGTAGTTATTCTTGCCAACCAAAGATCCAAATGAACCCGGGAAAATAATCCCAGCAAAACTGTGATTATTAATAGTAATAAAAATTAATAATCACAACAAAGCAATCCAATCACAGATCCAAAATGTCAAAGTCCAAGGCAGGAGGCAAGAGCCAAACTTAGTGATACCTCAAAAATATGGTTTCCATGAGACAGAGATTTGTGTAAGCCATACTCTCTTTGGCATGAACAGGGTAGAGCCAAGCTGTTGAGACCTCCCCAGCCAGAACTACTGCCAGAAAGTTAGCTGCAGTAGGGTCCCAGAGCAGCTGGGTCCAGGTGCCACCAGCAGATCTCTCAATGGATCCAGGACTTGCCAAGCTTGCAAGACTGCACAAAATGGTGAAGAAGTAGGTGAACTGTCCAAAAGTAGGGATAGTGCAAACCCAAGAGCCACGCAAAAGGTAGGAGCTGTCCAATAGCTGAGACAGTCCAAATGGGAACTTCTTCAGGCAGGGGCTCTGTCAAAGTGGGGAACTCTCACAAAGCAGGAGCTTTTCAGATGGGAACCCTTGCACCTTTTCTTTTCCTCTGTTTATGCTCTTTTGGACAAAGTGTCCATTTGCCAATTTATAACGGATGTGAAAAACCCAGCCAACAAACAGCCTGATTCCCTGAGTGGGCTCGTGAGTTTCCACACCTGCAGAAAGGCTCCTTTTGCTGTTTGACTTCAAGCCCACAGGACAGGGAGGAGGAAAAGCAGTTTTCATGCCTTCTTCTCATCCCCAGTCAAACCCATGGTGAGGGAGAGAAGGAAGGAGTTCAGGGTGCTCCAGGACAGCCATACATGTCTACCCTCAGCATCCTGAGACAAGAACCCTGGAGGAAACTCCCAAAAGCCTCTTACAGCTACTGTATCACTGACAGCAACCCCTCTGAGTGTTTGAGTACTGTCTGAGATCATAATGCAGCCCCGTAAATCTGGATGTATTTATCTGTGAGTAAATGTTCTAAAAAGCCTCTTTGTAATTAGAGTTCTGATTCTGTAATTGGAAACTCTATTGTGCCTTCTGCTTCAGCAGAAAGGAGCCTCTCGAGTCCCCTTAGAGGCCAGGTGGCATACTGACTGAAAGATTCTCTTTCCAACAGTTAAATTGTTTTAATGTCTGGTTTTTCTTACCTATTCTAAAGTGCCTGTTTCCCTGTGTGTAAATATCCACAACTGTGCATTCAAACCTTGTAAATAAGTTTTCTGGTGAGATTTAAAATTAATAAACTATTTTCATAGTTATTAATAATTTTTGTCTGAATATGATAGTAAATAAATTAATAAATCAATATTAAGTTTCAATAAATCATAAAAGAAGGTTCTCAGGACTTTAGGAATGTCCTCATGAGACTTTTATTTCCAGGGAAAGGAGAAGATGCAGATGAAGAGGATGATAAGATGATCAAAGGACAAAGTAGAAAGACTAAGAACTATAAGGGAATGTGAAAGGGAGTTAGATTTGTGCCATCAGACTCTGCAAACCTCCTTAGCAGAGGGAGGTGACCCAAGAAACAGGGGAGAATTGATACAGATGCCTGTCAGAAAGGGCAAGGGAAACCTCTTCCAGCCCCTCCTCACCTTCTCATTGGCCCTTGCACATCCCTGGGGTTGTTCAAGAAAAGACTGGATGGAACACTTAGTGCCATGATCTACTTGATTGGATACGGCTGGGTAATGGGTTGGACTGGATAATCTTGGAGGTGTCTTCTAACCTGGCTTGTTCTATTCTATTCTATTCTAACTGGACAATCTTGGAGGTCTCTTCCAACCTGGCTGATTCTATTTTATGATTCTACAATTCTGTGATATCCAGTGTTCTAATGAGCCCAGGAAAGAGATCAGACAGATAAGAAAATAATACCAGAAGGAGACAGGAGAACCAGTTCTAAGCTGACTAGGCAAAAAAAGTGATACAGGTACCAGTATTCTAGAGGTAGAAGGCAAGTCTACAAAACAAATAGGACCACTTACAAAGGAAAGTAGAACTGGTCTGGTCAGGGAAACGGTGAAGTCACCATCCCTGGAGGTGTTCTCCTCATAGAGCTTGTGAAGTAGGTTGACCATCCCACTTATTCATGTTTTCACCAAATTGGTCACACTGGATTATCCAAACTGACCCACATGATTGCTCATGTCTAGGTGGAATCTGTCTCATAGGCTGGAATTGCCTTGCAGGAGCTGGATGTCTGTTCCTGAAGGCAGAAACATGCAACCAGTCAGATGATGAAGTAATGTCATCCTTCACAAGGTTTTAAGTTCCTCCTTTAGTTCTTTCATGCTATCTTTAATGCCATCTTTTATCTCTGTACCCAGAGTTTTTATGTGTAGTGGGTTTGCAGGGACCTGCCCCCCCACCTTTTTAAACCCTGGCTAAAACTCAGAAAAACACACTGGAAGTTAATAAATGAAGCTTTATATTTACAGCAATGCAAATATACAAGCAAATATTTACAAGATATAGCAGATATTTACAGAAATATACAGTAAAAAAGGTAATAAACACACCACACCCCTCCCAGAGACCAAAATCCCCAGAAGAGGATAACCAAACCCCCCTACAACCTTTCCCCCCTTTCCCAGCTTTATCTCACCACCTCTTGATGCTGCAGATAAGCTGAAGATCATAGAGATTAATGATAGGAGAAGAAGTTAGTCGTTTTAGTGATTTTACTCTGAATCTAGCCAGCAAGACCAAGAGACAAAGGAAAAAGCTGCTGGAGCCAGCACAGACCCAAGCCAGACTGGCCCTGCAAGCAGACTGGCTATCTGGATGTTTTGAGAACATTTCTCAAAACAATATTTTTTTCTCTGTCTCAGTGAAACTTCGTGAAGTGACACTGTGTTGTTTAACTCTCTCTCAGCCAATAGTCTAATTTCTCACTCAAATTCTCCAATTAGCTCAAACCAACACATTATGGCAGAGATTAGGGCAGAATGCACCAAGCCATCCTCTATCTGCCTCAGTTGGTCAGTGAATTCACCAACAGTGAGAGGCCTTCCATTACCACTCTTCATGGAAAGCTGCCAGCCAAGATGTTAGCACAGAATGAAGGAGCAAGTTTAATAATCTTCTTCATGAGACTTGTTCAAAGAGGAATGTCATCAAGCTCATGTGTACCATGATCTCCATAAAACACTTCTTTCACAGCAAACTCCTTCAGAAGATTAATTCTCTGTTCACTTGTGTTCCACTTCCTAGCTGCCCTTGGCAAAACATCTTGGGAAGAATATCTCATAGCCACAGCCGACAGGAGGCATATCCACAAGCTAACCTTACCAAGAGGGGTTGACAGGTATTTGACTGGAAGAAGAGCAGACTTCAGTCTCTTCAGGAATCTGCTCAAGAGGGTACCATGGCAAAAAACTCTGGAAGGAAGGGGGGCCCAGGAAAGCTGGACATTGCTCAAGGATCACCTCCTTCAGGCCCAGGAGCAATGCATTCCAAAAAAGAGGAAGGCAGGTAAGAATGCAAGGAGACCTGCATGGTCTCAGCCTCACCTCTGTGCCTGGCAAGATCATGGAGCAGATCCTCCTCAAGGCTCTGCTAAAGCAGATGGAGAGGAAAGCAGAAGTGCCTGATGCCAACCAGCATGGCTTCACCAAGGGCAAATCATGCCTAACAAATTTGGTGGCTTTCTATGATAAAGTCACATAAGCAGTGGACAAGGGAAGGGCAACTGATGTCATCTACCTGGATATGAGTAAGGCCTTTGACTCTGTCCCACATGACATCCTGGTCACCAAGCTGGAAAAACATGGACTTGATGGGTGGACAACTCGCTGGATAAAGAATTGGCTGGATGGTCTCACACAGAGAGTGGTGATCAAGGGCACAATGTCCACCTGGAGACCATTGACAAGTGGTGTCCCTCAGGGGTCAGTGCTGGCACCAGTGCTGTTGAACATCTTTGTCAGCGACATGGACAGAGGAATTGAGTGCACCCTCAGCAAGTTTGCAGATGACACCAAGCTGTGTGGCACGGTTGACTTGCTGGAGG
>VWZI01012137.1:34547-45930 GCA_013396835.1 Psilopogon haemacephalus | reverse complement strand
GGAGGGGAGATTTGAACGGGATGTTAGGAAGAAATTCTTCACAGTGAGGGTGGTGAGGCACTGGAACAGGTTGCCCAGGGAGGTTGCTTCTGCTCCCTCCCTGGATGTGTTCAAGGCCAGGCTCGATGAGGTCTTGAGCGTCCTGATCTAGTGGGAGGTGTCCCTGCCTATGGCAGGGGGTTGGAACTGGATGATCTTTGAGGTCTCTTCTAACCTAGACCATTCTATGATTCTATGTTTCTATGATTTGTCCATTCCATGCTCTTTTGTCAGTGGCCACAGCTGCTTTGCAGACTTGTCTCCTACCTGTAGGGCATTTGCATCAGTAGTGCAGCATCTCACCAGCCAGCTTAGGATTGGCTCTTCTAATTCCCTTGAATATTCCTTTCTAATTTCCCTGATCTCTTTGAGGGGATCATTGGAGTCCTGGATATCATCCTTCGCCTCTTCCTTTGGTTGTCCTGGTTGTCCTTGGCCTAGAAACAGAACTTTCCTAAGAGCATTCTTAAACTCCTCAGAGCCATCCTCCATCCTGACAGGTAATCTCACATAGCTCTTCCCATCACCGTATTGCAATCTAAGTAAACTGTTTAAATCTCTAAGACTGTGTTTCTCCTCCTCTTCTTCGTCTTGTGGGGAGGTCCCCTTCCCTAAATCCTCTCTTGAATCACTCCTTGTCATATGTTTTGTCTTAGATTTAGCTTTTGCAGGAGCAAGAAAGGAGATATCCCTTCAAGAGGGTCTGAATCTCTGAAGGTCTGAAGTGCTGCCTGTGAATTTGAATTTAATGTAGAGTTAGAAACTGCTGCCTGCAGATTTGAACTAGGTGAATAAGCAGCAGAGACTTGAATATCTGGACCTGATCTCTGGCTGCCTGCCATATTGTTGTCAATAACTGAGACTTTGGCAGTTGTCCCAGAACTTGCAGAAAGATGTGTAGTGGTGCATGGGGGTCCTCCTCTGTACTTCCCTTGAACAGGTTTTTTTTTAGAGAAAGTTGGTTGGGTATCTGGCCAATTTCTCCACTTATCTCTACGTCCAAAGCCTGTACAAATTTTCAGCTTTGCTTTCTACGTCTACCAAGCTGTCTTTTTAAGGAGTCAACAGACATATTCTTGACACATAATATAGCAGTTAGAAATAAATCCAGAATTATTAATGCTAAGATCACGTATGATAAATATACCACTGTGTTATGTGTGTAGGATTCACTTCAGAGATCTCAGACTTCAGTCTTAGGCAGAATTACTCTCATCAAGGATGTTGAATAAGTTGCAGCACTTGTAATATTTCCTGACTTATTAAAAGCAAGAGTTGGTAACAATTTCAGTAATATTAAAGCCAACCCAAGCAAGAAGATAATCTCCAAAGTCCAGGACATTCCTTTAAGCTTTTCCCATGCTAGATCAAACAGAAGGGCACCAATTTTGTCAACAATATAATGGTGGAGGCAAAACAGGAACACTGGCCAGGCAACTGCCAAAATTAAGTAAAATAACTTCATTTTTAACTTCTGAGCCTAATTAAAAATAAGTCAACTTTAATTAGCCCCATGTTGGAGTGCCAATTTAGATGTGATGGTTTGGGAATTACCTGCCCCCACACACACTTTTGAATTCACCCAGACTAGACTCAGGAGGCTGAAAGTTAAGGAATGAAATTTATATTCACAGATTAGCACAATATGCAATCAGATATTTACATTATATTACAAATATTTACAGCCATATACAGAAATATACAAGTTAAAATTAATACAGAAACACCACACCCCTCCCAGAGATCAGAGTTCCCAAGAGGGATTCCCAACCACCCTCCCACCTTCTCCCCACACTCCAACCTTACCCCAGAATCTACCTTTTGTGCAAGGTGAACAGGAAAGATCAGCCAGGGGGGTTAAAAGCACAATCGATTAATTGGGTTACACAGATCCAGCTAGAAGCCAGGGAGAGAGAGCTCAGAATCTACAGACAGAGAACAATTGTCTTATCTGTATTTGTATCCTTTCTTTTATACATATCAGTAAACCTATGCATGAAGTAGACATGACCATTGCTTTCTTTTCACAGCTTATAATCTATTTTTTCCTCATTAAAACATTCCAATTGGCCTCAAAACAGCACAGAGGTTTAGACTGGTTATTAAGAAAAATTCCTTTCCTGCAAGAGTGTTCAGGGATTGGAACAGGCTGCCAGGGAGGTGGTGGACTCACCATTCTTGGAGGTTTTCAAGAAATGTGGACACGGCACCCTGGGACATGGTTTAATGGCCATGTGATGCTGTTTGGTTGATGCTTGGACTCAAGGATTTTAGAGGACTTTTCCAACCCAAACAATTTTATGATTATGTGAAATCAAGACAGATTTAGGTGCTGGTATAAGTATCGAGTTTTACCTGTACTTGTATTAGATAGGTTCCATATTAGCTAAAGAATACCCAACCATTCTGATCTGTGAGATAGTTTTGTATGAACAGCAATAGGGACAAAGGCAAGAAGAAGAAAATCCTGCTTGACTCCAGTGTCTGCACTTCCCTGTGAGGAATGTAACTTGGACCAATGAATTTAGGATGTTTGCAAAGAAATGTCTGAGAGATCTACCAAGCTACTGCAGATTTCCTTGTTTTCATATTTAGAAATGGGTTAGCTGTGAGAAAGATATTTCCAGTTAAGTCTGAACCTGGCTGTAAAATGCAGGAGCTAATTCTTTTTAGCTTACTATTTCAAATCAGTTGCAAAGGCTTCGAACAATGATACTGAAATAACATTTCAAGTACATCAATGTGCCTGATGAATTACAGAGCTCTTGATTAATGGTACTCATTCAACATCACACTGACAGTAGTATAAAGTGTAACAATACCAGTGTTTGTGCCCAGTGTACTTCTTTCTTTTTTTTCCCCCTGTTTTTCCCCCCTTTTCTTTTTCTTTACTCTCTCCTCTCCTCTCCTCTCCTCTCCTCTCCTCTCCCTCGTCCTCCCCTCCTGTCCCCTTGCCTTCTTTCTACATGTTTCTTTTTAAATCTCCTTTTTTTCTTTTTGTCTCCTATTTTGCTTTTCATTTTCTAAGTCTCGACTTCTATACAGGAGTTGGATGAGGTGAGTTGTCACTCAGGAGATGTACATCAGGTTTTGTTGAAGCATTGCTGTTTAGGACTGACTCTGTAGCCAGAAAACCTCAGCCAGCAGAATAGCACAGTGATGGCAAGGCAAAAAGGAGAAAGAAGAAATGAGCTGAAGGCATACACTGGTCAGATCCATCAGCAAACAAACAAAGCTGCTGGACTATCCATCATGATGCGTTCAGTGAATTGCAGTTGACTGGAGGCATGCTTCACTGCATGGAAGAAGACATTATGTATTTTTCTAAACTCATTTCACTGGGTTGAGGCTGTACAGCTTTATAGGGCCCCTAGTCTCCAGCAGTCTGAAAAAGTTCCTGCTGAGCCGCATTACTTCAGTTGTTGCCTGTATTTCTTCTGCTGTTTCCAGACCAGAAGGTCACTGGAATGACTATGGAGACAAGACATAGGACTAAAAGGCAATAGCAGTTGCCAGCTGTTTGTTAGACTCTTTCCAGTTACTCTCTGCACCCACAGTGGGGAGGGTTTGTGCTGTTACAGATACCTCCACTCTACAGCTTCCTCCTCTCTTAGGCCTGCCTCTGGGCCCAAGTAAGAAGTGTGTCAGAGGGCTGGAGGTGAATTAAAATAGCTTTTGGAAATACAGCAGTTACTGGAATCATATGAGCAATCTGTTTTTATAGGGTTTGGGAAATGAGCTCTACTGAGTATCAGGAAAGGATCCTTCACCTTAATATATTGTACTGCAAGAAGGGTGTACTAGTGGCAAAAGCAAAAACAGGGTGAAGGCCACAGGAAAAAAAAAATCATTCTTTTTGCTTTGGCAGCACCTCTGGGCTTTAAAGTAGTTTTCAGTATTCTGAAGATATTTTCACTGCTGAAGCAACACTACTTATTCTGTAATGTCTGACAAAGTAATGTCCTTTCTTCAGCTGAAATACCCAGAGTCTGATTTCCAGTAGTGATAACTCTTCAGTGGATATGATTTCATACTGGCCAATACAGCTAAAAGATAGGTGAAGAAATGGTGACATTGCTTCCATTGTCAATTTTAACCTGTGCCCCTTTAATCTCCTAAAAGTAAATAAAACTGGCAAAAAAAAAAAAACCATGAAAAGCACAAGCTTCTGCCTTGTCTTCATTTAAAGACAGATGTGATCTGCATGTAAAGTAAGAGGCCTGAGTCTTCTCCCTACTCTCTACCACTGGGTTGTGTGGTCCTAAGCAATGTCTGCCTCAGTTTCATCATCTGAATCAAGCAATACCATGAACCCTGCTGAGAGGAACCAAGGGCTCAATGTCACCTGGGAGATCTTTGACCTTTGTAGCCCATAAAATGTCCAGACACTGTAAGCATCACAACATCACTGATACCTTGTTTACTTAAACCAATAAGGTTTGTGTTTGAAAGAGACAGAAATATTCACATGCTACACAAACGGCATATCCAATTTTAGCAAATACGACACAGAAACTGAAAGCATGACTTAAGGACAAAAGAAGCTTTTCCCTAGTGATTATTAGCTACATCATTCTGACCAACCACTGCTTTTTTGAAGTAACATGGGGAAGACAGGAGAATCACAACTGAGCTGTGAAGAGGGAAAGCAGGGCCTATAAAATGGTATTGTGTAAAGAAACAGGGTAACACAAAAAACTCCAGTGAAATGTATTTTTGGCTATTTTTTAAGATTAAA
Organism: Psilopogon haemacephalus; assembly: GCA_013396835.1. Taxonomy (NCBI): domain Eukaryota; kingdom Metazoa; phylum Chordata; class Aves; order Piciformes; family Megalaimidae; genus Psilopogon; species Psilopogon haemacephalus. The sequence continues at coordinate 41,153 of VWZI01012137.1, read as the reverse complement.
GGTGGACAAGCAATAGTGTCTGGGTAGCCACCATGATGACCCACCAGTGGAAATAATCACAGTAGTTTTACCTAGAAGTCATGAAACACAATTCAGTGATACAGAACTGCAATTCAGATATTCAGTTAGAAGCTGAATAATGAATTTACAAAGTCTTCCAATGGTTTAACAATGTCATTCTCTTTTTCTGTAAGCCAAGAATCTGGACAAAATTAATCTCTGAAGCGTTTTTCTTTTTCTGAGAGACAAGACCTCTTCCTGGGCACACCACTGTCAAATGTAGGATGTTGGGTTTTGATTGCTTCAAAGGAAAAAAAAGTACAAAAGAACTTGATATTGTTTATGCTGTATTTATTTTGGCTTACCAATTGGAGCACATGCTGTGGCACTAATCTGATCTGAGAAACTCTGTGCATGAGAGGCAGTTTTCAGTGTTTCAGATTAAATTGCTGGAGGATGAGTTTTGTCTCTGTGGAGTCTCTTCCATGTGATGCCTTTGGTGAAATTGCAGGCTGTCATACCATACAGAATTTTTATCAATATGCCTTCAGGAGCACCTACCTTGTAGGACATCTGCAGCCTGCCTCTAAGGCAATGAAAGGGGTTTCAATCAATTTATGCCTCTATTAGTGAAGCTGAAAATCGTAAAAGGATAAAATTTAACATCAGCCACAGCTGGTGATTTAGGGCATGTGGGGTATGTTTGAGCTTTCCCAGTGCTCATATTCAGACCCTTAGAGAAGTGCTTTTCTTGTTGTTGTATTGGACTTTGTATGTGAAAAGTCCTTGGGTATTGCTTAGATGAAAGATGTCATGTATTGTTGACTGATACATAAGTAGGGGCAACAACTGAGTGAAAACAGAACCAAGAGCTCTTTGTTGTGGACAAAAGACAGATTGGAGACTAGAAACCTATTTCAGCAGCCAGTGCTTGCAGAAGGAGCTAGACAAAACCTGGCTTTTAGAAGAAGCTCAGGAAATTGTGTGCTTCTATAAGTGGCGTTACCAAACTCTGGCTCCTGAGTATAAATAGCTAACAGATGGCAACCATGGGAACAGGGCTGTGCTCTTTTCAGTGGTGGCCAGTGATTGATCAAGGGACAGTGGATACAAACTAGAGCCCAGAAGGTTTCACTTGAACTTAAGGAAAACTTCTTTGCTGTGAGGGTGCCAGAACACTGGACCAATCTGTGCAGAGCTGACAGAGTCTCCCTCTCCAGAGAAAGCAAATCTGCTTTAATAGGGGAGTTGTACTGGATGACATTCAGAGGTCCTGCCCAGTCCTCACTGTTCTGTGATTCTATATGATAGCTCCTTTCTGCACTCTCCATACAGACACACCTGCTTCAGTGCCTACGCATTTTCAGCAGCCAAGAGATTCAAAGCAGAATTTGGCCCCATCCTCCTGACACCCCCACTCTGTGAAAAAGCAGTGGGAAGTAGAGGCATTCATCAGCTCTGGCAGCAGCAGTTCCCTGGGGATTGCACAGCTATAGCTACAGGTAGAGCTGTGTATCCCCTCCGGCTCTGCCATCACTCTGACCAGCTTTACTGAGATGATGATGCTGAAGTAAGCAGCAACTCAGAATTTATGAATTCATTTCTAGCAGGAGGAAGATGGGAAGATGGGCAGGACATGTTTCAGGCCCTAGGCTCTGTATCAGATTCCTGCTGATGATACTCGGAGCTGTTTTCATCAGCAACTCTTGCTGATGATGAAAGCAGAAAAGGCAGCTACAGACAGCAATTCTAAATCAGTACTCTTTCCCACTCAGCCCTGCCTCTGCCACCCTTGAGAAGGCAGAGTGATAATGTGTGGCTGTACTTCCACCTGGATGTGGGGCTGACATTGTGAAGGCTTCCCTTCTGCTCCCCACATCCTTTTTATTCCAAGACAGTCAGACAAATTTTGTGTGTTTTGGTGTGCACTTCCAAGTGCTTGTGCTCTTCAGTAAAAGAAAAGACTAAGGAGGTATTGAGCACTGCAGGCTGTTTTTCAGTCATTTAGAGGCACAGACATGCAGTGGTGGAAGGTGACATAGGGAAACCTATAAACTGTGAAATAACTGCAAATAAAATTATTGCAATAGCAAAGTTTATTGTGACATTTGATCTGTCTTCTCTTTCTTTATTCCCAGAGACATCTGTTTTGCCGTAAGGTTCCTATAGGCAACTCTGTCCTTACTGTGACAGTCACTATAGATCTTATGCAGCATCTACACAATCTGAAGTTTTTTTACTTCTCCCATCAAGGGAGATGCACTTGTCTGTCCTTCCTTGGGGAAGGAGGTCCTGCCACTCAGCTGATCCCTCTCTTGAGGAAAGAGATGCTTCAGAAAGCTGTGCTGCACTCCTGAACAACGCCTTTAATTTTTTTTCCCTGCAAAGATTTGAGAGCAAATGTGCTTCAGCCTGCCCAGGCTGCTTTGCCCTGAATGCAGTCAATGCATTCCTCCTTATCATGTTTAAGGTGTGGGGCACAAGTGGACTGTATAGGTAACAACTTGTCCTTTGAGAAAATACCTCAATAGGCCGATTAGCAGTAGGGTAATTATTGCCTCTGAATGAAGACCTGGCAGTGTATCTAAAAGACTGCTGCACAGTAGAACTATAAGCCATCCTCTGAGCATCCAAAAGGCTAAGAGATGTATGATAGCTGGAGGCATAAGGAATTGGTTGCAACCACAACTTTGCAGAATGTTGCAATAGAGATCACTCTGATCCTCTCAGGCTGCCTCATCACTTGGAGAGTACCCACTGGGGACTGCCACCTCATAGAAGACCTGTACCATGTCTTTAGAATAGCAGAAGCTGGAGACATTACCCTTTCATAGATGGGGACTTGTGCTAAAGGTTGTTGTCCTCTCCATATTTCAGTGAGAGTCCTGCTTGTAGCAGTGAAGTGGAAAAGTGGGCCCAGTGCATTTTACCATGTCCCATCTGATCTTTGGAAATGGAAGTGGGAATCTAGATGAGTTCACTGTCTGCTCTCCTCCAGATTACAAACAGAAAATCTTTACCCAGTTCCCTCAAACACCAGACTAATTGTTTCTTTACAAACAGTATGGAAAGACTTCATATCTCTTGCTGGATTTATCACCTAATTCTGAAAATTATGTTAAGGTAACAATCTGGATGGTACACCCCTTCGCACGGTACTATCAAGTTCATGTCAGTTGCAAGAGCTGAAAGGAGGCTCTTTAATAGCTCTGAGTTTTACTGGCTCCAGAAAGCCCAGAGTTAGATATTTTCTAATAATAATCACTCTCCTCAGCAGATTTGGCCTTCAGTCTTCCTGTGCAAGGCTAGATATTTGCTATGTAAAAAAATTGTCAATTACTATACCAAATAAAATTACATTAATAGTCTGCATTAGAGCTTCCCCAAAATTACGAATACTGTTGCTAAAGGGACTGCTTTACAAAAGAAAGGGACACAGCAGCTTATTCCCCTACAACAACAGCAGCAGCAGCGATTATTAGCAGTGAACAAGACATAGAATACAATACTGTGCTCGAGAAGGTAAAATGTGTCCTGTGACAGAGGATGGAGTTATGATGCAGTTATTTCTCGACTGAAATACAACATGATCCTGTTTTGTAATGTTGATGGATCCATAACTACATTCCATAGCAAGGCTTAAAGGTTATTATTACCAGCTACACTCTAGAAAGAAACTGTGTTGTGAGTCCCATGACACAACTGTATCTCCACTGTTGAAAAAAAAAGCCTAGATGCTACAGAACCCTGCCTTTTTTCTCCTTGTGTATGCATACACAGTTTGCCCTAAGGATATCTCCAGAGATCTGTGCTCCTCCATTTACTGTATTAGGAAGTGCTTTGATAGGATGACACGGTCATTGTCTATCAAAATTGGGAGATCAAAAGATTCACAGTTAACTGCTATCAAGTCATCAAGGCGCTTTATGACAAAATTTATAACAGCTAGGCTCTTCTCCTTATCAAGCAATGACAAAGCAAACATTTTTTATTTGTCTCTTCCAGGAATTTAACTGCTGTTTTGGAGTTCACTCAGGGTCCTTTATGAAATATACCTGAATCTTCAGCTTTATGAGGATGGAGAAAGGGAGTAGAAATAAAAAGAAGAGTCAGTCTGACTTTAGTGGTGGTTGACAATATCTCAGCAGATAAGTTTTAGTTCTTCAACACTTAATGCGAAGCACTGGCTGTAGGACAAGAGGCAGAGAATGAGGTCTACCCTCATCTACCAGGGATCTGAACACTATTGTTCAGAAGAACTGATGCAGATACAGGACAGCTGCGACCTCATTTTTGCATCAAAAGAGTTGATTCATTTGATGGCGTTAAGTACTTTCTAAAAGGTAGGCTTGAGAAACACAGGTACAATAGAAATCAAAGTCTAGGAGTCAAAAAGGTAAAGAAACCAATTAAAAAGAGTTTGTGCACTTCAGTATCTTCAAGATATATTTGACATCTCTTTTTAGTGCATACCATACAAGTTTTCATAGCTAGGCCAGTGACTCCTCATCAAGGTCTACCTGCTCCATCAGCTGGTCAGGAGATCTCATCTCTGTCATCATGCCAGATGAAGTGTAACAGTAGATGTCATTGGATTTTTCACAACTCTTAGACGAAATGCTGAAAATGGTCTCTCTCCTAATTTATTAAGATGTCCCAGTTTGGGAACTATAAGGTTAAAAATACTCTAGGGACTAGGAAAAAAATGTTATCAAAGTTTGCCCCTGATCCTTTTATATTACCACCTTGTGGTAACTTAAGGCTTATTGGAATGTTCTAATAAAGGAAATTGGTACTTTTTGGAAGTTCAGTGCAGAATCTGAATGAGGAGGGCAATGGTTGTGAAAGAATAATAGTGGTAAAGTCTGTATCATTCACTGGTTTGCTAAGAGATACAAAAAGCCAATGTATAACCAATTCTTTCTTCTTGGCTTTTGGGCACTGGATCTGTTTGCTGTTCCTTCACTTTAATCTCTTCCACCAACCTTGACTGAGCAGATAACATGTGAGCTTTGTTGGTTGTTTTCTATCTAGGGAGACAGCAAGTTGATGTTGGCTCCTTCCGGGCTTCCTTTGTCCAGGAGAGGAAAGATCTGATTTCTGTATTTCTAAATTGCATATAACTGTAAATATATGTAAAAAATATTCGGTATATATGCTTGTAAATTTACCTTTGCTGTAAAATAAAGCCTGCTGTGGTAAATTTTAACTGGGAATGGTGTTTTCAACCCAGAACACACATAAAAATAATGGAGGATTGGAACATTGCCTAGTCCACTCAGAAAAGTGGCCTGGCAATGTTGAAGGCCAGGTTGGATGAGGCCTTGAGCAAGCTGAGCTAGTTGAGAGGTGTCCCTGCCCATGGCAGAAGGCTGGATTGGATTATCTCTAAAGTCTCTTCCAGCCTGGGCTGTTGTATGATTCTATATTCTATGATTCTCCACTTGCTTTCTGTTGTCATAGAATCATAGAATAAGAAAAATCCTCTAAGATCTTTGAATCCAACCATGAACTTAACACCACCATGGCTATCAAACTGTGTCCTGGAGTACTATGTCCTGAAGCTGCCATATGGCAATGATAGAGAACCCCAAATCTGGGGGGTTGGGTTTTTGTTTTGGGTTTTGTTGTTTTAGGTGTGGTTTGTTTGGTTTTTTTTTTTTTTTTTAATGCCAAGATGTGTTTTAATCGATGGCACAGGAAAAGCCTCTTAAAATCCCTTTGGATTTTGCATTAGCTGGGGGCCTGTCTTTATATCTGATAATGCTATTCAATGTTGTGGATACAAATGTGAGAATATGGCAAGTTATTGCAATGCATGTTAAAACCCATTAAGTGTGCTTCGACATGATTTGCTGAATGGCACCTTTCAGGTTTCTGTGCAGGGCAGTACTGTGGAAACCAAGATGTAGGAGGTATCATAAAATTCAGACTGAGATTTAAAGGCAGACAAATTGCTTACAAATGATGTGGGAGTAAATGAGAACAATGAAAATTAGGCAGTGTAGTAGTCACATCCCTCAGGGATTTGCCCTGTCTCTCTCGCAATATTTTTTATCCCTGAGGCAAAACTATCCAGTCGATTCATAAAGAATTTCCTGGACTTGCACTGATTTCAGCATGGTTTATTAAGAAAAAAACAAAATATGAATTGGGTCATGTTAGTGTGCCAGACTGAAAACCAGGTCTGATGTGTGAGCAGATCAGTTCATTATGAGTTGGCCATCAATCTCTTTGAAGGATGGGTCAAACTGTTGGAGACAACAACAGCTTTAGCATCCTGATATTATTTTATTGTCATAAGTCTATCTGCCCTCGCAGACACACTGGATGATCCCTTTACCTCTTTAACAAATTCAGCTTTGCCATTTCACAACTGTACATTTTTTTTCCCCCCCTTCTGTGTTTTCAAAAGCACTTAACTATCCTAGCCCAATTTAAAATAAATAAATAAATAAAATTTAAATATTTAATAAATAAAAGAATACCGTTCCCAGGAAACATCCCTGGGGAATTATTTCTTCGAAACAATGTATAAGTGTGAGAATTTTCCTCTGAGCTCTTGCCAATTACATACCTTTTTTTTTTTTTTTTTTTTTTTTTGGG
>VWZI01012137.1:16780-26783 GCA_013396835.1 Psilopogon haemacephalus | reverse complement strand
TTTTTTTTTTTTTTTTTTTTTTTTTTTCCCATCAAAGCATTTTTACCATAAAAAGGCATCTTCTGGGGTGTATCAAGAGCAGCATGGCCAGAAGGGCAAAGGAGGGAATTCTGACCCTTTACTCTGCTCTCATCAGATGCCACCTGGAGATCCCTCCCTGGATATGTTCAAGGCCAGGTTGGATGAGGCCTTAAGTGACCTGTTCTAGTGAGAAGTGTCCCTGCCTATGGCAGGGAGTTGGAACTAGGTGATCTTTGAGGTCACTTCCAACCTAAACCATTCTACGATTCTATGATTCTATGATTCTTTTCAGCAGTCATTTTAAAGTGTTTTCTAGTTCCTGTATGAAAAATGCAATTTATCTTTAAAATTCTGCTTATGTTTTTCATTAAGGTTTGTTTCTGCTAATCTTTTACCTAAAAATGAGCAATTACTAACAATATCATTACTTCTGGTGTCACAGACTGGGAGTAAAATACCATGACTGTGGCAGCAGCTGGATGAAGCTCAAGAGAAAAAGGGAAAAATACAAGAAAGGAATTGCTATAGAAATGTCATTCTCCTATTTCTTGGACATCAAATTTTAGTATATCATGGTGATTTCATAAATAGTTGAAAGAGCCCTAATGTGATTTTCTTTCAGGCACATTTCCATTCCAATTTGTCTGAGGTTGTGACAGATCTGACAAAGTTTTTATGCAGCTCTGCTCATCCAACCAAGTATGTGGCAAAACCAAAATGGCCAAAATGTCTGGGGTTTGTTAATCTGCCAGGGTAAGTTATCGGTTTGAAACATGGTTGTAGGGTTGCAGCCTGCTCCTGCAATCTGGTCATTTGAAATGGTCTATATTTGTGTATCACCCCATCATTTAACTGGTGTTCAGCCCCTGATAGAACTCAAGACATGATTTCCAGAGCTTCCTTTCCCATCCAGCCCAGTTCTCCTTTTGCAAGTTGTTGTGGAAGGTTAATAGGCCTAAAACATGTCCTGGCTTGCCTCACCCTTCTGCTGATGGGAGAGGCAAGGGCAGTAGTTAAACAAAGGCTTAGGCTGTTATGACCCCTCCCAAAGTGATACCAGGCACCCTAGGTGCTTAGGTACTTGGTATGCTGCTTTTTAAAGCAAGCTTTTATGCTATAAAGTGAGCAACAATACTTCTCTGGGTTCAATTGACCTCCACGCTTTGGTCTGAATATTCAAGATGTAAGTCGCCTCTTCTGAAGATTTGATCTCATGCTATGTAGAAAAATAAAGCTGTTATCATGTTGTTCAACACAGGTGACAGAGGATTTGGTATTTCAGAAATGCTTTTGAGGTGCCTATACTGGGAACAGAAGAATGGTACCTTCCTAAGTAAAAAAAAAATCAAGAGATGCAGTTTGATCTGCACAATGTTCTACCTGAAATAAAACACCTAAATACAATGGAGCAAATAGCTAATGAAAGGCATTGCACACATTGTGAATAAGCGATTGGACAAATGCCTCCCTGACAGAGACAATTTAATAATCTTTCTTCAGTATAACAACACCGCTTACAGGACTGTAGAGGTCTGTCAATCCCCAATTTAAATTATGATTTTTGAAGTTGAAAATTTTGGCCTATGCCTGTGCTGAGGCTAATTGGAACATTCTAACGAGAGAAATTAGAAAACTGGTTATAAAAATAAAATAATTGTTACATCTATATGATTCATTGGTCTGCTGAAAGGGATAAAAAGCCAAAATGTAAACAATTTGTCCCTCTTTTGCCTTCCTCACTCCTAAGCATTGGATGTAGTTGCTTCCTCCTTATTCTGCTCTAATATCTTCCACTAACAGCAAGTAAGCTTTTGCTGATTTTTTTGTTGGTCTGGGAGTGAGAGAGGGTGGCTTTGAGTCCCTTCTGGGCAATTCCTTTTTCTAGGATGGAATTTGAATTTCTGTATTATTTCTTATTTGCATATAATTGTAAATACTTGTAATATATTATATATATATGCTTGTAAGTTTTGCTTTGCTGCAAATATAGTTTTATCTTACTTCTAAGCCATCTGAGGTGGTCTGGTAAATTCTAATAGTGGGATGGGGAGTTTCTAACCCACCACAATCCCAAAACACAACAGGCACAGATATCACATATCATATTTATTACTAGCCAAAAGATACATGTCTTTATTTCAGCAAGTGAAAAAAAAATATTTTGAAATATGATTGGACTTTACAAAATATCACTGAGTCACAGAAAGTTAGGGGATAGAAGAGACCTCGAGAGATCATCTGGTCCTGCCAAAGCAGGATGACCTAGGGCAGGCCACACAAGAACATGTGGAGGTGTGTTTTGAAAGCCCCTAGAGAAGGAAACTCCTCAACTTTGGTGGGTAGCCTGTACCAATACTCCAACAGTCTCCTAATAAAGTGTCTCCTCATGTTGAGGTGGAACATCCTATGTTCTATCCTGTACCCACTGTTCCTTGTCCTATCAGGTCAATGTCTGTCTATGGATTTGCCCTGTCAATAGGTTACACACGTCTGATGTAGATATTGTGTCTTACTCATAGACATGTAGACGAATCTTACTGTTAATGTGACATATTGTGAAAGCTTAGTAAACTAAAGGCAAGTTGATTCTCTTGTGCAGTGGACAGATGTCAAATTTAGAATAAACTGTCTGCCAGGACCACTGGAGTTCAGTTCTCTGACAGTGCTGCTGATGCACCTCAATGCAGAGGTTACTCAAGCTAAAATTCATCACTTTTACCACTTTGCTTATTAATCTCACATAGCATAATTTCTAAAATACAAATGAGTTGAGGTTCTTGGAGCAACCACAGATTTGGCTAGCATGTTTGTTCTCTGGATTTCTGTTGGCAGCAAATTCCAAGATGAAACTTGCTGGCAGGCAGCACTCATATGTATTAACATCTGTTTTGACCTCATTTTAGATGTTTGCTGCAATGATTTAAAATGTTGCAATATGAAACCAAATGGGAGTAGCAGTGAGAGAGGGCAGGGAAGGAGTTGAACTAGATGGGCCATTCCAACTCTGATCATTCTGTGATTTTGTGGGGTAGTGTTTCCTTTAATGTTCTTTATAAAAGTTAAGGATGTTTGATTTTTTCCACTTAGAAACAGTGGGAATATATTGATTGAAATGAAATTTTCAGCAAAACCACAGAAAAATATTAAATCTTTGAGTGAACATTATGATTCGGCTTCATGCAATTTCTGTTTACAGGGGTGACTTAGAAAACCTGAATTTCTTTTTCTCTCAAATTATCATCCTTACTAATGCTCTGAAATCACCGTCTTCTTTTAATTCAGCATGAAAAGGGCATATGCATTGTTTGAGCAACAATAGACACCGTTCAAACACACATTTAAGCAAGTATCTGGAGCTTTAATTTGCTCTAAACTGAGTGACACACTTTCCCTCATTTCATAACAATGTTTTCACTTTGAATGGGACTATAGGTGCTGCATGTGTTGCAAAATATAATTAACTAAACCAGCTTGAAGCTGCTAACAAGGTTCATGTGAAATAAATACCAAGGTTACAAAACCTGCTTTAGAATTTGGCCCTTTATTTATCCATCTCCAGCTATACTTACACTGTGATGGACATAAAGACAAATTACTCATTGAGGTTATAGTGGTAGTTGCCTGGTGTAGGGAAAACAACACAAGGAGCACTTCTCAGCATTTTCAGCAAGAAAAAAATGTCATTTCTTTCTATACCTATGACTTAGATTGTGTTTTGCTTTATTTTTTCCCCTAGCTTCCTTTCAGCTTTCATGCTGCCATTGAGGTGTGAGTCATGATAGCTACAAGAAACACGCTGGTTGGCTTTTAAGAACAAAACACCCATAATAAATCAAGAGAGAACCATACAGAGTGGGAAAGAAACAATCATGGCCTGAGTCAACACAGTCCAAACTAGACAAACCAAATCCTCTGATCCACTGCAGAATACCCATTTTAAGGTTTATTGATACCTTTCCACTAGAAGGCACCAAGAAATAAATTGCTGGTATTGAGACTCTGTTCACCAGCATGGGGAAAAACAGGGCCTCAATAACAGTGCTGGCACAATGCCACATGGACATGAGGTTTGTTGTTTCTAGAGAAATGCTCTTTTCTTGAGACACTCCTTTAAGAAGCATTGCTTGTAGGGATAAAGGTGAATATGCCTAAAACGAGAAGAGTGCCCTTAGGACTTATGCCTCTCTGACTGCTTTATACCTGACCCTAAGTCAGGCCTCAGAAGATACAGTACTTACTGCAGATAGCGGGTACAATGCACCTTCTCACAATTAGTAAAAAGTGCTGTTATGTAATTAAAGGATGAAGTGAGGCATGATGAAGACATGGAAAAGGAGACCCTTAATAAGTGATGGAGCCATCAAAAGAAATTGCTAATTAGTATGCATTTGATGTGTGCTATACCAATTTTAAGACTTTGCCTGGAATAAATTGCTATGTTGGGCATTCGAAGGAGTGGTGAGATTAGCATTTACAAAGGGGGCAATTTTCTGTCTTCTTGACTCTGTTAAATGGAGGAAATAACTTCCAAGACTGAAGCAGCAGTTAGCCCATCAATCATCCTCACAGCTGGAAACTGGGGATCCCAAATGCTGCGATGAGTTAATCTGTCAGTTAATAAGTTCATAGTGGCACCATATGGCTCTAGGCCACTCCACACTGGGGTGAGGACAGCACTGTTTACACAGGCATGCTGCTTTCTCAGGTACTCCCTGCTGGCAGATCACTTTGTTCCAGAGGATCAATTTACTTTGCACAGTAAATTGACTGAATTGATCAGTTCAGAACATGTAATTGTTGCCTAATCCTAGGGAATCATGTCCTGCCCATAAGGAAGAGACAAAGGGTGCTAGCAGCGGGTGAGTTTCTTGCTCCATCTTGGAGACTATTTTTTCTGGACATGATGGGCATTGATTGAAGCTGCTGGTAGTTGGATGTACAGCCTCTATCAGCGTTAAGTGACAGAGTTAATGGGAGGACCAGCTTCCTTCAGCAAGGCTCTTTAGGTTTCTTGGCCCCACTGATGCAAATTGTCCCTGGGGAGCAATGCACACGAAGGTTGATACCATAAGTTTGAACACTGGACGGCACTTCTTTAAAACACAAACACCAAATTGTAGGCTAGCAAACAAATTAAAAAAAAAATCAATTTCATTAAAACCACACCAGAAGGGCAATTTCATACAAGACACAAATAGGCAATGTCTGAATCAGATAAGGTCTCACCCATGTGCGCTAGCCACTGCAGAATATGTAACTTTCTAGATTTAACCTTGAAATTTCTCAGTTTTACAAGTATGTTTGAAGACATTATTTCAAAATTCAATGATTATGTTTTACCTTAAGTAACAGAACTCATCGGTCTGTCTGCAAGTGTACAAAGTATCCCATTTAATCTTTTCTTTTTAATCAAGCTATTTTTCTATAACCAGAGCCTTTTGGATTACTTTCCAACAGAAGTGGTAGCTTCTACTTCCACACTTCACAGAAGTTTTGTCTTTTTAGCAAAAATAATAAGTAATATATTTCAAAACATGAAAATAATTCCTATTTGGAAACTGTGATGCAGATTTCAGTAGTTTTCCAAAGGTGGAACTGTAGCACTGGTAAGACACAAAACTGACTTGATTCAGAGTTTCCCTGTCCTGTCTCTGCTGCAACATCTTACTGTCGGCTGTGGGAATTTCTCTTAAGTTATAATTTGCTGATTATTTCAGCCCCTCTGAAATTTGTGGACTGAACTTGATGGATAAGCATGACCTAACATATATGACAAAATGTTCTTTCTGTAGTATACTGTAATTCTGAACTGAAAGAGCTAATTCATACGCTTGTCAATTTAACTTGGAGCTATTATGTTCCTTTTATGTCACTTTTGGACATTCATCTTAGTACACGGAACTCCTTGTCCTGACAGACAAACAAATGTAAAAAGAAAATGTCCTTTCCTTTTTCCTTCACCTCTCATTCAGCTTTCTTCTTCCACTCCCTTTTCCCTTCCCAAAAACTTCTCATTTATATTTAAACAAAAATGCTCTCAGGACTTATTGGCTGAGTTCTCCTTATCCTCAAGGAAATCTTAACTTGTGTTGTTTCAGCAGTTAAAACAGGTGAACACCTAGCAACTTTCAGAAAGAGCTAGAAAGCATGAGTGCAAATATGTATGCAACCAAAAAAGGAAGCACTATAGTAGTGTGTGCTGGTTTGAACTAATTGGAGAATTTGAGTGAGGGATTAGACTATTGTCTGAGAGAAGAAAACACAGTATGTCACTTCACCCAGAGCTTTACTGAGAAAGAAAAAAAATTCTTTTAAGAGGTGTAACCCAAATATAGATAAGTCAGACGGTTTCAGGCCTCTCTGGCTGTAGCTGCTCTCGGCATGGTTCCTGTAAATTATAGTTAGTAGAATTATTAAAAATAATTTTCTACTGCTACTCCCTACTTTCCTACTGCTAATCCCTCTGGCCAATCTACCTCTGCCTATCTGCAGCATCAACAGATGGTGAGATAAGATTGAGGAAGAGGGGAAAGGTAGTAGGGGTGGTTGGTTACCCCTCTTGGGGACTTAGATCTCCGGGTGTGGTGTTTCTGTATTACCTTTTGTGTTGGTTTGAGCTAATTGAAGAATTTGAGTGAGAAACTAGACTATTGCCTGAGAGAGAGAGTTAAACATACCATGTCACTTCACCCAGTTTCACTGAGAGAGAAGAAAGAAGGTTGTTTTGGGAAATGTTCCCAAAACATCCAGATAAGCCAGTGTGCTTGCGCAGTCAGTCAGCTCTGGGTCCGTGCTGGCTTCGGCAGCTTCTTTCCTTTGTCTCTCTGCCTTTGAACTAATTCAGAGTAAAATCACTAAAACCATTCATTCCTTCCTGCCACTAATCTTTCTGACCGATCTTCCGCTTATCTGCAGCATCATCAAGTGGTGAGATACAGCTGGGGGAAAGGGGGAAGGTGGTAGGGGGGTTTGGTTTCCCTCTCTTGGGGATTTTGGTCTCCAGGAGGGGTGTGGTGTCTGTATTTCTTTTTTACTGTATATTTCTGTAAATATCTGTTATATCTTGTAAATATTTGCTTGTATATTTGCATTGCTGTAAATACGAAGCTTCATTTATTAACTTCCAGTGTGTTTTTCTGAGTTTTAGCCGGGGTTTTCAAAGGTCGGGGGGGCAGGTCACTGCAAACCCACTACACCTTTTCACTGTATATATTTGTAAGTATCTGTTATACATTGTAAATATTTGCTTGTATATTGTGCATTGCTGTAAATATAAAGCTTCATTTACCAACTTCCAGTGCTCTGTGTTCTAGCCGGGGTTATATCAAAGGGTACAGGGGCAGGTAACTGTTCAAACCATCACATATTTTTAATTGGCTTACCCAACGTGAGGCTTGAGGTTTAATTACATTTGTTTGCTTGTTAATTAATCCTGGAAGTTAAAAATGAAGCTGACTTGGCTGCTATACTCAGTTATTGCTTCTGTGACATGACATTCCCTTGGTAAAACCTTGTTGGCTGATCCCAGTGACCTCCTTGTCCTTGATACACCTAAGGATAACAATGAGGATAAGATGCTTCATTACCTTTCTGGGCATGGAGGTGGGCCTGACAGGTCTATAACTTCCTGGGTGCTCTTTCTTATGCTTTTTAAAGAGTGGAGTGATGTTTGCCCTCTTCCATTCCCCAGGCACCTCTCCTGTCCACCGTGACTTACTGAAGATAGCGGAGGGTGGTCTGGCAATGACCTGTGCGAGCTCCCTCAGTACTCACGGTTGCATGCCATTGGGAGGCATGGACTTACAGATGTCCAGATTACTCAACTGCTCTTTAACTCAGTCTTCATCAAGCAAAGAAAACTCCTCCTTTGTCATGCTTTCCTCTGGTGCCTCAGGTGTCAGGGGCTCCTGAGGGCAGCCTCCAGCAACATAGATGGAGATGAAGAAGGCATTTAATAACTCCACCTTCTTTGTGTCCTCTGTTACCAGGGGTCCCACCTCATTCAGCTGAGGGCCTACATTGCATCTAGTGTTAGTGTTTCCTGGAATGTATTTGAAGAAGTCTTTTCTGTTATCCTTGACCTGCCTTGCAAGGCTGAGTTCAAATGATGTGATTTTTTTTTAAGCTGTAGAATGGAGGAAGACATAATGAAACTCAGTTCATCTAGCCAAAGGGCATCCCTTCACTTGTACTTTACTTTCCCAGAAATTAGAGTTTCATGTGAAAAATGCATGTAAGAATTAATAATTGAGTATATCTCCCTTTCCTGCCTCTGCTTCCTTTAAAGAACAGAACCCCAAAAGAACATTTTTAAGACTTTTTTTTTTTTTTTACAGAAAATAAGTAGAAAATATTTTCTTTACATAAGTAATTGTACTTTAAAATGCAACAGAATATTAGGCCATGCTCCGTCGGACAGTCTGACAAAAAATTCTGATTTCAGGGACTGATTTGAAATGAGTGATGGAACTTCTGGTGGTGAAAGGCAGGACAGAGGACTTTGTAGATGTTAGAATTGTGAACAGGTCTATTTTCAAAACAACAGGTTAAAAAAAAAAAACTTTCACATTAGATGACTTCAAATCTAAGGAAAATAATGCTGGTACAAGAATCTTTCACATGGTAACCATTAGCATCTTGATCCACAAAGTTGGAATTCAGTATACTGAAAATAAAAACATCCCAGTAGCATATTTGTTACATTTACAATATGTGCTATATACAAAGATAGCTTAGTTTAAACCATTTCAAAGCAAATATTTTGCAGGTTAGTTCTGCAAATCTCTCCAAATCTGGCTTTCTAATGTAAATATGGACATACCTTATCATAGAATCATTAAGGTTGGAAGAGAACCTTAGGATCACCAAGTCCAAACTTCAACCAAAAGCTGCCATGGACACTAAACCATGTCCCAAAGTGTAATTTTTTTTTTTTTATTAATGTATTTTTGACACCTTGTTATGGGAAGCATTTAAAATCATAGAATCATAGAATGGTTTATGTTGGAAGAGACCTCAACAATCATCCAGTTCCAACCCCCTGCCATAGGCAGGGACACTTCCCACAAGACCTCATCCAGCCCATCCTTGAACATGTCCAGGGAGGGAGCAGCCACAACCTCCCTGGGCAACCTGTTCCAGTGTCTTGCCACCCTCACTGTAAAGAACTTTCTCCTAACATCCTGTTTAAATCTCCTCTCTGTTTATGTGATATGTTCCATAACTGTTATGAAGCTGCTTATTATTAAAATTAGTGGAAATGTTTGGATATCAAAATTAATAAACAATACTAATTTGGAAAACCATCTTGCATTAATTAATTACAACCCCTTCCATCACAGGTCTCCTTGAAGCCTTCTCTTCTCCAGGCTGAAAAGTCCCAACTCTCTCAGCCTGTCCTCATAGCAGAGGTGCTCCAGCCCTCTGAGCATTTTCATGGCCCTCCTCTGGACTCTCTCCNCCTCCCTTGCCCTGCTGGCCACACTGTTCTTGATGCAGCCCAGGACACAGTTTGCTGTCTGGGCTGTGTGTGCACACTTTTCCAGCCTGTGTTGAGATTCTCATCCACCAAACTCCCAGGTCCTTTACCTCAGGGCTGCTCTCCAGCCACTCGCCACCCAGCCTGTATCTGTGCTTGGGATTGCAGCGACCCAGGTGCAGGATCTTACACTTGGCCTTGTTAAATTTCATGAGGTTAGCCTGGGCCCACCTCTCCAGCCTGTGCAGGTCCCTCTGGATGGATCCCTGCCCTCCAGCAAGTCAACTATGCCACACAGCTTGGTGTCATCTGCAAACTTGCTGAGGGTGCACTCAATTTCTCTGTCCATGTCGCTGACAAAGATGCTAAACAGCACTGGTGCCAGCACTGATCCCTGAGGAATGTCACTTTTCACTGGTCTCCAGGTGGACATTGTGCCCTTGATCACCACTCTCTGTGTGCCACCATCCAGCCAATTCCTTATCCAGTGAGTTGTCCACACAT
>VWZI01012133.1:8398-22267 GCA_013396835.1 Psilopogon haemacephalus | reverse complement strand
TGATGTCCAGCTTATTTATTTTGAAAGTGAAAAACGAGCCACAAAACCTAAAGGATTAATAGACCTTAGTGTGTGTTCAGTCTATGGAGTACATGACAGTTTATTTGGCAGGTAGGGCCACTGGCTTTGAATTCTTGTACATGCAACAGGATGGTTAAAGGCTAGTTTGAGGCATATACAAGATACAAACAATATACCACTAATGAACATGTTGGCCTGGCACAATAAACTTGCCTTTTGACTCCTGAGCCCTGGTAACTGTCTATGTGTGGCTTATTTAATTTTTAAATTTTTGCTTATTGTGAAATGAAAGCATTGATTGTATTGCATTTTATTCCATAGTTGGTGTAGATTGCAAGAGCATATGTAGAAATTAAACTGATTAATATTAATTTGTTAAGCCATGGCAACTTGATTGCTAGCAACTGATCATAAACAACTTCCAGTAAGTAATTTTAGAATTTAGTCTTTAAATTTTCCTCATGAATTATGTGATAATGATTAGGCATTTTGCATTGTCATTTTTCAATATTGTGTATTAATTTTTCCATGTTACAGGCATTAGAAAGATTACAGAGCAACTATATTGAGGGATTTAATCCTATTGAACCAAGAATTGATAAGATCAATTTGGTTAATACCAAAAGATTTACATTCTTTTGTTGATAGGTATTGGAAAGCTTAATTAGTTATATAATTGTATTGGTTTTAGCTGGCTGGCCCCATTAGAAGGGATGGGAGGGGCTATCCCCTCCTGCAGTGGCGCAGTGAAAGCCAGGAGGGCAAAATGGTTATTCCACACCATGCTAACATTATGTTCGCTGCAAAGGAAAAGGCTGTCTGGAATTGGAAGGAGTTTCTGCAATTTGGAGTCTAAGTGATGACTTGTAAAGTTTCCTGTTTTGGTTTTTTTGGAGCTTTTTGTCAGATTCCGGGCAGGGGTGTGGCCTTTTTGTGCTTCACTTTGTGGGTGCAGGTGGTTTGGATTTTGTCTGTGGTCTTGCTGCTACATACACTGGTATTTTTGTTTTCTTTTGTACTTCTCCCTGTAATAGTAAATCTTCCTTATCTCACCTTCTAAATCTCTGGGTCCTTTTCCTCCTTGCCCACCCGGGGCGGGAGAAGAAACCTCTCTGTTTTGAGTGGACTGCCAGGGCTCAGATGCTGGCTGAGTTAAAATCAGAACAATAATTTAGATTTTTTTTTTCGGTTTAAGAATCATTAAGAATCAGATTAGACCAACATTAGAGCAGCTAGTTCATATAAGCAAACATTTTACAGTTGTTATTCCAGTATTTCCCTAAGAATGGATGGGGGAAGGGAAGACTGGGGAAGTTACTTGAATGCAATGTGGAAGGCTGTGAATCAAGTGTACACTTTAGTTTTTAATATAACAGTACAAAATATTTTTTTATACTTCTTGAGAAATGAGAGTAGATATGTGAAATATTATAATTACATTTAAAACTTTAGAGGTTTAAATCACACCTATTCAATGATTAGTACGTGATCCAACACACATTTTATTGGTTGTGAGAGCTGTGGAACACACTCAGAACCTGTGCTTTATTTAAAATGTTTGTGAGGAATTGTGATTGTTAGGGAGTTCTGCCCCTCCTCCCATTTTGAAATCACCCAGGCTAGACTCAGCCAGCTGGAAGTTAATAAATGAAGCTTTATATTACAGCTTTGCACAATATACAAGCAAATATTTACAATATATTACAGATATTTACAGATATATACAGTAAAAAGTCAATATAGAAACACCACACCCCTCCCAGAGATCAGAGTCCCCAAGAGGGATTCCCAACCACCCTTCTCTCTTCCCCCCAGCACCCAATCTTATCCCAGTATCTGTCTTATGTGCCAGGTAAGCAAGGGCGATCAGCCAGAGGGGTGTTAGAAGCAGGAATTGATTAGTTGAGTTACACATATTCAGCTAGAAGCCAGAGAGAGGGATCAGCAGGTAGAGCGACCTGAGCAGCTCTGCCTCATTTATGTTTGGCTTCTTACTTTTGTACATCTCAGTAAACATATGAGTGAAGGAGACATCATCAATGTTCTCCTTTCTCAACCTGTAATCTATTTTCTCTTTAAAATCCTCCAATTAGCCTCAAACCAGCACAGGAATATTCCTCATTAACAAGTCTTTTAGGCTATCAGCTATTTTTTCCTCAATATTAAGTCAGTGTACATGCATACTCCATAGAAACTGGTCCAAGTTTCTTAAATATTCCAAAATAAAATAGTTTAACTGCAATGCAGTTTTCTTGAAATTCATTCAAACCAAAATGGACTTTTGAAGCATGTAGGGTTTTTTCCTGTTTCCAAGTGTGATGATGCTATATTTTTGTTTTGTTTGTTTTTAAGGCCAAACTGTTTTCAGATAGTAGTTCAGCACTTCAGTGAAGAGCATTACATCTTTTACTTTGCAGGAGAAACTCCAGAACAAACACAGGTGAGAATTTTTGTTGGCAAATATAATTTTAAAAGTAACATTTTGTTTTTCTAGTGTTTAATGATATTATCATTTTCTAATAGAGAGCAAGCATACAACAGATGATTACTTTGTCTGCATTAGCAAATATTACCATGCAATAGTAGCAGATCTCTAAAGCAAATAGTTGGTATTGAGAATCCATTATCTACATTACCTATGCTTTATGGATTTTACTTCAGACAATTTCTGGTCTGATCCCATGGACTAAATTTTTATTAGTTATTTCTGGATAATATATTTTTGAGTAGTTAATTCCAAATAAAATTGTTTGGTCTCCAGCACTCTTCCATATAATGAACCAGAGCATGGTAAGTGAGAGTGTTGCTTCAAGAGAATATTCCTGATATGAAGTAAAATGCTAATGCAGGTATGCCTACCAAATTCTGTTGAACCTTTTGTCTTGTCCATAAATTTGTCATTGTCTATAGTCTTAGTCCCTAATCTTGCATGACAAAGTTTTTTTATTTGTTGTTTTACATTGGTATAATTTAGTTGTTTAACTCTCTAGCATTTAATGTTTACTGATTAAGAATTGTAGGAATGGAGCCTAATTCTCAAAAACTCACTTGCCAACAGGAGAGCATATGGAAGATGTAACAATGTTCTTATTTGTTAAGTTGGTTTGGTAGTCCATAGCTCTGAAATATACCTGTTGTGTCAGAAGTTAAGCTATGCATTTGATTTTATTTAAGAACGGTCACAACATTTACAAAGAACACTGGTATTTCTTTCACAAAATTATTTTACTTCAGGCAAACCAGATGTTTTACTGATACAGAAGTTACACCTGTCTGTACATTGCAACATGCCACAATAGTTTTGTTGGAATAATAAGGAAAACTTGATGTATTTCATATTCTATTGTAAATATCAAAGCAGCTGTCCAATGAATTGCATGTTGGCTGAGGTCTGTACAAACCATTAAGTGAAGGTAATGTAGAATGTTGCTTCATATCACATAATCACAGAATGGTAGGCTTTGGAAGGGACCTCTGGAGATCATCTAGTCCAGCCACCCTGCTAAAGCAGGTATGCCTAGATCAACTTGCACAGGAATGCATCCAGGCAGGTTTTGAAAGTCTCCAGAGAAGGAGACTCCACAACCTTTCTGGGCAGTCTGTTCCAGTGCTCCATCACCCTCGAAGTAATTAAGTTTTTCCTTAATTTCAAGTGAAACCTCCTGTGTTCTAGTTTGTATCCATTGCCCCTTGTCCTATCACTGTCCACCACTGGAAAGAGCCCAGCTTCATGCTCATGACCTCCACCCTTTAGATATTTATATGCATTGATAAGACTCCCTCTCACTCTTCTCTTTTCCAGGCTCAACAGCCCCAAGTCTCTTAGCCTTTTCTCATAAGAGAGCTGTTCCAGTCCTCTCATCATCTTCGTGGCCCTCCGTTGGACTTCCTTTAGTAGTTCCTTGTCCCTCTTGTACTGGGGAGCCCAGAAATTGACACAGTACTCCAGATGCAGCCTCACAAGGGCAGAGTAGAGGGAAAGGAGAACCTCCTTTGACCTGCTGGCCATGCTCTTCTTAATGCTCCCCAAAATATCGTTGGCTTTCTTGACCACAAGAGCATGTTACTAGGTCATGGTGAACTTCTTGTCCATCAGCATTCCCAGATCCTTCTTTGCAGAGCTGTTTTCCAGCAGATCAACTCCTAATTTGACTGATGCATGGGGTTATTTCTCCCCAGGTACAGGACTCTACACTTGCCCTTGTTGAACTTCATGACGTTCACCACCACTCAGCTCTCTAGCCTGTCCAGGTCTTGTTGAATGTCAGCATAGACTTTTGGTGTCAGCCAGTTCAACGAGTTTTGTATCATCAGTAAATTTGCTGACAGTACACTCTGTCCCTTCATCCAGGTCATCAATGAACATGTCGAACAAGAGTGGGCCCAGTACTGAGCTCTGGAGAACACCACTAGCCACAGGCCTCCAACTAGACATGCACTGTTGATCACAGCACTTTGAGTTCTGTCATTCTGCCAGTTTTCAGTCCACCTCATTATCCACTCGTCTAACACACACTTCCTAAACTTCCCTATGAGGATGTTATGGGATACTATGTCAAAAGTCTTATTGAAATCCAGGTAGACAACACTCACTACTCTCCTCTTATCTACCCATCTAGCCAGACCATTGTAGAAAGCTATCAAATTGGTCACACATGATTTGCCCTTTGTGAATTGATGCTGACTACTCCTGAAAATTTCCTTTTCCTCCATACACTTAGAGATGACCTCCAGAATGAGCTGTACCATCACCTTTCCAGGGATGGAGGTGAGACTGATGTGGATTCCTGGGTCCTCCTTCTTGCCCTTTTTGAAGATTGGAGTAACACTGGCTTTCTTTCCACTCTCAGGCACCTCCCCTCTTCTTCATGACCTTTCAAAAATTATGGAGGACATCTTAGCAATAACCTTAGACAGCTCCTTCAGCACTCATGAGTGCATCCCTTTGGGGCCCATGGATTTGTGGGTGTCCAGTTTGTCTAGGTGATCTCCAATGCAGTCCTCCTTGACTAAGGGAAAGTCTTCCTTCCTCCAGATTTAATTTTAAGAGAGCCTTAGCTTTCCTAATTTCATCCCTACATACTCTGACAATTCCTCCCAAGTGGACAGTCCCTTTTCCCACATACTGTGAACTTCCTTCTTCCATTTGAGTTTTTTCCAGAAGCGTCCTGCTCATCCATGCAGGTCTCTTACCTCTCCTGCTTTGCTTTCTTACTCATGGGGATGCACTGATGTTGAGCTTGGAAGAGGCGGTGCTCAAATATTAACCAGGTGTCTTTGGCTCCCCTATCGTGTACAGTCCTAACTTATGGGATTGCTCTAAGTAGGTCTCTGAAGAGGTCAAATTTGGCTTTCCTGAAGTCCAGGGTTGCAGTCCTACTTATTGCCCTGCTGTTTCCTGAACTCCCCCATCTCATGGTCACTGCAGCCAAGGCTGCCTCCAGCCTGCACTCTCAGCAAGTTTGCAGATGACACCAAGCTGTGTGGCACAGTCAACTTGCTAGAGGGCAAGGATGCCATCCAGAGGGACCTGGACAGGCTGGAGAGGTGGGCCCAGGCCAAACTCATGAAATTCAACAAGGCCAAGTGTAAGGTCCTGCACCTGGGTCAGTGCAATCCCAAGCACAAATACAAGCTGGGTGGTGAGTGGCTGGAGAGCAGCCCTGAGGAAAAGGACCTGGGGGTCTGGGTGGATGAGAAGCTCAACATGAGCCAACAGTGTGCACACGCAGCTCAGACAGCCAACCGTGTCCTGGGCTGCATTAAGAGAAGCATTGNGCTGCAGCACCTCTGCTATGAGGACAGGCTGAGAGAGTTGGGGCTTTTCAGCCTGGAGAAGAGAAGGCTTCGAGGAGACCTTATAGCAACCTTCCAGTATCTGAAGGGGGCCTACAGGAAGGCTGGGGAGGGACTATTCACAGGGTCTTGTAATGACAGGACGAGGGGGAATGGGTTCAAACTGGCAGAGGGGAGATTTAAACGGGATGTTAGGAGAAAGATCTTCACAGTGAGGGTGATGAGACACTGGAACAGGTTGCCCAGGGAGGTTGTGTCTGCTCCCTCCCTGGATGTGTTCAAGGCCAGGCTTGATGAGGTCTTGAGCAGCCTGATCTAGTGGGAGGTGTCCCTGCCTATGGCACAGGGGGGTTGGAACTGGATGATCTTTGAGGTCTCTTCCAACCTAAACCATTCTATGATTCTATGATTCTAATTACCAATCTTTACAAACATGGATTTCACTCCTTTCTATGATTCACATCCCCAACCAGACCTTATTTGTTCATTAGCACAAGGTTCAGCAACAAATATCAGGGTGGTTGAAATCCCTCATGAGAATCAGGGCATGTGATCATGAAGCTAGTTTCAGTTGTCTGTAGAAGGCCTCATTGATTTCCTCTTCTTGATCTGGTAGCCTACAGTAAACACCCACTAAAATGTCACTCATATTTCCCTGCCCTTTAATTCTTACCCCCACACTTTCAACTCCTTCCCCACCTAGACAAAGCTCAATACATTCCACTTGCTCTCTCGAATAAACAACAACTCCACCACCTTGCCTTTCTGGCTTGTCTTTAAATGTAGCTGTCCATGATAGCATTCCATTCACCATGTCTCTGTAACTGCAATGAGATCACGGCCCTGCAACCACATCCACACCTTTCTGTTTATTCCCCATGCTGCATGCATGGGCGTACAGGCATTTCAGCAGGGTGGTTGAGTAAGAAATTTTCCCTGAAGGGGTGCAAGAGTCATGCACACCTTTGGTGTAATTTGCTTTCTGGTTCTCCTCTTGGAAGGTAGCTAAGGGATATTTGTCACTGTACTGGTTGGCCTGCCTTATTCATTGTTTGGATGGGATGGCATGAGCATCGCCATTTAGAACTCCGCCCCTTCTAGTGCTTCAGTTTAAAGCCCACCACACCAAGTTGACCAGCCTGTTGCCAAAGATTCTCTTGCCTCTTTGAGACAGGTGTAATACATCCCTCCATAACAGCTTATAGCCATCAAAGAATATCCCATTGTAAGAACCAAAACACACATGATGGCACCAGCCACACAGATAGGAATTCATATTAATTTTTTTGTCTATCTCTGACTGCCCCCTTTCCTCTAACTGGTAAAATGGAGGAAAAGATAAATTTGTCACCGGTGTTTTTCACTTGCAGCCCCAGGGCTTTATAGTCTTCCTTAGTTCTGTCCAGGTTCTGGTTCACAGTGTCATTCATGTCCACGTGAAAGAGTAACAGTGGGTAGCAATCAGTGCTTTTAATGAGTTGTGGCACCCTCTCATCAATGTCTCATATCTTAGCTCCTAGGAAGTTACTGTCATTATAGATACTACAGCATGTTGTTCATACTTGCTGTAAACTTTAGCATTTAAGGGGACAGATTTCCTGTTAGTTGGGGGAATAAAGATGACTTTGTATCTGGGAAATATTTAGATTAGAATATTTAGTTGATTATGTAATTCTTTATTTGGTTTTCCTCATCTGAATAAGAAAGCAAGCTAATAAAAATGTGATGCACTGTTTTCAGTTCTTCCTTTTATGGAAAGTTTTGAAATCTAAAACTTTACTCCTGGAAGGTAATGTAAAAGATAAGACTGAATATGTTTTTCTTTTTAATGGTATTATTAAATTGTACTTTGAGATATCTTTGAGGGTACACCCTTATGAATGCTAGTCAAAGCCTAAATTTTATGCTTCATAAGAGCTTTTAAAATTTGAGGGGGCAGGGTGTGCAAACATGCGAATGAGACTATAGCATTTTCTCCACCTTACAAAGTATCTACTCTGCATTATGTATTTGTGAGCAGAGAATGGGGGTGTAGGCTATACTTTTCAGTGTTTTTCTGTTAATGCTGATTTGATTTTTGTTTGAAGTATATGGGAGGAAAATATGACCGCAATATAAAAATATAGGAGAGAATGATCAGAACAGTTTGACTTGATGAGTGTTATTTTCTCAGAAGCATCCAAGTCTTGTTTCATTTTATATAATATTTTAAAATTTATTCAGTATGACTAATCTTGAAAATTTATAAAGGTGATACTGTATGTCCATTAGTAATATTTGATATTTCTAAAAGAGGAACTTTTACATTTGCAAATGTTTATTTAGTTTTATTGAGAAAAGTATGAATTTTGCTTTACTATTCAAATTTTCATACTTTGAATTGCATATAAGTTGGCTCTTTTTAACCTGAAGAAACAGCTTCAGATACTTCAGTGTTTTGTATTTGGGTTTTTTTAGACATATTTGTTCTACTGCAATAAGCTGAATCATTTTGTTATGCTTTTTTATGCCTTTCTCTCTTAGGAATGGATGAAGGCTCTGCAGATGTTTTGCAGTTTAAGAAAAAACAGTCCAGGGACATCAAATAAACGTCTACGTCAGGTGAAGCTATATGAATAGTGGTGGTGGGGAGGAGGGTGAGAAGTTGTCTCCTTGTTGCAAAATTATGATGATGCATTTCAGACCTTTCCTTTCAACAATAGTAAATCCTCCATGTACTTTCTTTTTCTTGCAGTTATGCAGTACCTCTTTAAAACCAAATGGAACCACTTTAATATCTATACACAAAGAATAAAAATGTTTTAGGCAACTGACAGATGCTTTGCTAGGTATTAATTTCTGAACCACATTTGAGTAAGTGTCAAGAATCCAGCATTTCTATTGTCTTAACTCTTACAAGTTACCAGATGTGACGGACTTACATCACATGTAACCAAAATGCTAGTATAACTAATATTATTGTTTTTCAGTGACAAATATATGCTGGACTGTAATTATGACATAATTTCTTTTGGTCTTTTGAGAGTACTGTTTTGGCCTGAATTTCTTTCAGACATAAAGGACAGATAGTCATAAATGGCTACATCAGTGAGGATTGCAGAATAACAGGAATCAAGAATCCCTGGTATCTTTGAATGATGTGAATGTTGGAAGTAGCTGTTTTCTCATCAATGGAAAAAGGAATCAATTATTTTTTTTAGGAAACAATTATTCTGTGATCAACATTAAAGATGACTGAATATTTCTGAAGAACCAAACTAAATTAGGTAAATCGATAAATGAACTGGCAAAAGAAACTGGGAGCCATAAAAGCAATTAATATACAGTGATCATATGAACTAATTCTGTACATTCAAAACCAAAAAAAAACCCCTAAAATGCTAGGCTGCATGAAGGAATGGAATAGTAAATAGATGCTATTTAATTGTATTTATGGTGTTCTTATTTAGGATACAAATAGTTTTGATTATCCTATGAAAAAATGCATAAAGGAAATGAGAAAATTATTTTCATTATAGACTGGAATTAGTAAAAGAATTTCTGAGTATATAAGTGTGTGAAGTATTGGACTATTTAGAGAGGATGAAAGTATTAAAAGGATGAATGATCAAGGTAGATAAAGCGTGTAAAGATCATACTTCCATAACTCTATTACAGAAATTATATTTTCAGGGTTTCTTTAGCTGTCCTTTTAAACTTTTGGTACTGAATATTTGAATTGAATGAAATTTGACTTGATAAAGTACGATGTTTCCTGTATTAGTATAAATTGACCTCAGTTGATATTAAGCTATGAATTGCATACCTTTTAAAATGTACTCAATGTAAATTATTTCAGAGAGTTCACTTATTGTCTGGAAATTGAGTTTCTAAGTGGAATAGGACAAATATTTTACTTTAAATAGGGAGAAAACAGTGTAGTGTGGTAGTGTGTTAAAGAAATGGATTTTATGTAATTTACTGTTAAGAATAGACCAGACTATTTCAGATGGAAGAGACCTACAACAATCATCTAGTCCAACTGCATGACCACTTCAGGGTTGACCAAAAGTTAAAGCATGTCATTAAGGGCATTGTCCAAATGCCTCCTAAACACTGACAGGCTTGAGGCATTGGTCATCTCTCTAGGAAGCCTGTTCCAGTGTTCTCTCATTAGAGAAATGGTTCCTAATTTCAAGTCTGAACCTCCCCTGACACAGTTTTGAACCATTCCCATGTGTCCTGTTACTGGATCATAGGGAAAAGAGATCAGCACCTCCCTCTCCACTTCCCCTCCTCAGGAAGCTGTACAGAGCAATGAGGTCATGCCTCAGCAACCTTTTCTCTAAACTAGACAAATCCAGTCTTCATCCACTCCTCATAGGACATGCTTTCCAGCCCTTTTGCCAGATGTTGCCTTTCTCTAAACACATTCAAGTACCTTCACATCCTTCTTAAATCATGGGGCTCAGAACTACACACAATACTCAAGGTGAGACTGCTAAATATACCAAGATATTCACCTCTTTTGACCAATTAGTTATACTGTGTTTGATACACCCCAGGATGTGATTTCCCAACTTGGCTACCAGGACACACTGCTGACTCCTATTAAGCTTGCTGTCAACCAGCACCTAGGTCCCTGTCCATCTAGGATAGGATTAAGTTTTTTGTTTCCTTCACAAGAAGCTGGGAGAGAACATAGCCAAGACAGCCAGCTGAACCAGCCAATGAGTATTTGATGCCATGCTGATGTCACACCTGCTATATAAGAGAAGGGTGGGCTGGGGTAAAGAGGAGAGGTGAGCCTTGAGTTCACCACTATGATCTGGAGATGCTTTCTATTTCCAGTTTTGTTTCTTTTTCTGTTCTCTCTCTTCCTCCTTCCAGGGACAGGCTGGAAATTTGGATAAAGCTTGTTAAAGTAACTTAGCCATCGTTAGTGACTAGATAGTGCATGTTCACAATGTTTGTGCATTTGTTTTCATAGCTATG
The DNA here is from genome assembly GCA_013396835.1 of Psilopogon haemacephalus. Taxonomy (NCBI): domain Eukaryota; kingdom Metazoa; phylum Chordata; class Aves; order Piciformes; family Megalaimidae; genus Psilopogon; species Psilopogon haemacephalus. Next base: position 11,476 of record VWZI01012133.1, on the reverse strand, counting down.
CTATGCAAATCTGTGTGTACTCTTATGTGCTCCCTGTGGTATCATCTCAGGAAAATGGATTAGAACTATCATGTTGCTGAAGTGGGCATTATCAAATTATATGCCCCTGTACTCAGTGCTGGTTAGGCTGCGCTCTGAGTACTGTGTCCAGTTCTGGGCCCCTCAATTTAAGAAAGATGTTGAGGTGCTTGAATGTGGTAAGAGAGCTTGAACACAAGCCTTATGAGGAGCGGCTGAGGGAGCTGGGGTTGTTCAGCCTGGAGAAGAGGAGACTCAGAGGAGACCTTATTGCTCTCTACAACTACCTGAAAGGAGGTTGTAGCCAGGTGGGGGTTGGTCTCTTCTCCCAGGCACCCAGTGACAGAGCAAGAGGACAGTCTCAAACTGTGTCAGGGCAGGTTCAGTCTGGATGTTACAAAGAAATTCTACATAGAAAGAGTGATTTTCCATTGGAATGGGCTGCCCAGAGAGGTGGTGGAGTCACCATCCATGGAGGTGTTTAAGAGGATGCTGGATGAGGCACTTAGTGCCATGGTTTAGTTAATTAGAAGGGTTAGGTCATAGGTTGGATTCAATGATCCTAGAGGTCCTTTCCAACCTGGTTAATTCTGTGATTCTCTGTGATATGATTATTCCACTGGTCACTAGATTGAGCTGTGATTTGTATGCAATGCTGTTATTAGTAATCTCATCCAATTAATGTGTGGGACAGTAGAGAACACTTTTTCATCTTTTGAAAATTTTGAATATCCTTGTGATACCCAAACCAGCCTGCTTCTGTTTTTGTCTCTTAAATGTGTCCCAGGTCTTGTCCGGAGTAACACAAATCTTTCCCAAGAATGCCACCTGAAGATCTGCCCCAAGGCTGGATCATTATGAGTGGCAGGGTGTGTGGGAGAGTATGGGCAAGTGCCTAGGACAGTGGTCACCTCTAGTGTTTTGGAATTTCACTCACAAACAAGTGCAGAATCCTGACAAACTAGTAAAAAGTATGTTGTCAGCCTGGCAATTCCTTAAAGACAGAAATCACTGTGATGTGTAGGGGCCTGGCCCATGCTTATCAAGCCCTTCTCATCACTGTTCAGTCCCTGAGCGGCAAGATAAGGTCTCTGGGCCTACAGACAGACCAACAGGCACTGCAGCTACTCAGATCCCAACAGCAGGCACCAGAGAACCAGCCTGTATCTGTATTAGTCACCCCTGTACAGATACATACAAGGAAAGCGGTTCCTTTCGAAAAGGATGAGGATGATTCAGGGTCATCATGGGAACAAGAGGAAGAGCCAGATCTAATCACTGGGTCTTTATCTCTGGGTGAGCTGCAGGACATGTGAAAGGATTTCAGCCGCCATTCAGGCAAGTCCATTTTCACCTGGCTGCTCTGATACTGGCATAATGGGGCCAATTGTTTGGAATTAGAGGGAAGGGAAGCCAAGCAATTGGGATCCCTGTCTAGGGAAGGGGGCATTAACAAGGGGACTGGAAAACAGACTCAAGCCCTCAGCATGTAGAGGCAACTTCTGTCAGATGTGAAGAATAGGCTCCCTTTTGAGGAAGATATGTGTCACTCAGGCTTGCTGACCATCATGGAGAAAGGCTGACTCATGTTGAACCTAATCTGTTACGGAAGCACCACATTCGTCATTGTGTTTGGAGTTTTCTGTGACTCTTGATACAATTCTTTGATGTCAGAAGAATTTTGTCTGCAGAGAATTTAGTACTTTGTGGTGGTTTAGCAGTTACCTGTCCCCTCACACTTTGATATAACCCAGGCTAGGACTCAGATGGCTGGAAATTGATAAATAAAGCTTTATATTTACAGCTATGCACAATATACAAGTAGATATTTACAATGTATAACAGATATTTACAGATATATACAGTGAAAAGGTAATACAGAAACACCACACCCCTCCCAGAGATCAAAATCCCTAAGAGGGCTTCTAACCACCCCTACCACCTCTCCTCCCTTTCCCAATCTTATCTCACCATCTGTTGATGCAGCAGATAGGCGAAGGTAGATCAGCCAGAGGGTTAGCAGTAGGAAAAGAAGTTAGTGGAATTATTGAGAATCAGCTACAGAAGGCAGGGAAAATGAGCTATGCAAGAGGCAGACACAGCCCAGAGAGGTCTGACACTGTCTGACTTCTCTATATTTGGGTTATAACTCTTAAAACATTTTTTTTTCTTTCTCAGTAAAGCTGTGAGTGAAGTGATGTCATATGTTTTCATTTCTCAGCCTGTAGACTAATTTCTCACTCAAATCCTCCAATTAGTTCAAACCAGCACATACTTGCAAATTTTAACATCTTGTAGTAATGGTCTTAAAAGTAAAATAGTAAGATAAGTTAAAATTACGGTGCTGGTGGCTTACTTTCAAGTTGAGTTGCTCTTAATTTTTCACTGGTGCGTCTTTAAATCTTTTGCTATTATTCCTCTTGCCTGATCATTCTGTTAGGAATGAATTTTCTGTTATGAATGAATATTTTGAATTTAATATTTATGCCTTAACATTAAGTTTTCACATGGGAAGGAATTACATTCTTTCTTTTTTGTGTATTTTCTTTAGGTCAGCAGTCTTATTTTGCATGTAGAAGAAGCTCATACACTCCCAGTAAAGCATTTTACTAATCCGTATTGTAACATCTACCTGAACAGTGTGCAAGTAGCAAAAACACATATCAGGGAAGGGCAGAACCCTGTACGGTCAGAAGAATTTGTCTTTGAGTAAGTCTTAATCTTGCTGAATTTCACTTGAAAGTTGCATTGCATTTAAGATTCTTTACACTGTACTGTTTTGCATATGTTTTATAAAAATACTATATGCATGGTTATATAGCAGTCAACTTTCAGCCAGAAATATATGGATAGAATTTTATGTATGCATCTTAAGTATCTTTGATAATATAATTGTCATTGGTTGATCATGAGAATTCAGGATTGAAATAACTTCAGAATAAGTTTAAATCTTGGCCAAGTATAATACTAACTGAGACTTTTTGGTTTTTTTCCTAGTGATCTTTCATCTGATATTAATAGATTTGAGATAAGTCTTAGCAACAAAACAAAGAAAAGTAA
>VWZI01012131.1:6225-24038 GCA_013396835.1 Psilopogon haemacephalus | reverse complement strand
AAAAAAGGAAAGTAAAAAGAAAAGGAAAAGAATGGGAAAAAAAGGAAAGTAAAAAGAAGAGGAAAATAATGGGAAAAAAGGAAAGTGAAAAGAAAAGGAAAATAATTTTTAAAAAGGAAAGTAAAAAGAAAAGGAAAAGAATGAAAAGAATAAAAGTAAAAAGGAAAGGAAAAGAGTGGGGAAAAAAAGGAAAGTAAAAAGAAAAGGAAAATAATTTTTAAAAGAAAGTAAAAAGAAAAGGAAATGAATGAAAAAAAGGAAAGCAAAAAGAAAAGAATTTTTAAAAAAAGGAAAGTAAAAAAAAGGCAAAGAATGAAAAGGAGGGGGGGGAAATAATTTTTAAAAAGAGGGAAAAAAGAAATAGAAAAAAATGGGGAAAGGAAAAAAAAGAAAAAATAGAAAAGGAAAAAGTAAAANCCCTGGAGGTGTTTTTGGCCAGGCTGGCAGAGGCTGTGGGCAGCCTGCTCTAGGGTAGGGTGTCCTTGGGCATGGCAGGGTGGGGTTGGGACTGGCTGATCCTTGGTGGTCCCTTCCAACCCTGACTGATTCTATGACTTAATGACTGAAGGAGCTGGGGATGGTTAGTATGAAACAGAGGAGGCTGAGGGCAGACCTCATAGCTCTCTGCAACTACCTGCAAGGAGGTTGTAGAGAGGTTGGATCTGGTCTCTTCCACAGTAATTAGGAATAGAACAAGAGGGAACAGCCTCAAGCTACACATGGGGAGGTTTAGACTGGCATTAGAAAACATTTTTTTCCTGGCAAGAATGGTCAGGGACTGGAATGGGCTGCCCAGGGAGGTGGTGGAGTCCCCATCCCTGGAGGTGTTCAAGCAAAGCCTGGATGGGCACTGAGTGCCATGCTCTGGTTGATTGGATAGGGCTGGGGGTTAGGTTGGGCTGGATGAGCTTGGAGCTCTCTTCCAACCTGGCTGATTCTACGATTCTATGCCTGCACCACAACTTTTCTTCTTCTGCAAGGAAACAAAACCCATTGCCCTACGAGCAGAGTGCCTGAAGCCAAGAGCAAAGCATGCAGAACATCTGAATTTTGGCAAACTCAGATGCAGACAAATGAAAGTCAGAGAGAAACTTTTTTATTTTTTTTTTCTGGGGGCTTCTGGTTTATTTGAAGCCAACGAAGCATGAAATGGTCTTAGCAGTTTGTTATGTTTTGGTGTAACGTGAGGATCTAGGATCTCTTGACAGGCAGAGCAGGAGGTTGAGTTTCACTTCACTGATTGGTGGTTTTCTGGAGCTGTCCAAGAAATGGATTTGAACAGCATGTGCAGAGGAAACCAACTGCAGCCACGAATGTGCAATGGCAAACAGCTGCAAGTGGACATCAGGTTGTAGATGTGCCCTGCTGGGCTGCAGCAAGAGCAGCTGTGGGCAGCAGGGCAAGGGAGGGGATTGTGCCCCTTGGCTCTGCTCTCCTCACACCCCACCTGCAGCACTGTCTGCAGCTCTGCAGCCCCCAGCACAAGCAGCACATGCAAGTGGTGGAGCCAGTGCAGAGGAGGCCACCAAGATGCAGCTGAGAGGGCTGCAGCAGCTCTGCTCTGAGCACAGGCACAGAGAGTTGGGGCTCTGCAGGCTGGAGTAAAAAAGGTTTCCAGGAGACTTTGGAGTGGCCTTGCAGGATCTGCAGGGGGCTGCAGAAGGGCTGGGGAAGAACTATTGACAAAGTCTTGTAGTGGCAGGATGAGGAATAATGGGTTTGAAGTGGGAGAGGGGAGATTGAAACTAGATGCTAGGAAGTTGTTTGCAGTGAAGGTGGTGAGACACTGGCACAGGTTGCCCAGGGAGGTTGTGGCTGCGCCCTCCCTGGAGGTGTTCAGGACCAGGTTGGCTGAGGCTTTGAGCAGCCTGTTCTAGTGGGGCAGGAGGTTTGAACTAGATGAAACTTGAGGTCAACCTAAGCCATTCTGTGATTCTATGATAATTAAAAACAGATAACTACAAACAACAAAAAGTTAAATAATTCTTTATCATTTCCATAATGACAATTATTGGAAGATCCTCCAGTGCTGCGTTCAGTTTTGGGCACCTCAATGCAAGAGGAGGTGCTGGAGGCAGTGCAGAGCAGGGCAAGGAAGCTGCAGAAGGGCCTGGGGAAGAAATCTGCTGAGGAGAGGCTGAGGGAGCTGGGGCTGGGGAGTGTGAACCAGAGGAGGCTGAGGGCAGAGCTCATTGCTGCCTGCAGCTACCTGCAGGGACATTGTGGAGAGGCTGCTGCTGGGCTCTGCTCACAGGGAATGGGAGACACAACAAGGGAGAATGGCCTCAAGCTGAGCCTGGGCAGGTTTAGATTGGACATTAGGGAAGAAGTTTTTTCCTGGAGAGAGTGGTGAGGGAGTGGAATGAGCTGCCCAGGGAGGTGATGGAGTCACCCAGCCTGGATGTGTCTGCGGTTCGGATGTGCTGTTGGGGCTCTGATTTTTGGTGTTCCTTGCAGAATAGGGTTCAGGGTTGGACTTGGCTATCCTGAGGGGCTACTCCAACCTGCATGTTTCTGTGATTCTCTGATGGTGATGCTATAATTAGTAAGTAACAAGGACATTTAGGAGCTCTCCTTGACTTTCATTAAAGGAAAGAGGTGTTGGAACTAGATGATCCTTGTGGTCCCTTCTACCCCTGACTGATTCTATGATTCTAAGATGCACTCAACCTTGAGACCCAAGATTTTTTTTTCATGCCAATGTCACAGATCAGTGCCTTTGGTCTTCTAAACTGATGCCTACTGCGTGAAAACCCAGAAGCAGTAAATTCACCTTGGGATTATTGTTTCACAGCTTTCTCTTGCTAGCCATAAAAGACATCAGGATAAATCTACCTGGTCAAGTAGGAGTAAATGAAAAAACCTTTTTTCCATGTGGGAGATGTTTTTGGGGGGGAGGAGGGAGGAAAAAAACCAAAACAAACAAAGAAACAATTTTTAAAAAACACACACACAAAAAATCCACAACCAAAAATCTTTATTTTAATTTTTTTTCCCCCTTCAAAATTGTAACATTTTATCATGGGGAATATTTAATGATTTAAAAGAAATGTTTTAGTTTCACCTCAGCTTAAAACATCTCCTTTTTTTTTTTTTCCACCAAAAAAACCACCAAATAAACACATTAAATTTAAATAATTTTTTAAAAATATTTCATCCTGGAACTTTAATTCAATGTGGGGAAATGCTTTAGGAGGCATTTCCTGCAGGGAAATTGAAAATTTCCAGCAGAAATAAAGTTATGACTCTGAGAGGGGGTGGGGGGTGGGAAATCAGCTTAAAAGGAGTCATTTCAGTAAGAAAAGTTTCTGCACTAAAGCCTGTGGCCAACATCAATTCCAGCTTGTCCAAAAAAAAGGTCTGGGAGAGCTACAATGGATTGTTGGAACCTTTTCAGCATCCCACCTAATGCAACAAAAATGTCACACAGTGGAATCACAGAACGAACCACGTTGGGAAAGACCTTGGAGATCATCGAGTCCAACCTATCACCCAACACCTTCTAATTAACTAAACCATGGCAGCAAGTGCCTCATGCAGCCTCCTCTTGAACACCTCCAGGGATGGGGACTTCTTCCCATGGAATTGTAGAACCAGCCAGGTTGGAAGAGACCTCCAAGCTCATCCAGTCCAACCTAGCACCTAGCCCTATCCAATGGCACTCAGTGCCCATCCAGGCTTTGCTTCAACACCTCCAAGGATGGGGACTCCACCACCTCCCCTGCAGCCCATTCCAATGCCAATCACTCTCTCTGCCAACAACTTCCTCCTAACATCCAGCCTGAAGCTGCCCTGGCACAGCTTGGGGCTGTGTCCCCTCCTTCTGTCCCTGGCTGCCTGGCAGAAGAGCCCAACCCCAGCTGGCAACAACCTCGCTTCGGGTAGTTGTAGAGTGCAATGAGCTCTGCCCTGAGCCCCTCAATTTGCATGTTGAAGTGAATATTCAGTCTCAGCACTAGGCAGGATTCACAGAATCACAGAAATATCCAGGTTGGCAAAGCCCCTCAGGAGCACCAAATCCAACCTAATAACCCTGCTCTACAAGATGCACCTTAAAGCAATAAATTACCTTTTAGAATTAGTGTTCACTTCAATATGTCTCCTCATTCTTGAATGCAGCAATTTCCCAGTTCTGGGCCCCTCAGTTGAAGAAAGATGTTGAGGTGCTGGAAGGTGCTGAGAGAAGGGCAGCAAGGCTGGGGAGGGGCCTGGAGCACAGCCCCAAGAGGAGAGGCTGAGGGAGCTGGGGGTGTGCAGCCTGCAGAAGAGGAGGCTGAGGGCAGAGCTCATTGCTCTCTGCAGCTACCTGAAGGGAGGTTGTAGCCAGCTGGGGTTGGGCTCTGCTGCCAGGCACCCAGGGACTGAAGAAGAGGACACAGCCTCAAGCTGTGCCATGGCAGGTTCAGGCTGAGTGTTAGGCAGAAGTTCTTCCCAGCAAGAGTGATTGGCATTGGAATGGGTTGCCCAGAGAGGTGGTGGAGTCCCCATCCCTGGAGGTGTTTAAGAGGAGGCTGCATGAGGCACTTGGTGCCATGGGTTAGTTAAATAGAAGGTGCTAGGTGATAGGCTGGACTCGATCTTGAAGGCCTTTTCCAACCTGGTTCATCCTGTGACTCTGCGTTTCCTCAAGATGTCCTTGGAGCTTTTAAGAGGAACTCTCTGACAGCTCTGCCCTGAGCCTCCTCTTCTGCAGGCTGCACACCCCCAGCTCCCTCAGCCTCTCGTCACAGGGCTGTGCTCCAGGCCCCTCCACCAGCCTTGCTGCCCTTTCTGTGGACACCTTCCAGCACCTCAACACCTTTCTTAGATCGAGGGGAAGAGAGCAAAAGGATTGGAGGGGCAGGTTCGTATCCCACCACTGCCTGAACACCAAGAACATGTTTAGCTGACAGCAGCTTCTCCCAGGCAGGGTCTGAAGCCTGCAGCAAGCTATAAATAGATAGCACTTTCACTGAAGAGCATTAAATTAGCCAACTGGGTCCTCAGCCTTGTAAGGTGGAACGATGTGGAGTGCTAATGGACACCATGTGTGCACGATAATAATGGGGGCTGAGGAAGAGGGGATCTGGGCCAGCCGAGGGAAAAGGAAATGCTAAAGAAGGGAAGGGGAAAAAAACCCAAAAACAAACCAAAACTCAACAACCCCAAATCTGAAGCCCAAGCCAAAATAAGTGACCTAAAGAAGCAAGCAAAGGCTTGGCTCCGGGGCAGGCTGGAGGCCTGGGAGAGAGAGAGAGCAGCAATTCAGCAGGGTGTTTTTAAGCACATGCTCCAGGCCCTCCTTATTCGGCAGGAAACTTAAGCATATGCTCAGAGGTTAAGCATCAGCTAAAGTCTCATTGATGTCGATGGGTCTTAAACACATGCCCGGAGATACATATGTGCTGAAGTGCTTTTACAAATGAGAATGGACTGGGGATCAGGGCCTCAGTCCCCAGGCATTTCGCAGCAGGCTAACCCTGCAGCCTCCTGGCTTTCCAAATTCTTCGGAGTAGATCTCATTTATTGTACACGCAGGACCAGACTTGTAAGCGTGTAGGAACTTGCCTGGCTGCAGAGAACTGGGCCACTGGCCCTCCAGGGCTGAACTCAACAGCAAAGGGGCAGATTCGCTTATAAAAACACCACTTATAAGACCCCATTTGCAAATTTATGAGACCTGTTTGCAAAACGCTGTTTATAAAACACCGTTTATGAAACCCGTTTGCAAAATGCCCTTTAAGAAACCCGTTTGCAAGACACCGTTTATGAGACCCGTTTGCAAAATGCAATTTAAGAAGCCTGTTGGCAAGACACCACTTATGAGACCCGTTTGCAAAATGCCCTTTAAGAAACCCGTTTGCAAGACACCGTTTATGAGACCCGTTTGCAAAATGCAATTTAAGAAGCCTGTTGGCAAGACACCACTTATGAGACCCGTTTGCAAAATGCCCTTTAAGAAACCCGTTTGCAAGACACCGTTTATGAGACCCGTTTGCAAAATGCAATTTAAGAAGCCTGTTGGCAAGACACCACTTATGAGACCCGTTTGCAAAATGCCCTTTAAGAAACCCGTTTGCAAAACGCTGTTTATGAGACCTGTTTGCAAAATGCCATTTAAGAAACCCGTTTGCAAAAGGCTGTTTATGAGACCTGTTTGCAAAACGCTATTTAAGAAACCAGTTTGCAAAAGGCCACTTAATAAACCCGTTTGCAAGACACCAGTTATGAGACCTGTTTGCAAAATGCCATTTAAGAAGCCTGTTTGCAAGACACCATTTATCAGGCCCGTTTGCAAAATGCCATTTAAGAAACCCGTTTGCAAAAGGCCACTTAATAAACCCATTTGCAAAAGGCCACTTAATAAACCCATTTGCAAGACACCGTTTCTGAAACCCGTTTGCAAAAGGCCACTTAAGAAACCCATTTGCAAGACAGCAGTTATGAGACCTGCTTGCAAAATGCCATTTAAGAAATCCGTTTGCAAAACGCTGTTTATGAGACCCATTTGCAAAATGCCATTTAAGAAACATGTTTGCAGAAGACCACTTAAGAAACCCGTTTGCAAGACACCGTTTATGAGACCCGTTTACAAAATGCAATTTAAGAAGCCTGTTGGCAAGATACCACTTATAAGACCCGTTTGCAAAATGCCATTTAAGAAACCCATTTGCAAAAGGTTGTTTATGAGACCTGTTTGCAAAACGCTATTTAAGAAACCAGTTTGCAAAAGGCCACTTAATAAGCCCGTTTGCAAGACACCAGTTATGAGACCTGTTTGCAAAATGCCATTTAAGAAGCCTGTTTGCAAGACACCATTTATCAGGCCTGTTTGTTAAACGCCGCTTATGAGACCCGTTTGCAAAATGCCATTTAAGAAACACGTTTGCAAAAGGCCACTTAATAAACCCATTTGCAAGACACCGTTTCTGAAACCCGTTTGCAAAAGGCCACTTAATAAACTTGTTTGCAAGACACCAGTTATGAGACCCGTTTGCAAAATGCAATTTAAGGAGCCTGTTGGCAAGACACCATTTATCAGGCCCGTTTGTAAAACGCCACTTATGAGACCCGTTTGCAAAACGCTGTTTATGAGACCCATTTGCAGGACACTATTTATGAAAACCGTTTGCAAAATGCCATTGAAGACACACGTTTGCAAAAGGCCACTTAATAAACCCGTTTGCAAGGCACCAGTTATGAGACTCATTTGCAAAATGCCATTTAAGAAACACGTTTGCAAAACACCGTCTATGAGACCCATTTGCAAAATGCAATATAAGAAGCCTGTTTGCAAGACACTGTTTATGAGACCCGTTTGTAAAACGCCACTTATGAGACCCGTTTTGCAAAATGCTATTTGAGAAACCCATTTGCAAAATGCTGTTTATGAGACTCGTTTGCAAAGGGCCACTTATGAGACCCGTTTGCAAAATGCCATTTAAGAAACATGTTTGCAAGACACCAGTTATGAAACCCGTTTGCAAAATACCATTGAAGAAACCTGTTTGCAAAAGGCCACTTAATAAACCCGTTTGCAAGACACCAGTTATGAGACCCGTTTGCAAAACGCTGTTTACAAAATGCCATTAATGACACCCATTTGCAAAGCACTGTTTATAAAACACCATTTCTGAAACCCATTTGCAAAACACCGTTTATGAGACCCGTTTGCAAAATGCCATTTAAGAAACCCACTTGCAAAACATCAGTTATGAGACCTGTTTGCAAAATACAATTTAAGGAGCCTGTTGGCAAGACACCATTTATCAGGCCCATTTGTAAAACGCCACTTATGAGACCCGTTTGCAAAATGCCATTGAAGAAACACGTTTGCAAAAGGCCACTTAATAAACCCGTTTGCAAGACACCGTTTATGGACATCTTTTGCAAAATGCCATTGAGGAAACACGTTTGCAAAAGGCCACTTAATAAACCAGTCTGCAAGACACCAGTTATGAGACTCATTTGCAAAATGCCATTTAAGAAACACGTTTGCAAAACGCCGTTTATGAGATCCGTTTGCAAAATGCAATTTAAGAAGCCTATTGGCAAGACACCACTTAAGAGACCCGTTTGTAAAACGCCACTTATGAGACCCGTTTGCAAAATGCCATTTAAGAAACCCGTTTGCAAAACGCTGTTTATGAGACCCGTTTGAAAAGCGCCACTTATGAGACCCGTTTGCAAAATGCCATTTAAGAAACCCGTTTGCAAAACGCTGTTTATGAGACCCGTTTGAAAAGCGCCACTTATGAGACCCGTTTGCAAAATGCCATTTAAGAAACCCGTTTGCAAAACGCTGTTTATGAGACCCGTTTGAAAAGCGCCACTTATGAGACCCGTTTGCAAAATGCCATTTAAGAAACCCATTTGCAAAATGCCACTTAATAAACTTGTTTGCAAGACACCAGTTATGAGACCCATTTGCAAAATGCGAGTTAAGAAACACGTTTGCAAAATGCCACTTAAGAAACCCATTTGCAAAACACCAGTTATGAGACTCACTTGCAAAGCGCCACTTATGAGACCCCTTTGCAAAATGCCATTTAAGAAACACGTTGGCAAAATGCCACTCAATAAACCTGTTTGCAAAACTCCAGTTATGAGACCCGTTTGCAAAACACTGTTTACTAAATGCTATTTATGAGACCCATTTGCAAAGCACCATTTATGAGACCCGTTTGCAAAATGCAATTTAAGAAACCCATTTGCAAAGTGCCATTTATAAAACACCATTTCTGAAACCCATTTGCAAAACACCATTTATGAGACCCATTTGCAAAATGCCATTTAAGAAACCCATTTGCAAAATGCTGTTTATGAGACCCGTTTGAAAAGCGCCACTTATGAGACCCGTTTGCAAAATGCCATTTAAGAAACCCATTTGCAAAATGCTGTTTATGAGACCCGTTTGAAAAGCGCCACTTATGAGACCCGTTTGCAAAATGCCATTTAAGAAACCCGTTTGCAAAATGCCACTTAATAAACCCATTTGCAAGACACCAGTTATGAGACCCATTTGCAAAATGCCATTTATAGGACCTGTTTGCAAAATGCCATTGAAGAAACACATTTGCAGGACGCCATTTATGAAACCCATTTGCAAGACACCGTTTATAAAACACCATTTATGAAACCCATTTGCAAAAGCCACTTGTGAGCACGATTTGCAAAATGCCATTTATGAGACCTGTTTGGAAAAACACCACTTATGAGACCCGTTTGCAAAATGCCATTTAAGAAACCCATTTGTAAGATGCCATTTATGAGACCCATTTGCAAAATGCCACTTAGGAAACCAGTTTGCAAGATGCCACTTATGAAACCCATTTGCAAAGCGCCATGTATGAGACCCGTTTGCAAAATGCCATTTGTGAGACCCATTTGCAAAACGCCACTTATGAAACCGGTTTGTAAAACATCAGTTATGAGACCTGTTTGCAAAACACCACTTAATAACCTGGTTTGCAAAACATTAGTTACGAGACCCATTTGCAAAACGCCACTTAGGAAACCAGTTTGCAAGATGCCACTTATGAAACCCATTTGCAAAGTGCCACGTATGAGACCCATTTGCAAAATGCCGTTTATGAAACCCATATGCAAAACACCACTTAATAAACCCATTTGCAAAACATCAGTTATGAGACCCGTTTGCAAAATGCCATTTATGAGACCCATTTGCAAAACGCCACTTATGAAACCGGTTTGCAAAACATCAGTTATGAGACCCATTTGCAAAATGCCATTTAGGAGACCTGTTTGGAAAACGCCACTTATGAGACCCGTTTGCAAAATGGCACTTTTGAGACCCATTTGCAAAACATCAGTTATGAGACCCGTTTGCCAAACACTGTTTATAAAACCTGTTTGCAAAATGCCGTTTATGAGACCCATTTGCAAAACACCACTTATGAAACCGGTTTGCAAAACATCAGTTATGAGACCCATTTGCAAAATGCCATTGAGGAGACTCATTTGCAAAGCACCACTTATGAGACCCATTTGCAAAACGCCACTCAATAAACCCGTCTGCAAAACATCAGTTATGAGACCCAATCGAAAAATGCCACTTATGAGACCCGTTTGCAAAATGCCATTTATGAGGCCCATTTGCAAAACGCCACTTTTGAGATCCGTTTGCAAAATGCCATTTATGAGACCCATTTGCAAAATGCCATTTAAGAAACCTGTTTGCAAAACATCAGTTATGAGACCTGTTTGCCAAACACTGTTTATAAAAACTCTTTGCAAAATGCCATGTATGAAACCCATTTGCAAAACGCCACTTATGAGACCCGTTTGCAAAATAGCACTTTTGAAACCAGTTTGCAAACTGCCATTTATGAGACCCGTTTGCAAAACGCCACTTATGAAACCCGTTTGCAAAACGCCACTTAGGAAACCCGTTTGCAAAATGTCACTTATGAGACCTTTTTGCAAAGTGCCACTTATGAGACCCATTTGCCAAACACTGCTTATAAAACCCGTTTGCAAACTGCCATTTATGAGACCCGTTTGCAAAACGTCGTTTATAAAACCCTTTTGCAACACGCCATTTATTTATAAACACCATTTATAAAACCCCAGCCACGTCTCCTGGACTCTGCCCAAAGAACTCTCCTAGTGCCAGCAAGTAAAAGCAGAAAACGGACAGGCATGCAGCTTTTTTCCAGCAGGTTCTTTACAATTGGCACTATCAAAGTAAGAGAACTTCCACAAGTGAAGATAAAACCGAATCTTAACTGAAACCTGGCTTGAAGTACTTTAAACCTGGCTTGAAGTAACTTAAACCTGGCTTGAAGTAGCTTATTTTGAAGGAGTGCACAGTGCTTTTAATTTCACAGAATCACAGAACCAATCAGGATGGAAAAGACCTTCGAGATGATGGAGTCCAGCCTAGCACCCAACACTTTCTAATCAATTAACCCATGGTACCAAGTGCCTTGCCCACTCTCCGTTTAAACATCTCCAGGGATGAGGACTCCACCACCTCCCCAGGCAGCCCAATCCAATGTGAATCACTCTTTCTGGGAAGAACTTCTGCCTAACATCCAGCCTGAACCTGCCCTGGCACAAATTGAGGCTGTGTCCTCTCATTCTGTCCTTAGTTGCCTGGCAGAAGATCCCAACCCCACCTGGCCACAACCTCCCTTCAGGGAGCTGCAGAGAGCAATGAGCTCTGCCCTGAGCCTCCTCTTCTGCAGGCTGCACACCCCCAGCTCCCTCAGCCTCTCCTCTTGGGGCTGTGCTCCAGGCCCCTCCCCAGCCCTGCTACCCTTCTCTAGACACCTTCCAGCACCTCAACGTCTTTCTTCAACTGAGGAGCCCAGAGCTGGACACAGTAAGAGGACAACCAACAAATCAACAGATCTGTATTTCCTTGTGAGCTTCTGTGCCTTGAGGACTCAGCTTGCCAACTGTAACAACATCAAAGCTACTTACTTTGCCAAGCCAACCTCATTTAGGCAACCTCCACATCCTTACTCTGTGTTTAGACCTGCACAACCCTTCCTTGAACCTGAGAGGGCAGATAAAGGCTGGAAAAAAAAAGTCCTCCAGATTTTAACGTTAGCTACATCCGCTTCAGAAATCCCTTCTGCAACTACAGGGAAATATACCAAGGGGACTTAGAGGGTCAGGTTAGTAATGGCATTAAATATTTCTAACGAGCAGTTAATCCAGGGTTTGAAATGCTCAGTAAAAAGAAATTACCAAAAAAAATTAAAAAATTTAAAAAAAGACCTTCCTGTGCATTTCAGTGACCCCGAACTTGGAGGCTTGGTCTCCACATTTCATAATCCTCTGAGGGTGAGATACGTGGCGGAAGCAGTGGTCATCAGGATGAGCTGCAGGGCCAGCTGAGAGCTCCTTGAGCTGGAATTCCTAAATGATGGCTCACTTTAAAATATCATAGAATCATAGAATGGTTTAGGTTGGAAGAGACCTCAAAGCTCAGCCAGTTTCAACCCCCCTGTGCCATAGGCAGGGACACCTCCTACTAGAACAGGAGGCTTGAGACCTCATCCAGCCTGGCCTTGAACACATCCAGGGAGGGAGCAGACACAACCTCCCTGGGCAACCTGTGCCAGTGTCTCACCACCCTCACTGTGAAGAACTTCCTCCTAACATCCCGTTCAAATCTCCCCTCTGCCAGTTTGAACCCATTCCCCCTCGTCCTGTCATGACAAGACCTTGTGAACAGTCCCTCCCCAGCCCTCCTGTAGCCCCCTTCAGATACTGGAAGGTTGCTATAAGGTCTCCTCGAAGCTTTCTTTTCTCCAGGCTGAAAAGCCCCAACTCCCTCAGTCTGTCCTCACAGCAGAGCTGCTGCAGCCCTCTGATCATTTTCGTGGCCTCCTCTGGACTCTCCCCAGCAGTTCCATGTCCTTTTTGTGCTGGGGGCTCCCTCATGTGATGTGAGCAAAGTGCTGACCACCAGAGCAGTGGGACGTGGCCAGAGCACTGCCAATCACCACTGTCATCATGAGGACAGGCTGAGAGAGTTGGGGCTCTTCAGCCTGAAGAAGAGAAAGCTGCCAGCAGACCTTAGAGTAGCCTTCCAGTATCTGAAGGGGGCCTACAGGAAGGCTGGGGAGGGACTATTCGCAAGATCTTGTAATGACAGGAAGAGAGGTAATGGGTTTAAAGTGGCAGAGGGGAGATTGAAATGACATGATAGGAGGAAGTTCTTTCCAGTGAGGGTGGTGAGACAGTGGCACAGGTTGCCCAGGGAGGTTATGGCTGCTCCCTCCCTGGAGGTGTTCAAGGCCAGGTTGGATGAGGCCTTGAGCGACCTGTTCTAGTGGGAGGTGTCCCTGCCTGTGGCACAGCTGGGCTGGAACTGTCTGAGCTTTGAGGTCTCTTCCAACCTAAACCATTCTAGGATTCTATACCACTGGGCTGCTCTTCTCCAGCTATGCTGCCATTAGCAGTTGCCACTTCATATAAGCAACAGGAGAAAGCTGACTTCATCCAATCAAACCAAGCCAAGATAATTTCATTAAAATTTATTAAAGCAGGCAGAAAAACATAGAATCAATCAGGGTTGGAAGGGACCACAAGGATCAGCCAGTCCCAACCCCCCTGCCATGCCCAGGGACACCCTACCCTAGAGCAGGCTGCCCACAGCCTCTGCCAGCCTGGCCAAAAACACCTCCAGGGATCTGGCCCCAAACACCTCCCTGCAGGGGCAACCCATTCCAGCCTCTCACCACTCTCATGCTCAACAACTTCCTCCTCACCTCCACTCTGAATCTCCCCACGTCCAGCTTTGCTCCCTTCTCCTTAGTCCTGTCGCTCCCTCATAGTCTCAAAAGTCCCTCCCCAGCTTTTCTGTATTCCCCTTCAGATCCTGGAAGGCCACCAGAAGGTCCCCTGGGAGCCTCCTCTTCTGCAGCCTGCACAGCCTCAACTCTTTCAGGCTGTGCTCACAGCAGAGCTGCTGCAGCCCTCTCAGCATCCTCGGGGCCCTTCTCTGCACACCTCCAGCATCTCCACATCCCTAGATGGTCAAGGCCCAGCAACCATCCTTCACACGTGCTGTCCCACACCCCTCATGCTTCCAACTGGCGAGGATCCCTGCTTGGCATTTCCTGCAGGCGCGCCGAGGAGCAGCCGCAGCCGCGTAGGGTTTCTTCCCTGGACGTTACCCTTTAAAGGGCGTCACAGGAGCGGGTCGGCGTTCAATTCCTGCTGGAAATTCCCTCCCCTTTTCCTCCCTTTTGTTTTTGCAGATGAAGACAAGCTGGTGAAAGCCTTCCCACATTCCTCTCCGCACTTTGGCCGCGACGAAGCTTCGGCTGACGCAGGCAGACGCCGAGCGCTCCGAAAGCGCACATCTGGAGCCCGGGTTTGTTGCTTCAGGTTCCTGCCTCCTTTTTAAGCCGTGGTGGAAGGGAGATCCTCTTCCCTCTCGCCCAGGAAAGCTGCTGGTTATCCTTCCCCATCCCTCTGGTCTCTCCAGCAACACGTGAGGCTGGCCCAGCGCTAAATCCAAACCAGGTTCCTCTGGAATCCGGGATGCTGTTTGTACATCCNAGGGGGGGTTGGGTGGGAAAAGAAAAGGAAAAAAAAAACAAAAACAACAGAAGTCTATTTGCTCACTCTTTTTCTGGGCCCCTGTCTGCAAGAGACCCAGCTCCAAGGCTATTATTTATAGTTATGAGGTGACAACTGAGAGCTAGCAGTCTGCTGAGTGAAAAAAATGTTTGCATTTATCCTTTTCAGAGATATCCTCTCTCTATATATACACACACACACATCCATGTGCAGCAGCTAATCAACTGCAGGGGTAATGGAAGGAGAGGGAGGTCTTCCTTTTGCCTGGATTGAGTGACACCAAACTTCACTTGGAAAGATTATTCAGAGGCAGAAAAGGGTTTGGGAGCGCAGCCTGCAGGGTTTGGGAGCACCGAGCAGCTCCGCTCTAAGTTTCCTCTGAACGGTTTTGCCTACTGCTTTTGACAAAGAAAATAATCATAGAATCATAGAATGGTTTGGGTTAGAAGGGAGCTCAAAGATCATCCAGTTCCAACCCCCCCTGTGCCATAGGCAGGGACACCTCCCACTGGATCAGGTCACTCAAGACCTCACCCAGCCTGGCCTTGAACACCTCCAGGGAGGGAGCAGCCACAACCTCCCTGGGCAACCCATTCCAGTATAGAATCCTAGAATCAGTCAGGGTTGGAAGGGACCACAAGGATCAGCCACTTCCAACCCCCCTGCCATGCCCAGGGACACCCTACCCTAGAGCAGGCTGCCCACAGCCTCTGCCAGCCTGGCCAAAAACACCTCCAGGGATCTGCCCCCAAACACCTCCCTGGGGAACCCATGCCAGGCTCTGACCTGGTCTGGTTTGCCTGAGGACCAGGCAATCTAGCTCAGGTCACACAGGAACACATCCAGACAGGCATGGAAAGGCTGCAAAGAAGGAGACTCACTTCAAAACCAAGGTACGTTTAGGCGCTGTGCTTCCTCTCCTCTTTCTCACATAGAATCACAGAATCATAGAAGAGTTGAGGTTGGAAGTGAGCTCAAAGCTCAGACAGTTCCAAACCCACTGTGCCACAGGCAGGGACACCTCCCACTAGAACAGGTCGATCAAGACCTCATCCAGCCTGGCCTTGAACACCTCCAGGGAGGGAGCAGCCACAACCTCCCTGGGCAACCTGTTCCAGTGTCTCACCACCCTCACTGTGAAGAACTTCCTCCTAACATCCTGTTCAAATCTCCCCTCTGCCAATTTGAACCCATAAGGCCAAAGGGATCCTGGGGGGCATTAAAAGGAGTGTGGCCAGATTGCTGAGGGAGGTTCACACTGGCAGGGGTTGTCCACGGAGGTTGTGGAGCACAGAATGATCACATTTTGCACTTCTGCGCTCCACAACCTCCCTGGAGGTGCTCAAGGCCAGGTCGGATGAGACTTTGAGTGACCTGTTCTAGTGGGAGGTGTCCCTGCCTGTGGTACAGGGGGTTGGAACTGGCTGAGCTTTGAGCTCACTTCCAACCTAAACCGTTCTATGATGCTATGATTCTTCTCCCCCCTTACTCTGCCCTATAGAATATTGCATCCAGTTCTGGGCTCCCCAGTTCAGGAGAGACAGGGATCTAGTGGAGGCTGTCCAAGGGAGGGCTACAAGGATGCTGAAGGGACTGGAGCACTGCCTGAGGAGGAGAGGCTGAGAGCCCTGGGGCTGCTTATTCTGCAGAGGAGAAGGCTGAGAGGGGATCTGAGCAATGTCTGTCAAGAGCAGAGGGCTGGGGGTCAGGAAGGGACAGGGACAGGCTCTGCTCACTGTGCCCTGGGATAGCACAAGAGTTAAGGGAGGGAAACTGCAGCACATGAACTTCCACCTCAAGATGAGCAGAACTTCTTGACTGGAAGGTTCCCAGAGCCCTGGCACAGGCTGCCCAGAGAGGTTGTGGAGTCTCCTTCTCTGGAGCCTTTCCAGCCCTCTCTGGATGTGTTCCTGTGTGACCTGAACTGGACTCTCTGGTCTTGCTCTGGCATGGGGGTTGGACTTGAACTCTTTGGGTCCCTTCAACCCCCGATATTCTGTGAGTTTGGGATGTGTTCCTGTGTGACTAGAACTAGATCCTCTGGTCCTGCTCTAGCAGGGAGTTGGACTGGAAGGTCTCCAGAAGTCCCTTCCAACACCCTAACTAGCATCCTGTGATCCTCTTCTAAGAGGCTTGAAAATAACTTCAGTTTAAAGTAAAACTCCAACAAAACCTTTAGGTTTCCCACACAAAAACTGAAGTGCTGATGTTGGGGGTCATACAGTCCAACCACCTGCAGGACTACCACCAGCACCAGACCAGGTCAACCCTGGTTTTATTTAGCCATGTCCTGAAAACCTTCAAGGACAGATACCCAACCTCCTTTCTAGGTAGCCAAGCCCAATCCTGCACTACCCTCCAAAGGCAAAAGGTTCTCCTAACTTCCATTCAGACCTCCACAGTCAATGAGTTGGTGCTGTGCCCCAACCCTGCACTACCCTCCAAAGGTTCTCCTAACTTCCATTCAGACCTCCACAGTCAATGAGTTGGTGCTGTGCTCCAACCCTGCACTACCCTCCAAAGGTTCTCCTAACTTCCATTCAGACCTCCACAGTCAATGAGTTGGTGCTGTGCCCCAACCCTGCACTACCCTCCAAAGGCAAAAGGTTCTCCTAACTTCCATTCACACCTTCAAAGCCAACCAGTTGGTGCTGTGCAACAATCATGCACTACCCTCCAAAGGCAAAAGGTTCTCCTGACTCCCATTCAAACCTCCACAGCCAACAAGCTGATGCTGTGCCCCAGTCCTGCACTACCCTCCAAAGGCAAAAGGTTCTCCTGACTCCCATTCAAACCTCCACAGCCAACAAGCTGATGCTGTGCCCCAGTCCTGCACTACCCTCCACAGGCAACAGGTTCTCCTAACTTCCATTCAGACCTCCACAGCCAACGAGTTGGTGCTGTGCCCCAATCCTGCACTCCCCTCCAAAGGCAAAAGGTTCTCCTAACTTCCATTCAGACCTCCAGTTGATGAGTTGGTGCTGTGCCCAAATCCTGCACTACCCTCCAAAGGCAAAAGGTTCTCCTAACTTCCATTCAGACCTCCACAGTCGATGAGTTGGTCCTGTGCCCAAATCCTGCACTACACTCCAAAGGCAAAAGGTTCTCCTAAATTCCATTCACACCTTCAAAGCCAACCAGTTGGTGCTGTGCCCCAGTCCTGCACTACCCTCCAAAGGCAAAAGGTTCTCCTAACTTCCATTCAGACCTCCACAGCCAAAAAATTGGTGCTATGCCCCAATCCTCCACTACCATCCAAAGGCAAAAGGTTCTCCTAACTTCCATTCAAACCTTCAAAGCCAATGAATTGATTCTGTGGTCAGCACAGCCTGCACAGCCCCAACTCTTTCAGGCTGTGCTCACAGCAGAGCTGCTGCAGCCCTCTGAGCATCCTCGGGGCCCTTCTCTGCACACCTCCAGCATCTCCACATCCCTCTTGTCCCAAGGTCTCCAGAACTGGACGCAGTACTCCAGGTGGGGTCTCACTTTTGGCAAGTCTTCCCCACCTCCCCACCCCCTTTAGCCCTCCCAAGCCAACACATTGTTTTCATCTCCTTTGCTGTCAGTGAAGACATTTTAACAAGCCACAGCACAGCCCTGGACGATTTGGCTCTGGCAGAAGCGTTTCTGAGTCCACACTGTGCACAGAGTGAGCTGACTCAACACCAGGACTTCCTACAGCCTCCAGTGCTCAGCAGCAAGTTAGATCCAGGAAACAAGATGCTTTTGGTCATAAAAACAAGCCACCCCCCCCCCCACAAAAAAAAAAA
>VWZI01012128.1:0-24871 GCA_013396835.1 Psilopogon haemacephalus | reverse complement strand
AGGGGAGCTGGTAAGACTGAGAACATTGGGAGGGGGCTCTCCTGCTCCTGAGAGGAGGTACCTGCCTCCACTTCCCCCCATCACCCCCTTTACCTGTTTTAGCAGGGGAATGAGAGGAAGCTGAATCCTCTTCTACCTGTGCTGTCTTCACCTGCTGCCCCTCCTTCAGGGATTGTGTAGTTTGTCTCTGCCAGTCAGCTTCCCCTTTAAAGTCACATGCAGATCTTAGTCTGTCAACTTCCTCCTTAAGCACAGCCACCATCCTGAGCAGATCATTCACCTGCTCACACCTCACACAACTTTCATGCACACCACCCTCCATTCCATTCGGCTCAGGCACTCACTGCAGCCAGAGGTATTCTGTGGAAAGGACAACACATTTGTGAGATTTAATTGTGTGATCACATTAAAGGAGGAAGTCAAGGCCAACTGCTGCTTTCATTGAAATTTATTCCTTATAAAAATTAAATGGTGGTAAATAATAGGTAAAATAGAATCACACTTTGTATATGCTAAGTTTTTTCCATGCCAAGTTGGACTTCTGAAATTCTTAGATACATATTTTTTGGCATTATTTAGCTATTCCCTCAGTGATATAGGTTGAAAAAAGTTAAGAATATTTCACGAGTCAGACATAAAATTTATATTTTAAACAAAATTGTCATTTATAAGATGGTTGGTTCTTTTTTAAAACCCTCACATATTACCACATAACTGTCAGACTTTTAATACACAGGTGAGTTTCCCCTCAGTGACTTTTTCAGTAAACAGATAATCTTAGGTTGAAATAAATATAGCTAAAATTGGGTTTAACATTCAATTCTCCTCAGACAAATAAAATCATCCCTACCTTAGGTAAAAATAGAATTACAATGTAGGCATAGCCATTTGTATATGAAAACAGGGTGAAAATATTTTATCCAGGGAATCATCTACTACTGCTAAGGCACAACTTCATATCTGAACTGAACAGTGCTTTTGTGGAACTGTATCATATCCCACTTTTCAGTCCTGACTCTCCACATCACTTCAAGATAAACACCCACCACCTTCATTCAGAGGTGATACTTCCTAAAAACGAAAGTTGCTACTTCTACTGCCCACTGTTAGAAAGTTTGTGATTTTATAGTCATATCTGACACAAAATTCTAACCCCAGCCTATAAGCTGAACACGTTTCAATAGCTGAAAGTTATTTTTGTGGGGCGTGGAAATACAGCAATAAGTGTTAAGGGGAAAATTCCAATTTAATCTACCACTAAATTAAAGGTTGTCCTGAGGGTAAGTTTTTCTCTTTTTAGACATACTAACTTGCATCAAAAAACACTGACAATGGTTATTGCTGAAGACTAACATTAATCCCGTAGAGACTGCTGAAATTATTGTTTCTGCCTCATCATTTTCCAACAGCTAAGAGGGAAGATTTACAGGTGGCTTAAATTTAAGCTTATGAGAGGTGGTGTACATCTATAAAGTTCTCCTATGAATGTATCTAAACTCCTCAGATATCTCGAATCCTTAATATCCATTTCATATATTCTTCATATTATTTATTAAGCAGCCATTATGGCAATGCAATTATTGCTTATTTTCAAACTGCAGCATTTTTTCTAAGGCATTTGTATATGTAATAATGCACATTAAAATGCATTATTACTTAGCTGTGGTTTGGTCCTAGTAAATCATAATGAAGTTTATAACCTTCACTCAAGGAACTGGAAACCTCTTGCAATCATTTGTACCTTCTCTCAAGTATTAAGCTGTGTGTTGGTTTGAGCTAATTGGAGAATTTGTGTGAGAAATTAGACTGTTGCCTGAGAGTGAGAAATTAAACACTGTGTCACTTCACCCAGTTTTACTGAGAGAGAAGAAAGAAGATTGTTTTGAGAATGTTCCCAAAACATCCAGATAAGCCAGTGTGCTTGCGCAGTCAGTCGGCTCTGGGTCCGTGCAGGCTTCAGCAGCTTCTTTCCTTTGTCTCTCTGCCTTTGAACTAATTCAGAGTAAAATCACTAAAACCGTTCATTCCTTCCTGCCACTAATCTTTCTGACTGATCTTCAGCTTATCTGCAGCATCAGCAAGTGGTGAGATAAAGCTGGGGGGAGGAGGGAAAGGTGGTGGTGGGGGATTTGGTTTCCCTCTCTTGGGGATTTTGGTCTCCAGGAGGGGTGTGGTGTCTGTATTCCTTTTTTACTGTATATTTCTGTAAATATCTGTTATATCTTGTAAATATTTGCTTGTATATTTGCATTGAGGTCTTGAGCGTCCTGATCTAGTGGGAGGTGTCCCTGCCTATGGCAGGGGGTTGGAACTGGATGATCTTTGAGGTCACTTCCAACCTGGACCATTCTATGATTCTATGATTCTATGATTGCTGTAAATATAAAGCTTCATTTATTAACTTCCAGTGTGTTTTTCTGAGTTTTAGCCGGGGTTTCAAAAGGTGGGGGTGCAGGTCACTGCAAACCCACTACAAGCTGTAAAATAGAAACTTTTTCAAGTGTTGGGGCTAGGAAGGCCACTAAATGACTGACAGATGCTCTCTATTAACCCCTCTCCCTTCCCAAAGGGGAAGAGAAAAGAATAAGGGAAAGCTTTGATGGGAATAATAACAGAAAATGTAATAGATACAATGAGATATAAACCCATTCATGGCCTTTACATCACCATCACCACTGATACTATGGGCAGGCACTGGGAAAGTCTCAGATTGGACTCAGTGGCAGATGTGAACTGGATTAAGGAACACACAAATCAGGAATGAAGGCAGAAGAAACGGATTCCTCCTTGGACACCAGCCACTGAAGAAGTGACATCACCTTTTTGATCCCTCAGCTTTATACTGAATATCATGTCTGTGGGACCCAATGTCCTGTTGGTTAGTTTAAGATCATCTTAACTGTCTACTCCTCCCTGCAGATCACAGAATCACAGAAACATCCAGGTTGGAGAAGACCCTCAGGATCATCAAGTCCAACCTATAACCCTACTCTATAAGATTCACCTTGAACCATATCCCCAAGCACTGCATCCAAATGACCCTTAAATACATCCAGAGTCGGTGACTCCACCACCCCCCGGGAAGCTCATTCCAGTGCCTGACCACTCTCTCTGTGTGAAAATTTTTCCTAATGTCCAATCTAAACCTCCCCAGCTTCAGCTTGTTCTGTCTCCAGCTACCTGTGAGAAGAGACCAGCACCAGCCTCTCCACAAAGTCCCTCCAGGTAGTTGTAGACAGCAATGAGGTCTCCCCTCAGGCTCCTCTTTTTCAACTAACCAGCCCCAGCTCCCTCAGTCGCTCTTCATAAGATTTATTCTCCAGGCCCTTCCACAGCTTCCTTGCCGTCCTCTGGACCTGCTCCAGCACCTCCACATCTCTCTTGTATTGAAATGCCCAAAACTGAAGACAATACAATACTCGAGGTGTGGCCTCACCAAAGCTGAGTCCAAGGGGAAAATCACCTCCCTACTCCTGCTGGCCACAGCATTTTTCATACAAGCCAGGATGTAAGTGGCCTTCTTGGCAACCTGGGCACACTGCTGGCTCATATTCAGCTGCCTGTTACAACCCTCAGATCCCTTTCTGCCAGGCAGCTCTCCAACCACCCTGCCCCAAGCCTATAGCATTGCTTGGGGCTGTTGTGGCCCAAATGCAGGACCTGGCATTTGGCCTTGTTGAAACTCATCCCATTAATGCTGGCCCATTGATCTAGCCTATGCAAGTCCCTCTGAAGAGCCCCTCTACCCTCATTCAAATCAACATTGCATGTGAAAGATGTGACACTAGCATGTTACACAACATTTATCAGTGACCTTAGTCTTCACAAGAACAAGTATAAGCAAGTGCCTTTCTGCACACCAATCCTTGATACTAACTAGAAACATCAGTGTTGTCACTTTTAGAAGATATGCCCTTAACTTCATAAAGAGAAGGTAGAAGAGACTGAGCTGAAAGTAAAATCACTGAGCAGAATTAATTCTGTTCAACCTCAAACCAGGATAAGCTTGGATCATGATTCATAAAGAAGTTTTATGTACCTTGCAAGCCAGTGAAAACCTGAGATAAATGCACACTCACCTTGACAACAGCACAGTGCAAATTTACACTGTGTGCTGCACAAGGAAACATGATTGCATCCTGTTGCAATTTCATTTAAATCCAGAAAGTAAAGTCTCCCTCTATGCAAGAAAAGTCTCAGTCATTTCTGACACATATGACAAAGCAAAGGCATGGAAAATGACCACACCATCCAGACTCACTTGAGTTTCACGACCATTACAGAGCAATTGGTCAGTGTAGATGTGGTTGTTTAGCAGTTACCTGCCCCCCACCCTTTGACATAACCCAGGCTAGGACTCAGACCGGCTGGAAGTTGATAAATTAAGCTTTATATTTAAAGCAATGCTCAATATACAAGCAAATATTTACAATGTACAAAAGATATTTACAGATATATACAGTGAAAAGATAATACAGAAACAGCACACCCCTCCCAGAGATCAAAATCCCTAAGAGGGATTTCTAACCACCCCTACCACCTTTCCTCCCTTCCCCAATCTTATCTCACTATCTGTTGATGCAGCAGATAGGTGAAGGTAGATTGGCCAGGGGGGATAGCAATAGGAAAAGGAGTTAGTAGAATTATTAAGAATCTGCTACAAAAGGTAGGGACAAAGGAACCATGCCAGAAAGCAGCCAGAGCCCAGAGAGGCCTGAAACAGTCTGATTTATCTATATTTGGTTTACAACTCTTAAAACAATTTTTTTTTCTTTCTCAGTAAGGCTGTGAGTGGAGTAGCATCATGTGTTTTCATCTCTCAGCCTGTAGCCTATTTTTCTCACTCAAATCCTCCAATTAGTTCAAACCAGCACAGTAGAGAAGGGTCTGAACATGCACATGATGCAAATTTTTTAGACTTTTTTTCTCAGAGACAACAAACAAAATCCAAAGAGATAAATATTCTTACAGAGTGCTACTCCACTGAACTGCAGAGCTAGAGACAAATACAGGTATTTCAGACACAAGATAGCAAAGGCTTGGTTTAGGATCCTCTGTGTCAGGCAGGCAGGCAGAGCTGGATTTAACTGACTTTTCTTTCACTGGCACTCAAATCCTGAAAATTCTGCTTGTTCTAGTAAGAATATGTTTAAGACAGTTTTAGTCCATCTAACCAAGGATAAGTGAAGTTGTATCGATTCACTAACTGGTTCCTTCTAAGCACTTGGAATCATTGCTACCTTCATGGTCTTTCAAAGCTTGAAGAACACGGCTGATCAATCTGGAGTAAATCCCAGCTATGCTACTAAAACTTTTTGCTGCGGAAGTACTATGGAAATTCAGTCCAATATTACTGATAGCAACACAGCAATTAGATTGAACACCAGATATTAATCCAGCATGTACTCTAAAAGAAAATGGTTTGCATGATGCAGAAATACTCAGAAGAACTGATGCCAGGAAAATTTCAAATTAAGCTATCCTATTATTATTGGTATATCACACTTTTTAATGCAATCTATTATTAGATTTTCTCTCAGAATGCTAAGTCAAATATTGGTACATTCAGCTTCCTAATTTCTTACTTTCAATTACTGTTGGACTCAAAGAAAAGGACTGAATGTCCCTTTCTTCACCCCAGCATTAACTTCCCAGGATAAGCAAGCTGGCTACACTATTTGTTGCAATGTATAGCACAAAGAACATCTTTGTAGCCCTATACAAATAGTTTCTGCCTCTCTTTACTTAGATCCACATTATTTTTGTTAGTGTTTAACTGGATTAATTTTGGGTGTTGTCTTCTGAATTAACAGTACCAAAAAGCTTCAGGACATTCTGAAAACCCCTCCAAATCTTCTGACTCATACAACTCACATATGTTCCTGCTGACAACACATGCCTCTTAGACAGAACAGAACCCAGTTCTCCTTCCACTGCAACTATTTCCAGTCCTCTATTACATAACAGGACCTTTGTGACCATCAGTGTTTGTTGGCCTTTTCCAATTCCTTCAGTGTTCACCAGCTGTCCTTGGCACATTGAATTCTCCTTTTGCCAGTAATCTAAACTATTTCCCTATTTGACATGGAGAGGTAATATAAATTGAATTAAATTTTTAATTGCATCTGGCATTTTTTAAGATTTATGTTAGCCCTAAACATGAATGTCAAAGGAAAAAAAGTCAGCTGCTGGTGTCTGCAGATTCCATGTTGAGCTGTTTCTGACCTTGGACTCTCAAAATATAATCATTGAGCTTTCAGAAGGCAGAAAATAGTGAACAATAAGACTGTGGATATATTATGATGCACTCTGCCCCTTTTGGAGATAAGCCTGGTGTCTGATATGTCACTCCATAGAAAACAGCCACAAAAGACTGTTTTTACAGAGCAGTTCTCTGTATGAGAGCCACTTGAGATACATAACTTCAATTAATTTGAAAACTTTTAATTAATGTTTCTCCCTAAAGGTTTCATGTATTCATGTATATCCAGTTTTTGGTAGGCTGTATGTACCTGTACATAAACATGTCAGACGAAATGCAGAATATGAGAACTCGCTGTGTGTTACCAGCTGGAAAACATCTAAGAGTTTTTCCCCTGTCTTATTAAAATCTAATCCATGCAGTACACAACGGTCTTTTTATGGCTTTTCTAAACCTTCAAACTCAAACACTTTAGATAATAACTTATGAATAGAAGGGGGAACTTGTTTGCCTGATTTTACAGCAGACTACTGTAAATCTTCTGTATGCTGGGTCTGTAGTATATATGAAGCCCTGCAAGTGCTTCAGCTAGAAGAGACAGGACAAAATGACTATAACAAAAAAAAAAGATTCTGCCCTTTAGTTTTACAGTTATTATATTTAAATTCTATCAGGGCCCTGCCACAGCATTATGCTGTGCTATATCTTTATGGCAAACAACTGTGTCCTACATTAGGGCTCCAAGTGAAGGAAATGATAGATAATTTCTCTTAAAATCAGCTTAGAAGCTAAGAGCCATTACCAGAAGCAACAGACAAAATCAGGGACAGCTGCATTAACCATTCAGAGGAAAGATGGAAAATCAGACATTGCAAACCAAATGCCTACTAACAAATCTAGAGTAACTTCAGGCAGCAACTGTGGCAGAAATGCAGTGTTCTCTTCTAGTCTAATAACGGTTTCTCTACCAGAATGTTGAGGAAAGGAATAGTTGTGACCTTTACTGTTGCCTGAAATTTGCCATTTCAAACATTTGCAGCAAATTAATTCTCCAGACAGACCTTTCATAATTGTTATGTTTTATGACACTAATCAGAACCTGTGTCCAGAGTCTTAAATTCTTTTGGTACTTAGGGCAAATTCTGTTCTTTGTTTTTTTACTTTATTTCCAAGCAGTTGAAATCACTACATTTGGAATTCAGCTTGCCCTAGACATTTTTTTTTTTTTTAACTATTGTTATTTCTCCAGTGATGCATTCTCCTCTGCAGTGATGGACTAGGTCTAGGGAGGTTCTTCTCCCCTCTATTCTGCCATAGTGAGACCACACCTTGAATAATGTGACTGGAGGGCTTGAGCATCTTCCCTAGGAAGAGAGACTGAGAGCCGGGGCTGTTTAGTCTGGAGAAGAAAAGACTGAGAGATCTCATCAACTTCTACAAATACCTGAGGAGTGGGTGCCAAGTGGCTGGGGCAAATCTCTTTCTGGTATTCAGCAGCAGTAAGACAAGGAGCAACAGCTACAAACTGGAACAGAGAAGGTTTCACCTCAACAAAAGGAGAAACTTCCAGGGTAACAGAGCCCTGGAACAGGCTTCCCAGAGAGGCTGTGGAGTCTCCTTCTCTGGAGACATTCAAAACCTGCCTGGATGCAGGTGATCCTAGGTGATCCTGCTTGGCAAGGGAGTTGGACTTGATGATCTCTGGAGATGATTTCCAACCTTGTAAAGGGTTACGCCTTACCTGGAGGCTTTCCCTCTCTCTCTCTCTCTCTCTCTCCCCCTCATCCTGCCTGCCTGGGCCACCTCCTTGCTGCTTGTCACCACATGCTCCTGAGCCAACACATGGAAGGATACCACCATTTACCTTGAAACTCTGACTGCATTTCATCACAAAAAGCCTGCATCCAGCTTTCATTCACCATCCAATCATCAATTCCAGCTTTTGGACTCAAAACTCCATTTCCGTGGGTTGTCTTTCTATTTTGTGTATTTTGTTCCCTTTCTTCCCCTTTTCCCCAGCCCCTGTAAATTTTTTTTTCCTCATTTCCAATACCCTGTATTCTAGTTCCTCCTTTTCCCACCTTCTATAAAAAAACCCTTTACCTCCTATTTATTGTTAAAGTTTTATATCTTTTTACTTCCAAATAGAATTGAGTATTTATTGGGCTTTTGGGCTCAGGGGTGGTTAGCTTAAACTCAATACAAACCTCTAAGGTTCTGAGATTCTGTGACTGTTCAGACTGATCACTTGCCCTATGGAATCTACCAAGTACATACCCTTGTAAGCTCCCTGTCACTTTTTAAATGGTCCAGGCTTCCAGTTGTACAACACTATCTCGTCTAACCACAATAAGAATATGCAAGAAAAGTATTAAATCATTTTGCAGACACAAAAACTGAAGCAAAATCTAAAATGCTTGAACCAGATTAATGGCAGGTTTAAATAAAAAGTTTAAATCAGAGCCTCTCTTCAGTTCTGGTTGACCAGATTTTGTAATGTCAGATGCTGAATATATAGGTAGTAAATTTTGAAGCAAGAAGAGAAATAGTGTGCACTGAGCAGTATTTTAGTTTGCCCACTGATTCATCAAGTCTTCAATAATCCAGAGATGGGGGATTTTCATTTATCATCAGACTATTTTTCATTATTTAATTTTCTTTCTTTATGATCTCAATCTGCTGCCCACTGAATTGAAAAGAAATAGATCAATGACTTCACAGAGTGTTCAATCAGCTGCAGGATGAAGATAAGCTTCATTTCAAAGTACAGGGAAAAAGCAGAGCCTGGGAGCGAGGCAGCATCACCATCAGCCTTGGCAACACCGTGAGAGGAGCACCAAGCTGGGAGTGGTCTGAACAGGGTTCTGCAACCTCAGGCCTTCTAGTAGATGAGGAAAATGCATATGCTCTCTGCCCCCTACCTAACTGCTTTGTATCAAGTTGTTTAAGTGTCCAGTCTGGCTGAAGTGGAAAGAAGCATTAGTTTCTGCTCTGTAGACAGCCTTACCCATGTTGGGAGTATTTTGCACAATTAAATATAATTCCTGTAGCAGTTTTCCGTCACTGTTATTCTTTGCTTACTTTAAAAAGTATTCATACTGGAACTTAGAAGGGTATAACATACTGAACAGTATCATTTTCATAGCAGGCTGATTCCTATTATCACAGCTAGAAGAACACAGTGATATTAATAACCATAAAACCAAAACATGAGATTGAAAAGATATATTTCTTTCAGGTAGCACTGGCCAACACCCTACTAATGCTGTGCATATCAGCAGGGTGTAATTAAATGAATGTTTTATCCAACCTATTTAAATCACAAAAGTGCAGACTTTATATATAAAGCAAAATCATAACTTCTATGGACTTCTCTTTCAGACTGCTAAACAAAAAGTCATTGGTATACTTAGTTAGGAATAAGCAATTCTTCTATTTAAATAACTGGAAATTTTATTTTACTGTATTTTCAGCTTGCAGCTGTAACAAATAATCTGCATGCAAACAGAAACTGATCTTTTCTAGTCTTGAAAGGCCTATCCAAGCCAAAATTGTAAAGTTAGTCATAGAACATCAAATAAAGTTTAGCAATCACAGCCTAACTCTGTGTCTGTAAACAAATCACCATAGACTTTAAAAAGGATTTGGAGACCTAAAGCTAAACTCTCATACATAGTTCACAAATGAGAGGAATTTATTGAATAGACAGATAGCACTGGAATCTCTAACCCTAAAGCCTAAGAATTACCATTAATTAAACTTCTAAAGAAATGTTTGCCTTTATTAATATGTATTCAAAATGTAAGCCTCAATTCACATTTGTTTCACAATTAGTTAACTGATTTCAGTGGAGCTACCTAGATTTATATGGTATAATTAGCACTAATTCCAGACTCCAACTGGTGCTAAATGAGTAGTCCTTTAGACCACAAAATGTTTGCATATGTCAGACTGGGAGAGCATGTGCTGTGTTTGGCTTTAGTTTTGATTGTTGTCATATATTCAAAGAATGGTTTGGGTTGGGCGGGATCTCAAAGACCATCTAGTTCCAACCCCCATGCCGTGGGCAGGGACACCTCCCACTAGACCAGCTTGCTCACTGCCTCATGCAACTTGACCTTGAACACCTCCAGGAAAGGGGTGTCCACAACCTCCCTGGGCAACCTGTTCCAGTGTCTCACCACCCTTCCTATAAAGAATTCCTTCACTCTCTTCAAAGGAGAGCCCTGCACTAAAGATAGGGGATATAACCACATAGTTGCTGAGATCAGTGAAGGCAGAATGTTAAAGTGGTTTACTCTCAATTGAGAAGATTTTTAAGGATCATGAAACTTATAAAGGTTCAAACAGTTGCAACTGGATCTTTACTTCTACTGGTCTGCAACTAATAACAAACACATTTTACAAAGGCAGTAACTTTAACTGAAAAATAAGTTGTAAGCTCAGTCTGGTTTAAGTGAAACCCGAAATAAGTTCCTCAGTGTGCAAACGTCTATGACACATCTTATTCTGCAACCTTTATAACATCTAATTGTCTGGTCTCTTCTCACAAGTAAATAGTGATAAAACAAGAGGGAATGGCTTCAAGCTGTGACTGGGTAGCTTTAGACTAGATACTAGGAATTCTTTTTTCCAACAAGAGTGGTCAGGCATAGGAATGGGCTGCCCAGAGAGGTGGATGAGTCACCAAGCCTGGGTGTGTTTAAAAGTCATTTGGCTGTGGTGTTTGGGGTTTAGGATTCACCTTGTAGAGTAGGGTTCTGGTTTGGACTTGGTGATCCTGAGGATCTTTTCCTACTTGAATGTTTCTGTGATTCTGTGTTCAATACTCTTCAAGAGAAAATGTTGCTTTTCATTGACCCTCTTTATGCTACAGAGCCAACATAAATCTTTGCCTGTTCCTCTCAATAATATAACATTTTTTCCATAGTCTTCTTGGGTATCATGAAAATTATTTCTTAGTGTGATCTAACATACTGAATTGAATCTAGGCAGGTAGTTCAAAGGGAACACCAAGAATTTCTACAGGTATATTAGTGGTAAAAAGAAGACTAGGGAAGCTGTGGGCCCTCTCAGAAAGAAAATAGGTGAAATGTCACAAGTGACATGGAAAAGGCTGAGGTTCTCAATGACTTCTTTACCTCAGTATTCAATGCAAAGGCCTCTAGCCACACTCCCAAAGTCATGGAAGATAATGGCAGGGACTGGAAGGAAGAACTGCCCATCATAAGTGAAGGTCAGGTTCATGATCACCTGAAAAACCTGAAAGTGTTCATGGGACCTGATGGGATACAACCACAGGTACTGAGAGAACTAGCAGATGAAGTTGCTAAACCCCCCTCTATTATATTTAGAAATCCTGGCAGACTGGTGACGTCCCCACAGACTGGAAAAGGGGAAACATAACTCACATTTTCAAAAAGAGTAGGAAGCAGGAGCCAGGGAACTACAGGCCAGTCAGTCTCACCTCTGTGCCCAGTAAGATCATGGAGCAAATCCTGCTGGAAGCACTGCTGAGACAGGAGAATAGTGAAGAGGGAATTAGGTCCAGTTAGCATGGCTTCAACAAGGGCAGATCCTGCCTAACAAATCTGGTGGCCTTCTACAAACAGGTCACAACATTAATAGATGAGTGGAGAGCAACTGATGTCATTTATCTGGACCTGAGCAAAGCCTTTGACACTGTCCCATAACACATCCCGGTCTCCAAGCTGGTGAAACATGGGTTTGATGGGTGGACCAACAGATGGATAAAGAACTGGCTTGATGGCTGCACCCAAAGAGTGTCTGTCAATGGGTCCATGTCCAAGTGGAGGCCAGTGACAAGCAGAGGCCCTCAGGGATCAGTCCTGGGACCAGTCTTGTTCAATATCTTTGTGGGTGACGTGGACAGAGGCATTGAGTGCACCCTC
This sequence comes from Psilopogon haemacephalus, assembly GCA_013396835.1. Lineage (NCBI taxonomy): Eukaryota > Metazoa > Chordata > Aves > Piciformes > Megalaimidae > Psilopogon > Psilopogon haemacephalus. The sequence goes on along the minus strand of VWZI01012128.1, from coordinate 12,757 downwards.
AGCAAGTTTGCTGATGACAGCAAGCTGTGTGGTACCGCAGACATGCTGGAGGGAAGGGATGCCATCCAGAGGGATCTGGACAAGCTGGAGAGGTGGGAACAAGCCAACCACATGAGGTTCAACAAGGCCAAGTGCAAGGTCCTGTGTCTGGGTTGAGGCAATCCCAAGCACCAATCCAGGCTGGGCAGTGACTGGCTGGAGAGCAGCCCTGAGAAGAGGGACTTGGGGATGCTGGTGGATGAGAAGCTCAACATGAGCCAGCAGTATGCACTTGCAGCCTGGAAAGCCAACCAGATCCTGGGCTGCATCAGGAGAAGTGTGGACAGCAAGTTGACGCAGATGATTCTCCTCCTCTACTCCGCTTTGCTGAGGCCCAACCTGGCATACTGTATCCAGTTTTGGAGCCCCTATTTCAAGATGGCCACTAGGATGATCAGAGGGGTGGAGCACCTCTGCTATGACGACAGACTGAAAGAGTTGGGGATGTTCAGTCTGGAGAAGAGGAGCCTCCAAGTTGACCCTATTGTGGCCTTCCGGTATCTGAAGGGGGCCTTACAGGAAAGCTGGGGAGGGACTTTTTAGGCTATCAGGTAATGACAGGACTAGGGGGAATAGAGCAAAGCTGGAGGTGGGGAGATTCAGACTGGACGTGAGGAGGAAGTTCTTCACCACGAGAGTGGTGAGAGCCTGGAATGAGCTGCCCAGGGAGGTGGCTGGGGGCACATCCCTGAAGGTGTTTAAGGCCAGGCTGGCTGAGGCTCTGTCCAGCCTGATCTAGGGTAGGGTGTCCCTGCCCATGGCAGGGGGATTGGAACACGATGATCCTTGTGGTCCCTTGCAACCCTGACTGATTATGTGGTTCTATGATTCTATGATTCTATGATTTAATCTCCTAGCAACCAAGTTAACCATTACATCAGTAAATTAAAAGACTGTTATATAACTCTATATAACTGGGAGAGGGAAAACCATATTTTTATTCTGAAGAAACTACTGGTCCTATCCTTCATGGTGACATTCCTGCAAAGGCTGTCACTGCCATAATTGCTTCCTGGCATGCTTGCATTTCCAGAAATAATATGACATGATTGCTTTTTTTGCTCCTTTGTTGGAGCTATGACAAAAATGCTACTGCTGCAGGTACAACCAAGGTTGCAGGAACAGAAAACCATTACTTAAAAATTTCACTAAAAATTGTGTTGCGTTTCTCTGCCTAAAAGTCCTGTCTGGCTTGGAAGGCAATCAGGCTGTTCAAAAAACATGTATCATTACTGAGTTCAGCTGAAGAAAACTTGTTTGCATTATTGTTTAGACATGGAATGAAGTAAAAGACCTAGAAACTGGAAAAAGACAGAACGACAGAATGTTAGGTTTTTGGAAGGGATCTCAAAAGATCCACTCCAATCCCCCCTGCCAGAGCAGGATCACCTAGAGTAGAACTGCATCCAGGTGGGTTTGGAACGTCTCCAGAGGAGAAGCCTTCATAACCTCTCTGGGCAGCCTGCTTCAGGGCTCTTTCACCCTCACAGTGAAAATTCTTTTTCTTACTTTTTCTCTGCTCCAGCTTGCAGCTGTTGCCCCTTGCTCTGTCATTGGACATGACATCTGTCACTGAACAGAGCCCAACTCCATCCTCCTGACACTGCCCTTTACATGTTTTTAAACATGAATGATGTCACTTCTCAGTCTCCTGCAAGCTCAAGAAGACCTAGCTCCCTCAGCATAATTCATCTTCAGCATTTTTGTGGCTCTGTGCTGGGCTCTCAAGCAGTTCCCTGAAGCCCTTCTTGAACTGAGGAGTGCAGAACAGGACACAATATTCCTCAGCAGGGCAGAGAAGTAGGAGGTCCTCTGCCGACTTACTGACCACAGGCCTTCTAATACATTCCAGGATGGCACTGGCCTTGGCCACAAGGTCACATTGCTGTTCATGGTCATATATCTGTCCACCATGACTCTGTGGTCCCTCTCCCTTACACTGCATTCCAACAGGTCAGTCCCTAAACTATACTGGTCCTTGAGGTGCTTCTTTCTCGAATGCAAGACTCTATGCTTGCCCTTGTTGTATTTCATTATATTTCTCCCTCCCCAGCTCTCCAGTTTGTCCCGATCTCACTGAATGCCAGCCCAGTCTTCAGGTATGTCAGTCACTCCTCTGAGTTTTGTGTCATCAGCAAACTTGCTTCCCTATATTCTTTATTACTGATACATTTAAAGAGGAAACTGAGTCAGAAACCTCATGAGTCACTTGTATAGAGCATTCTTGTCACATGAGATGTTCTGGAGAATAACCCTTATAAAACTCAAGGTCATAAAAGGGTATATACCACAAAGATCACTCAGTCTTATTGACAGAATATCACATCTCATGTATTGCACACAAGAAATGAAGCATTTATAATCTCTAATACATGGAAAAATAAAAACAGTTTCAGGCTGGCTAATTTGATAAAGCCAGGCTGTAGAGTTCACTCCATGAAGGAGTTAGAGAATTTCATGGTTTCTCTTTAGATAAATGGTATCTCTGTCCTGTCCTCACCAAAGTTTTACTTAACTACAAAACAATAAAATAAATGTCAATCAGACATGAAACAGGACATAATGTTGACACAGCAAGAGAGCCGTCAAACAAGATAGAGATGACAAAACAGCAGCTATGAGATTTCTTCCTCCAAACCAATTATATTATTTAGTCCTTAATTTAGGATGTAAGGTATCTGACCTTGACAAGAAGTAGCTAGAGCATAGAACAGTGTTTGTTGGAATAAAAGTTTAAAGTAATAGCCTGAAATGTGATTCAGGAAGGAAGCCTTCGTAGGCAGTCCCAAGGATGCACACTCTGCTAAACACCAACATGGAGGTGGTATGATACCATGAAGCAGCACCTGGGGGAGTGTCAGAGTGAAAAATGCAATAGCTAACTGGTCGGACTACTCTGGCTGCTAATGCACCAAATACAAACATGGTCTCATGAATTAGTCCTTACAGTGAACACTAGCCTGGGATGGAAGGTTTGGTATCCATTACTCTCCCTTTGATACTTAGAAGTAGCAATAGTGCTGCAAAACATGATAATGGTGGGGCTGAGAAGTGAAACTCCACATTTCCAGTCAACTCAAGGGCTGTTAAAATGCAGTGGCACAATATACTCACCGCTCAGGTAATTACTTTCCCCTGAAAATGCAAAATCATTAGAGATCAAGAAACAGAGTTCTACAAATTTCACAACCAGAGCCACTCAGTGAGTTGTGCTACACTATGTCAAAAGAGATCTGTCATCTTTAGAGCTAAAATGAAATAAAAGACACAAAGCTCTACTGGAGCAAGCCCTTCTGCATTGAGGATTTAGAAAAAAGTTGAACAGAGCATTCAGGTACCTCTGCATTAGAGGCAGAGTGAACAGAGGCATGTGTAGACTTGTCCTGTATTTGTATGTGTCTTTTCCCTTATTTATTACTAAAGTTGCTTAATGCCAACAGTTTATTTTGGTCTTCATTTGCCAGAGAAACGCTGATCCTTTTCTTATTTATTTTCTAAATTGAATCTAGAAGTTGTGAAAGATACAAGATTGATTGTACTATGTTTGCCAGCTGCTGACAAGACAGCAGGACTACAGCCAACCCAGAGGAGTAATTCTGCTGCTTATTACTGCAGATAAACACCCAGAGTGCAGCCCTCTCCACTCCCGGCTATAAGTCAATCACAGGAGCCAAAAGGCAGTTTGGTCTTCACTAGGCTAGCTATTATAAGCTTGCTTCATCTCTCCCTGCATACCCCATTTTTTTCATGAATGCCCCTTGCAGAGAGTCAGTCCTGCAGCTTTCCTATCTCCATTTCCATTCCTAGGAAGGCAATCATGGGAAAGTTGTACCAGGGGAGGTATAGGCTGGATATTGGAGGAAGTTCATCACAGAGAGAGTGATTGGCATTGGAATGGGCTGCCTAGGGAGGTCTCTGGAGATGTTCAAGAAAAGACTGGATGGAGCACTTAGCACCATGGTCTAGTTGATTAGATAGGGCTGGGTGAGAGGTTGGACTGGATGACCTTGGAGGTCTCTTCCAACCTGGTGGATTCTATGATTCTATTTGATGCTGTTGCTCTGTAAAGAAAACCTTCCCATTGCTGCCTTTGCAGACCTTTCTATTCTCATTTTTAATGGACTGCATCAACTCTACCTGTTAATTAATGCTTGATTAGATGCTTATCTTATTAATAACCACAATGAAGTGTGCATGGCCATGAATAAATGTACAGCTAGATATTGTAGGAACAGGTACAGGCAGATAATTACTTGTGTGAAGAATAAACAAGTGCAGAGAATCATCCATTATCCCTGCCCAGGGTGAGAACCTTACACTTGCCCTTGTTGAACTTCATAAGGTCATTCTCTGCCCATCTCTCCAACTTGTCCAGGTGGACCTTACTGGAGGTCCATTCTGATCTTTTATCCAGGTTGTTGATGATTATATTGAACAGCACTGGGCCCAGTACTGACTCCTGGGGAACACCACTTCTTAAGGACCTCCAACTAGGCTCTGCGCCACTGATCACAATTGTCTGTGTTCTATCTTTATCCAGTTTCAATCCACCCCACTGTCTAAATAATTCACACTTCCTAGGCTTGCCTAAGACAATGCTGAGAATGCATCAGCTTGGAAGAAACCATCAAAAGTCATCTTGTCCAACTCCACTGCAGTCATCATGGACATCTCCAACTAGATCAGGTTCGTCAGGGTCCCACTGAATCTAACCTTGAATGTCTCTGGGGATGGAGCCTCACCTACAGTGTAAAAAGCCTTGCTAAAGTCAAGGTAAACCACATCCACACATGCCCTTGTAGAACACTCTCAGATTAGTCAGATGTGACTTACTCTTATTGAATCCTTCTTGACTAATTCTAATAAGTTTTTCTTCTATGTGTTTTGAGATGATACTCAGAACAAGGTGTTCCATCATCTTTACAGGGATGGAGGTGAAGTTCTCTGACCTGTGATTTCCTCAGGATTCTTTCTTGCCCTTTTTTGAAGACTTCAGTATCACTGGCTTTCCTCCAGTCCTCAGGCACCTCACCTGTTTTGCAGAACCTTTCAAAGATGATGGAAAGCAGAACAGCAATGACTTCTGCCATCCCCTTCAGCACTTGTGGGTGCATTCAATCAGGACCCATGGACTTGTGGTTATCCAGTTTATCTAACTGATCTCTGACTTGATCCTCCTCAACTGAGGGAAAATCTTCCTTCCTGCAGACTTTGTTATCTCCAAAGTCAGGGACTCCCAAGGGCTGACCTAAGCAGTAAAGATTGAAGCAAAGAAGGCTTCAGTAACTTTGCCTTTTCTGCACCCTTCATCACCATGGCACCTGCCTCATTCAATGGGAGGCCCACATTTTCTCTAGTTTTCCTTTTGCCTCCAATATGTTTGAAGTAACCCTTCCTGTTGACTGTGATATCCTTAGCCAAGTTTTCCAAGGAGACCACAGGATGATCCTTCTCAGTAGCATGCACCTAAGAGGACAGGAAAAAGAAAAAATATGTTTAAAATTAAAATAAAAATAGTATTAATAAAAATCAATCAGTTTTCTTATACAAGGACTTTTCAGGGGACCCCTGGCATTTATAAGGTAGTTCATGACCTGAACAATTTCTTGAAGAAATTTTGCCTCGTTACCAGCCTTTACTTGACATTGCACAATTCATTGTTTAGAAACAAGCTTACTGCTGTCTTTAGACCTCAACAACATGTATAGCAGAGCTCTGTTTTAATGGAGTCTAGGAAAGCTTACAAAGTATAGAAAATACCCTTTACAAGAAGTGTGAGATATAAAAGGTCTGAGGAGAAACAAAAAGCAAAAAAATCATATTTTTTTAACTGTCAGAAAAGGTGTAGAGATACAACAACCTGTAAAAGTTATATCAAGAATGTAAATGTATTTCTATACTACAAAGCACATTGGTGATTGAAATAGGACATTCTCAACAATTCTCAGTAGAAGTATCAATAGTTTTAGCTGAAAGGGAAAATTTAAATTGCTGAACTTTGGGGTTTTCGGGGGTGATAATCATACCTTTGTTAATTTGAATTTTATAGCCACACATTTCCCCTGCTTTTACTTCAAGTGAACCAGGCTAACCAAGTTTCATGCACTATGGCCTGGCTGATAAGAGGCTGAACCGTTTTTTGCCTACCTCGCTCACATAATCTAGATCAGTGGTTCAAAAGCAAAGGCGACAACATCACAGGTGCTGTAAGACTTCCACATCACTCCTTTATATAAAAATGCAAGCATACTATATTTTGATTTCTGAGTTGAGCAATGGCATGAACTGATGATCTTTCCAACCACAGAGCAACAAACCTGTGGCCCTTTGGATAAATAATAATAAAAGAATAATTCTCTGTCTTCCATCTCTAATGCCAGAGGTGGAGAAAACAAAGCATAACTTTGTCAGATGAGAGTAGTTGCCAGCAATGCAGATTCTAGCTTTAAAGAAACATCCCAAGATTCTGGAACACATGCTCCAAAACATGCTAAATATCAGACAGGTTTTTCAGGACTGGTTTTGTTTCTCAGCCTGGATTAGCAGTCACGCTATTTGATTCTGTGATCCTTGTAAATAATTGTTTTGATGTTACTTCTTTTTTTTTTTTTCTGCTATGTAGCAGAGAAGCACAGCTACCTATGGATGCATAACTTTATTATTTTACGATGCACCCCCACAATCTATTTATGCATTTCAGTAAGATGAGAACAGGTGGAATTTTTACTCCTATGAAAGCAAAGGGATGAAATACTTTTACCTTACAGGTTAAGATTTTGGAGGAAAATCCAGATACTTTCAATTTGAGAGAATCTACTGAGCTGCTGATTTTACAGTTGCAATAAAATGATACCATCTCTTTTTTCCCCTACAGGATGCTCCCAAAAGCAAGGTGAAAAGTGAGTCTTGACAGAATGAATACAGATAATGAAGCCCCAGGTCCCAATTATTCAAGATACTACCCTTCAAAGGTTCCATACACTCCTGCAAAGGCCACTGGGATTATTACATGTAGCCACGTTGAATAAAATGAGCCTAAACATATTTGGTGCTGGCTGAAGCCCTCCCAGTGTCATCCATAACTAATGCAAGACTGCTGGTGGACAAAAAAATCAACATGAGCCAGCAGTGTGCGCTTGCAGCCCAGAAAGCCAACCAGAGCCTGGGCTGCATCAGGAGAAGTGTCGAGGCAGGTGATTCTCCCCCTCTACTCCACTTTGCTGAGACCTGAGATGGTTTTGCAGTTACCTGCACACCCCCCCTCCCCCGCCCCCTTTTGAAATAAACCCTGGCTAGGACTCAGAACACTGGCAGTTGATAAATGAAGCTTTATATTTACAGCTTTGCACAATATACAAGAAGATACTTTCAAGGTATAACAGATACTTACAGATATATACAATGAAAAGGTAATACAGAAACACCACAGCCCTCCCAGAGACCAAAATTCCCAAGAGGGGTAACCAACCACCCTCTACCACCTTTCACTCCTTTCCCAATCTTATCTCACCACCTGTTGATGCTGCAGATAAGCTGAGGTAGATCGGCCAGGGGGGTTAGCAGTAGGAAGGAAGTTAGTAGAATTATTGAGAATTAGATACCAAGGCAGAGAGACAAAGGAGCCATGCAAAGAGCAGCTACAGCCAGANCCTATTTCGAGAGAGATGTGGACATGCTGGAACATGTCCTAAGAAGGGCCACTAGGATGATCAGAGGGGTGCAGCACCTCTGCTATGACGACAGACTGAAAGAGTTGGGGATGTTCAGTCTGGAGAAGAGGAGCCTCCGAGTTGACCCTATTGTGGCCTTCCGGTATCTGAAGGGGGCCTTACAGGAAAGCTGGGGAGGGACTTTTTAGGCTATCAGGTAATGACAGGACTAGGGGGAATAGAGCAAAGCTGGAGGTGGGGAGATTCAGACTGGACGTGAGGAGGAAGTTCTTCACCACGAGAGTGGTGAGAGCCTGGAATGGGCTGCCCAGGGAGGTGGCTGGGGGCACATCCCTGAAGGTGTTTAAGGCCAGGCTGGCTGAGGCTCTGTTCAGCCTGATCTAGAGTAGGGTGTCCCTGCCCGTGGCAGGGGGATTGGAACACGATGATCCTTGTGGTCTCTTCCAACCCTGACTGATTCTATGATTCTATGATGAATTCTGTATGCAAATAGTATTGAAATAATAGGACAGAGAGGAACTCCCTAACACAGAAGTGTAAATAGCTCAGGAACAGTAAAACAAATATTAGGACCATGCTATTAAAGTGAAATGTTGTAAAAATGACTCAGCAGATTCCTTAGACAGAAATATTCCTTTCCAATAGCACAAGTTATAATTGCATTTTCAGTTGCAGAAGCCTTTATATCATTGCATTGATTTAATAATTGTTCATCAGATGCTCCAGAAAGAAACCACTTATGGTCTATAGTGCTGATTAGTCCCAGGGATAAATAATTACATTTATACCAAATCTCTTCCCTTCGTCTCCTACTATCCAATTTCCATACCACAATCATCAAACATCATCAAGACACAACAAAATGTTATGATCTGACTTGATCTGTCTCCCTCACTAAATTTAAAAGCAAGTGAAGGAATTTGAATATTTCAGAGGAAGAGGGAAAAGAGAAGAAGCCTCCTCCAAAGTAAACTTTGCAACTGAATTAAATTCCTTCACAGAGAACCTTAGGAACACAAAGGCTTAACTTGTAAAACAGTGTTGTTATATTAACTGGTTTAAGAAAAGAAAGCAGAAAGTTGCAATCAGTGGGATGGAGTCTAACTGGAGGCCTGTAACCAGTGGAGTCCCTCAGGGATCACTACTGGGACCAGTTCTGTTCAATGTATTCATCAATGACCTGAATGATAGCTCAGAGTGCACTGTCAGCAAGTTTGCTGATGACACAAAGCTGCATGGAGTAGCTGCCACACCAGAGAGTTGTGATGCCATTCAGTGAGACTTAGGCTGGAAAGCTGGGCAGGGAGAAATGGAATGAAGCTAAGAAGGGCAAGGGTAGAGTTTTGCACCTTGGAAATAACAACCCCAGGTGATGGACCTGCTGGAGAGTAGTGCAGGATAAAAGGACCTGGGAGTCCTAGTGATTCTGCAATTGTATTTGTAGGTAAGGTAAAGAAAGAGAACACCTCTGCTTGGAAAAAAAATATATTATTTTCTTTTTACTCCAAAATAACAAGCTATAATACACATTTATTTCTGTCAAAGTTTAAGTCCCTGGGACCCCCTGTCTTTTCCCAAGGAATGGTTTCACCCTTTTCCCAGGTTACATGGTTAGACACTCCCACTTCCTGCTAGGATTTGGGACTATAAGAGGGGGAATCCAGTCCTCCCCCTGCTCCCTTCTTCTCTTCTCGCGCTGGCTGGTCAAGCACCTGCTCGTGCTCTGTGCTGCTAGAGCACGTGTCTCCCTGCCGCCATGTGTTAGAGCACCGTTATTGTCTGCTGAGACTGGGACTGAGACTTTTCGCAATAGGATTCCTTCATCCTGCTTTCCAAAGCCAATCGAACTTCAGCTGCCTGCAGCGGTTGTATTTTTTTTCCTTTCCCCCTTCTCCCTGGTCTCTGTACCCTTTTCCCTTATTCCCCATATCCCAAAGCTTGTTTCCCTTTCTCCTACCTGCTGTAAAAAATCCCTTTCCCTCTTACTTGTTGTTAAAGTTTTACCCTATTTACTTCCAAATCGTTTTGAGTCTTTTATTGGGCTTTTGGGCTCAGGGTGGGGGCGGCTAGCCTCAACCCAATACAATTTCTTGGCTTAGGGCAGCCTGTACAAGCTCTGGTGAAAAGTCACTCTCTCATGTTGTTTAATGAGCATTTTTGTACTTTAAGTATTACCTATTTGAAAATACCATCTTTAAAACTGAACTGTGCTTCTCAGTACTCAAAGCCAATACAATTATCATAATCAAAATTAGTAAGTGAGCATGCTGTTGTTGTCTTACTGTCAACAGGTATTAATATCAATTCTTACCTCAGCTTTAACTACTTGCAGGTCTTTCATATATAGAAACATATTTCTCTAGCCTGCCCGTTTAAATGCTCCATCAGGACTGAAGTTCATTTTATTTACCATTTTGTCTTCCTTCACTGAAGAACTTTTACTGTCAGAATTAGTTTCTATCTTGCAAACAATCCACAACTACAACAATTACAGTAACATAATGAAAAATTTAGAAGTAGTTGAGATCTCTTGGGAATGATTCCTTCAGTTCTTCTTTTTTGTTGTTTTTTTTTAAGTCATCAAAAAACTTAGTGTACATTGAGATCTGAAAAGACACTTGAAAGATCTACATAACAAAGTACATTTAGCAGATTTGTTACATGACAGAAAAAAATCTAATGAATGCAGTAGTTTCCCATCAGCACTATGCAGTTGACATGGAAGGCCAAAATAAGCCTAATACATGTCCTGGCTTGCCCAGGCATGATCCCGTGGTCTCTTCCCTCTGTTGGAGGTGGGGAAACAGAGCACAGGGAGAAGACAAAAGGCTTGGAGACAGCCACTTTGAGACTTGCCCAGATTTGTTCTCCCAACATAAGGGAAAGCTAGCTCCTGACTTGACCTAATATGGTCAGGTTTGCCAAAGTGCCATTCTGATTGATAAATCTCTGTGCCCAAAGGGGACATTACATTCGGGCAAACAATAAAGAGGCTTTTACCACATGCCTGTGCTGCTTTGGCCTGCTCTACCCTGCCACATTATGCTCTGTGTTGCCTTCAATGACTTTCAAGACACTGACAGAACTCCCTTCCAGTGTTTAGGTACTGCTTGACCCTATTTTGTGAGTAAATATTGAAAGGCTCTTTGTGAGAAATTCTGTAACTAGATTCTATTGTGCCTTCTGCCTTAGCAGCGAAAAGAGTTTCCCGAGTCCCCTAGTAGGCAAGTGGTATAATTGATCACAAGAACCTCTTTCCAGTTCTAAGTTTAATGTTTGTATTTGCTAGTTACTTCTTAAGTGTTCTAGCTTGCCTGCTCCCTGTGTGTCTAAATATCCAAACTGTGCATTTCAAACATTGTAAATAAGCTCTCTGGTGAGATTTAATGTTAATAAATTATTTTTTATAGTTATTAACAATATTCACCTGAATATCAAAATTAATATTGATTATTAATATTGCATAATTTGTAACAGCAGTACCAACAGTTCCTTAGGCCACAAGGAACTGAGCAGTTTAAGAGTTGCTTTCATTAACAAGTCACAATTTGGGAAATACTTTGTTTTCAGTTCACAATATGAGAAACATGATATAAACCTGATTCTTGAGAGATTATTAATTCAGTCTTCAAGATGTTATTAATTTGTTGAAATGCTGCCTGTAAACTGTTTCCCCTTTCACTAAAAGGACTCTTTTTGCTTCCTGCATTTGCTGCAGAAGTAGAGAAATTTCATATGTAATTGTTTTGACAGGGAAGCTAAATTGCTATGGTCATGTCACACTTGATCTGTAAAACACTAGGACATTTCCTGCTCTCACAAGGTTTGTAAGCTATTTGTTTGATTGTTCCTCTCCAGTGCTAAATCGTGTTTGAGGGTATGTTTAAAAAAATAAAATAAAATTATATTTTAGGATAAAATAAGGTTTCATAGAAAAAAAAATGTGTAAAAGTGGCTGAACCTGAGTGATCATGAGAGACATGAAGCATTAACTGGGTTTAGTTGTGCTGCTTTACTTCAGTGAACTCAAAATTGTTCTGTAATTTGAAGATAACATCCTCAAATTATTTAAAAAACTAGATTTGTATCATTATATCATAGAATGGTTTAGATTGGAAGGGACAACAAAGATCATCGAGTTCCAACCCTCCACCATAGGCAAGGACACTTCCCACTAGAACAGGTCACTCAAGGCCTCATCCAACCTAGCCTTGAACACCTCCAGGGAGGGAGCATACACAAACCCCCTGGGCAACCTGTTCCAGTGTCTCACCACCCTCACTGGAATGAACTTCTTCCTAACATCTAGTTTAAATCTCCCCTCTTCCAGTTTAAACCCATTATCCCTCATCCTGTCATTACATGACCTTGTAAATAAAGACAGGTCTTAAAATAAGCTGGAAAATTTATTTCTTATATACAACTTTAGAGAACCCCAGTAGACATACTTGCAATAAGCTACAATAACAATTTAGCACAGCTCTGCTAAAAACTTCTGCTGCAGTAAAAATATCTGCAAACTTTTCAGGCCAGCATTTCCTTTAAGAACAGTAAGCAAGCACAACAAAGAACTGAATATTAGAAATTTGATTAATACAAAAACATGAAGCTTTTTAAAAAATAGTCATTTTCTCACCTCCTATGAATGCTGACAAGTTCTTTTGAAAAATGCCACTGCTATTGAATTTCTACTGCAGCTAAGTAGCAATATTTTTTTCCCCTCGAATTCTTGTGATTTTCTTACTTTGAACAGAACTGTCTGTTTCCCCCCTATATTCACTGACAGTGGCACAAAGTGAATGTGTTTCAGCATTGAGATTGGGGAGAAAAGAGAGAAATAATGATTTTTTAAAAGTCACCAATGCTTTTTAAAGATGAAATCTCTATAAGATGTACTGAAACCTAAAAGACCTTAAAAGCTTTGATGGTGTGAATCTCACAATATACACAGTTCTAAATTTTCAAATACAGACAGTATTTCGGCTTACTTAAGCTGCTTATATATATATATATATATATGTGTGTACTTTATATGTCATTTACATCAT
>VWZI01012127.1:0-134286 GCA_013396835.1 Psilopogon haemacephalus | reverse complement strand
TACCGGACCTATTGCAGGTGCTGAAAGTGCTCAGGTCGCCGTTGCCGCTTCAAAAAATGAATCTTGGACGAAAATAATATATAGACTGAACATGTGAGAAGGATGCATGCCCTCTCTCAGGACAACACAGGGTTGAAAACATAAGCTGGCCGCACTGATTTGACCAGCAACCAGACAAATTAGTTGGCCTTATTACTGACTGAGTTCCTGGGTCAGTGGAGATATAAATAATGGTGATACAGGCGGAGGGCAATGTAAAAGCTAGTCTTTCAGAGACTTGTGGAGGGCAGGGTAAAAGAAACATAACAGAAAAGAAGAAATAAAGAATAAAGGTGTGTTGCGGTCAGCTGCCTAACAAATTCAGATTAAGGCAGCAGTCCTGCTCAGTGTCCAGTCCTGATAAACACCTACACTTACCCTCCACCAGTAGTGTCAAGGAAAGGTTTAAGCAGACAACCACTGCAAGGGAGATTTAGTGATGGGCCATTCAATTCAGCAACATCAGAGAAAGCTGCTGATCAGAGTTCATAATACAAAATAAAAAATGTTTTATTATATACACAGACAATAATATATAGACTTACAGACTCAAGATTAACAGTTTAACTTTAGATTACTGAATTTTGAAGCCTCAAATAGACAAAGGCATTTAAAATCTGCTGAAGAAATATTGGAGGACAAATACGTGTATTGTGATTTGCAGAACACACAGAGATGGTTAATCAGCATCAGCTGCAGTCTTATCTGGACCCTAACAAATTGCTGGATAAACAGGGGAACAAAAACTTGAAGTAGTCTTTTGTCCTCCTATTAATATGGAAAATAAAGCCACCACATTAAAGAGTGAAAAAATAATGAAATTAAAAGGTAACGACTTAGTATTTCTACTAAATGCTGGATTTACCACCTTCACTTTCATGTTGTGACAGTGTTGACATCTACTGAAGATGAACATGATCAGAGCAAGAAACACAGCAAGCCAAGGCACCAACACTTGTAGTTATGCTAACAGGTATGGTCCACATTCACTGTGTTATTTGTTTCTTCTCTTCTTAAAAGAGGTGTGAGGTAGGAAGACATAGATGACCTTTCTCAGAGTTCCAACTTGTGGAAGAGAGCTCTTACCTTCTGGATGGTACTGAGCTACAATAGTTACTGCTTGGCCTGCATTCTTCAGGGCTGCTGCTGCCTGTTCATGGGTTGCTGCTTTTAGATCTACTCCATTTACCTACAAGTGACATTTAAAAAAAAGCTCTTTATCAAAATAAATGCTGGCCTTCATTATCACAGAACACAGACTCACCCAAAAAAATAAAACAACCAAAAACCGGACACAAATTAGTTTCCATGCCATGTTTCCCCCTTTCCAATATTACAAGTAGTTAATACAAACAAAGATTACTGATCCCTACTGAAATCCAAAATCCTGTCTGATATCCAGCTCCTCCATTATGAAGCATTATACTCATCACAGTATATTACTTAATGAATCTGTATGCACTAGCTCAATTTTCTTAAGACCTTTTTTTTGTTGTTGCTTTTAAAGAGAAAGAATATGACTTAATGTGATGCTTTACCTCATCTCTCTGCAACAGGTATCTGCTTAGCCAAAGAAAGACTACAGACTCTTATGTTTAACATGGTGGCAGACTCCACCTTCTGTGGGTCTAACCTTGTTTTCACTGCAGCAGATTTTAAAATAGCATTTAAAAAACCCAATGCTTAAACAGAAATGTCATCTTTTAGTCCCACAGCGTCTCTCATAGTTCAAACTATTGAAGATGCACTTCAATATCAGCATTTTAGTAGCACTAGACACAAAAATGTAAGAGAAAAAAAAATTCTTAAATTACTAATTAATTACAATTTAATTGCACAAATGATTATCCATAAATTACTTCATAAAGAAGCACACAAAATCTTTATAGCCTTCAGCACCAATATAGATAAAGTACTTAGGTATGAGATGGATCTATTTAAGACCCAGTTTTTAGACAATACTGCCAAGTGGCTCCACCTCATAGGAAGGTTTACATGGGAAGCCTACATGCTTTCGTTTTAGACTCACATAAGCCTCCAGCTACTAGACAAAGACAAGTTAAAGTCCTCACTGAACATCTCTGAGTTAGGGAAGTGTTATTTTAACTAGGTTACAGATGAGAAACCAAGGCAGGCTGAAGGACTCAAACACCCTCTGGAAGTTTATTAGCTGTTCCACTGTCTCAAATTAAGTTCAATTAATGATATTAATTTCATAAAAATCATTAACTGGCAGTAAAATCTGCAGAGGCGAAAACTTCTGTTGTTGTTTAAATAAAAGCAGCAAGGAATCCTACAGAAATTATACGGTCTCCTTTCCTGAGCTCTCCACTCAGATCAGCTGGCCCTCCTGCAAGGATGAAAGAGATGAAAATTCCTTCTCCATCTTCTCCTCCAACAATGTTGAAACCAAGACCTGTTGATCCTCGATGCAGGACGACCTTTCTAGGCTCCCTGAATGAAGGAAAAGAGTAATAAATCTTGGTCACTAGACATCAGTAAAAGCAAAACAATTAGAAAGGTGAGGGTTTGTGAGTCAGCCAGATCTGAAAATTTAGGTATTACCATCCCCTCTTTTGACTTAGGCCAACCAAACAGTTCATCTGTATGTATGTATTCTGAATTACTAATACATTACAACCCTATTCAGCACTAAATGTCATCACTTAACACTTTCCATATTGTTTAAGGGCCTCAACACAGCCCACACTCCTATCTAATCATAATAGTGAGCAACAAAACACTGTTTTCCCTTTCTGAAACTTTACAAACCCATTCTGATGGAAATACTAGACGAAAAAGATGTTCTCACTGCTTTAATTTCACTCCAGTTGACCAACCAACAAATACAACAAAGCACAGGCCAAAAACATATGCCTAAACCCTTTGAAAAAGTAAATGAATCAGTGTGCATGGCGTTCTCAAATACATTTGCAATTTATTTGCACAACTGCAATTGAAGAAAGGTTAAATCTAAACCAAGTTGTTCGATTCTTTTTTCAAGATCCCCTCCTGACTTGGATGAGAAAGAAAACTTGATGAAGTTATGATAAGGTCAGTCAACTTCTAATGCAGAAACACTCCTTCCAAAAAAATCTACTTATCCGCTACACTCTATGATTCTCTAATACTTGACCCAATACAAGTAAAGCAAAACCAGACATTTCTAATGAAGCAAAGCACCCATGCACTGCATTTGAAATATCACTAGAGAGCACTAAAGAACAATTAATGAACATTCTTAAGTATTTTGAGACATAAATTATTATTTCAGGACAAACTGACAAGCTGCGTTTTTCCAAAATAAACAAATAAAATACAGTCTAGTTCAGTGCTTGAAAATCACTGCATTTTGTGCTAGCTCTTAAATAAACCTAATGACAAATTCTTAAACGTCATCCTCTCTCAGCTACATTATATTCATTTTCCAAAGCACCATTTATTACAACCCATTGATATTGCATAAACATACATATATTGGTCTAGATCACACTAACACATTAACAAAACTGCTGCAGTTCAAGAACAGAAATCAGAATCACAGAAACATCCAGGTTGGAAAAGACCCTCAGGATCACCAAGTCCAACCTATAACCCTACTCTGCAAGGGTCACCCTAAACCATATACCTAAGCACCACAGCTAAATGACCCTTAAACACATCCAGGATGGGTGACTCCACCACTTTCCCAGGTAGCTCTTTCCAGTGCCTGTCAACCCTCTCCATGAAAAACTTATTCCTAATGTCCAATCTAAACTTACCCAGTCTCAGCTTGAGGTCACCTCCCCTTGTTCTGTTCTCCAATTACCTGTGAGCAGAGACCAGCAGCAGCCTCTCCACAATGTCCCTTCAGGTAGCTGTAGACAGCAACCTTTTTTCCTAACTAACCATCCCCAGCTCCCTCAGTCGCTCCTCATAGGATTGATTCTCTAGGCCCTTCACCAGCATCGTTGCCCTCCTCTGGACCCTCTCTAGCATCTCCGCATCTCTCTTGTATTGTGGTGCCCAAAACTGAACACAATAGTCCAGGTGTGGCCTCACCAAAGCAGAGTACAAAGGGACAATCACTTCCCAGCTCCTGCTGGCCACAGCATTTCTAATATAAGCCAGGATGACACTGGCCTTCTTGGCCACCTGGGCACACTGCTGGCTCATACCCAGCTGCCTATTACAACCCCCAGAATGTGCATTGCTTTATAAATGCTACCCAACATTTCAAAACCTCTTTTTGGGATGCAGCAGTGGAAGATGGGAAGGTAATTAAAAAAAAAAACAACCAAACAACAGAACTAATTGCTTCTCTGAACAGTTCTTGCATTTCAGAAGAAATCTAAGAAACTTCCTTTTACAGTAGTTTGGAAAGGAAACTATGCACCTGCAAGTTCAGCAATACTATCAGCAGGCCAGAAGCACTTCAGCTTATATGCCCACCTAGCTCCAAGTAACTACAAACACATATCCTAGCTTCCAATACACTAAAATTAATTCTCCAATTTACACCGCTCAGCTTTCAATTCTGGGTAGACCCTGCCTCAGAAACTGAGTGACATCACCCATATCAGATGGTGATATGACACAGACTTCAGCAGCACCACACTGAAAATGTACTATGACATATTTATGCTTGCAGAACAGAAGGGCAGTGAATTGGAAGAGCTTCACTTTATCAGCAATGATGAACTACAGATTAATACAACCTAGTGAATCAACAGTCCGGTCATAGGAAAGGATTAGAAGATCTCTAGCCTTCCTGGATTTAAAAATCCATCAAATCAAGCCCTTATCTGTGGGGAATAATAAAAGGGAGGGGAATAAAAAAGAAAGAAGTCCAAATAAGGAAAAAAACCTTCTCCAACAACAACAAAAAAAACCCTACATTACTGCTGCCATTAATAACAATTGATAAAATAAGAAAATCGCCAGTCTGTTCATAATACCACCCTAAAAACTCAGTCAACTCATGGAGCACTTTGACAAGGTATTCTGATTTTAGTATTATTCCTGTACTCATTAATTACATGTACATGTGCATATATAAATCAGTAAATCTATACTATATTTTTCTCCTCACAATAACATTTACTAGTGTTAAAAGCCAACCACTTATGTCTTGAAACACATTTTGCCACAAACATGTATTATGAACTTCCCTGGTTAACTATTTTGACTTGTAGTTCTGGCTATTTGTTACCTGGTAATCTCATCATCTCCAAGCATTCCCTTGGGAATTGGTGAGTATCGCCCTGGTGACGCTGGGGGCAGGGACTGTCCCAAGTAGGAAGAAGGAGTTATATGGTTATCCACTGGCTGAGAATAAGCTTCAAAGAGTGGGAGAAAAAACAAAAAAAAGGCAAAGTATTAATGCATTAAGAAATAACAGCTGAAGGAACTAAAAGTATTGTAAGAAGTACTTTCTTCTAAAACCAAAATACACTCCCCTGTAATGATGCACTATAAATATCACAGTTATAAAATACTGTGTCACAGCTACACATTGCCCAATTTCCTCACACTAAGTCAGTGAGAAAACTCTGAGTTTGAGTTTCAAGAAATCCTTTTTTTAGAAACAGGCACTCTGGACAGTTGAAGCCCATGAGGACAGTCTGGTGGTTTATGTGTTTTTAAAGCTGTCTTTTAACTTGACAAAAATCAATTAAGAATTTCTATTTCTTAACATCAGTACATCAAGAGCACCAGCGAAAAAGACATAATTTAATGTCACACCTCTTTCAAACCAACAAGTTGCCTACCTCTTTCTTCTCAATGGGTTGATGTACAGCACCCTAACGTCTCCAGAACACTCCAGAGGCCTTTTGCTTATTAAGTTTGAACAGGGAAGGATGATACATTTCTTAAGACACTGAACAAAAATATATTTAACAGCACAGGGCTGGTAGAGATACTACTGCTATATGTTCAGCACACATCAGAACACAAAGGTAGGATTTTTCCAACTCCTACCCTGCAAGATAAGAGGTATCCATTTACTGAGATGAATAACCAAAGCTAGAGTAGTTATGTGACAAGGGTCAGTTGCCTTATTCACAGGTTCGGAGAAAAAAAAAAAAAAAAAAATCAAAAGTATTTAGTTTAACCTCTCCCATAACTGGCTGTGAATCCTGTGCACCCAGCGCATTGTGTTTTACCTGAACCACAACACATTACAAAAAACTTAGCATGTTAATGACTTCAGTTGATAGAAAATATTCCCCAATTCCAGGAGAGGTGTTTCAATAAATATAAGGATGCATTATATTTCCAAGCTAGGAGCATCAATTTTATGCACCCATTCACCAGGCACAGTCACACCCACTGCCTCCTATTACTTTATCACAAAGTGGTAGTGGTTGGAAGAGACCTTTGGAGAACACCCAGCCCAACTGCCCTACATGTGTATATTCTACAACTGAAAATCTTTTTCCTGGTGTAGGTGCTTCAGGCATTGAGTCTTACACATGGAAGGTGGGGACATATCACAGATGGAACATGATTAAAGCTGCTGCTCTCTTTGCTCTAGTTTACTTGCTATATCTGATGTGGTGCCTGACCTTTGAGGACTGACACTAAACCCAAAGCTTTTTCACTGAATAGACATGACACATTACAGAAGTGATCTGTATGTTCCCTTCCCCCCAACCTCTCTTTTTGAACCACTAGCAAAATGTTTGTATCATATACAAGCCGCACCAAGATTATATTTCATATTACTTGCTAAATAGCCAGCTTTCAAACCACTCAACCTGTGCTGGATTGTTTCTGTATTAATTCAGATTCCTATTAAACCTCTGTGCAGTCAATTCCACACATCTACTGTACACATCACATCAACACTGTCATATCCTGATCAACAGTTTAATAAAGAGGCACTGAGCCAGATAGGGAATCACCTACAGTACCCTACCGCTTGGCATGTAACATCTGGTGTTACATCTGATTACCAGATTGCTTCTTTAAAGCTTTGCCACACTATTAGAGTTCTTTCAGTGTTTCAGCAAGCACTAGTTGATAAAATAAGCCTGTTATTCAGGCACACCAGCTTTCAGGGAGCTGCATGCTCTAGGTTGGGACTGTGCAAAACTCTGAATTCACAAAGCAGTTTCAGAATCTGAGTGCAAGAGGTAGTCTGTCCCCTTGTACAACACAAACAGAGGGAAGCTTCCTCAAGTTAGTTTCATGAGGTCTACGGCCAAGAGAATACTGCTTTTGCTAAAGCCAAATTATCAAAAGCATTAGTATTTGATAATTCCTTAATTATCAGGAATGGTTCAAGACAAATTATCTTAAAACCATTTTTTAGAACAATTGCAACCTATATACACCTCACTTTAAATCCTTCTGCTCCTTGCAAGTATTTGAAGACTGTAGATTCCACCTCTGCCCCTGGCACAATATGGAACTTCTCTACACTGGTAACAGATTTGGACAGTTTACTGTCAATTTCCAGGCTTGGTTTTAGCCACACTGGAGTCTTGCCAAAGGACTGTCACAATGATTAGCAAACCATACCACAGTATTTACTTTTCAAGGGAAAATACAGAAGAAAAAACCAAGGTAATCTAATGCAACAATACATTTTCACATCACTGTACCTGATTTTGTTAAAAGCAGGTAATATTTGAAGAAATGGCTAGCACTGTACACAAATCTTTTGTTTTTCCCCAGAAACTGCATTGTGACTAGAAACATACATACCATCTAATTCAGTCACATATTGTTGGGGCTTAGATTTTTTTAAATTCATTTTTCACATCACTAAGCTCAGCTATGAAACAATATAACAGTTCTTTACTTCAAACCTGTGGACTGTTCCACGTCAGCACATCATTTATTAAATTCACAGAATCACAGAAGGTTATGGGTTGGAAGGGAGCTTGAAAGATCATCCTGTCCAACCGCTCTGCTATGGCAGGATCACCTATACCAGATGGCACAGGAATGCACCCAGGCAAGTCCTGAATATCTCCAGAGAGAGAGAGACTCCACAACCCCCTTGAGCAGCCTGTTCCAGTGCTTCATCACCATTACAGTGAAAAAAATTGCTCCTTGCGTGTACATGGAACTTCCTGTGCCTCAACTTCTGCACATTGCCCCTTGTCCTATCATTGGGCATCATTTAGTAGAGCCTGTCTCTCTCCTCTTGGCACTCACCTTTACGTATTTATAAACATTGATGCTCCAAGCTAAAGAGCCCCAGCTCCCTCAGTCTCTTCTCATAAGGAAGATGTTCCACTCCCTCAATCATCTTTGTGGCTCTGCACTGGACACTCTCAAGCAGTTCCCTGAGCTTTTAGAATTGAGAGGCCGAGAACTGGGCACAGTACTCCAGATGTGGCCTCAGCAGGGCAGATTAGAGAGGAAGGAAAACCTCTCCTGACCTACTATCCACAGCACTCATAATACACCCCAAAATGGCATTGGTCTTCTTGGCCACCAGAGCACATTGCTGGCTTATGGTCAACCTTCCATCCACTAGGAACCCCAGGTCCTTTTCCCCTTTACTGCTCTCCAACAGGTCAATTCCCAATCTCTACTGATCTGTGGTGTTGTTCCAGGTGTGAAACTCCACCCTTTCCCTTGCTGAGCTTCATTAAATTTCTCACTACCCAGCTCTCCATTCAGCTTGTCTGAATCTCACTGAATAGCAGCACAACCCTTAAGTACGTCAGCTACTCCACCCAGTTGTGTCATCAGCAAACCTGATGACTGCACTGTGTGCTCTCATCCACGTTGGTGATGAATATATTGAATAGTACTTGTCCCAGCATTGACCTCTGAGGAACTCCACTAGCTACAGCCCTCCAACTATACTCCATCCTATTGACCACAACTCTAACTTCTTCCCTTCAACCAGTTCTAGATAAGCCACTTGCTTAGAAAAGCAAGTGGTATTCTCAGCATGATGGAAACAAGCCTGTAAGGTGTAAAAAGCCTCTCTATGGAGTTCCTGCAAAGAACCCCAATGCCTCCTCCTTTCCCAACACTGTTTTAGCTGGAGAGGGTATCTGAAGAATATTCATGATTAACACAACAAAAATAAAAAGCAAGCCATCACTTCCTGAATCCAAAATCAGGTCTAAACTTCCACTTCCAAGTAAATATTATTATTGATGCAATTCATAAAGGAGCTGTGGGTTGGCTGAACAGAGCTGCATGCATAAAAAGGACTTGCTTTGACAGGAGAAAAAGATTCTCAAGGGACAATTCTATTTCCAAACCCACCCCTATTTGTGCCCTGCAAGAAACAATACGGCACTGATGTCTCTCATGAGGAAACTGCTTATTTTCAATGCCATGTGGAAACACTGTACCCACACACAAAAGCAGAAACTACTTCAATACTGAGTGGGGGTCAAACATGTTCTACAATATGCACTCCACAAGTCATGTTGGTGTTTTAAAATCAAGAGTTCCAGACATTCCTAGCAGTAATTCAAATGTGTAACTGTAAAAGCATTAATACCAACAAGTTACTGGATATTTATTCCAGAAACCATCTAATAACCATCATTTATATGTAGATTGCTGCGGCAGTTAACATTCTCTACCGACATATGACAAATAGCTAGGACTACCTAACAATGAAATCCACATAGCTGCCAATGGTCCTAAGTCAGCTGGGTGCCATTGGTCCACAGTACCATACCACTTACAGCACTGCCGTTCCTCTGCATACAATGGACACAGAGGGGTTTGTTGAATTTTCATGTTTCCTATAGAGAAAGTTCTTGGTTTTCAGTGTCTCTTACTGAATGCTCACAGTTCAGCAGGACTGAAACAACAGTGTACTCAGAAAGAACAACCTGCCATTAACTATGTTCCTCTTCAGTCCAAAACTGAAAGTCACAGTAAAATAGTGGCTTAAATCAGCAGTCCACACTTCAAGGATGTCATGGTAGGCCTGATAGGCCAAAATGTCCTGGCTTGCCCAGACATGTTATTCTGCTCTCCCTCTCTCTATTGTGGGGAGAAGCAACTGCAGGAAAGACGACAAAAGAACCTGGAGCCACTGAGTGTAAGGACCTTGGCTTGCCCAGACTTGTTTTGCTCCTGTTTACATCCTGTGGTAAGCACTTGGCTTGTGCCTGCCTCATGCAAGGCCTGTGTCTTTCCCAAATTTGGATAAAGCAAGCCTATCACTTCACCTAATATGGTCAAGCTTGGCTAACTGCCATTCTGATTGGCTATTCTGTGTCCAAAGGCTCATTAGTCTCAAGCTGTATGGATAAAAAGAGATAAGCAGATAACACAATGTGCTCTGCTCTTGCATCTGGGCTTGCTTGCTGCTGCCTGCTGCTATTGCCCTCCACTTCAGGCAGTGATACTACCATACTTTTATAGTATTATGCTTTGCTAAGCTATAACTCAGCTCTGAAGAAGCAGCTCTGTGTTTTGGGCTAGTTTGTTTGCCTGGTAAACTGCCTGCTTGGAGTTTACCTGGAATAGGCATAAATGCCTCCAAGCGATTGGCTTGCATAGCCAGCGTGACATCCGTGCTGAGTCTGCACATTGCAAGACATCCTGTCTACATCTGAAAGTCTCCTGCCAAGTCAAGAAGTCCTGAAGGTACACAACATCCAAAGAAGCCAGGATAAGGTCAGAGATTGTCTGCCTTCTTTCCCCAGCATACTGTGAAGTCTGGGAAGAATCAGAAGTCTCAGCAGCCAACAAGACATCAACAGAATTCTCTGCAAGTGTTTGGGAACTGTCTGAAGCTGTAGCTAGCCCCAAAAGTCAGGAAATATTTTGTGAGTAAATACTTAAAGCCTCTTGTAATTCACTAATTGCCTTCTGCCATAAGCAGAAAGGAGCTTCCTTGAGTCCATCTAGTGGGCAAGCAGTATATTGACCTCAAGAACCTTCACTTCCAGTTCAGTTTGCTTTAAAAGTTTGTATATTTTTGCTAGTTATTTCTAGATCCAGTTATTCATTTGCATAAAGTTTCCATGGCCATTACAAAAGAACCTGATTATTATTAAAATTAGTGGCTGGGGCTGCAAAAGTTCTCAATATTGAAAATTAATAAACCATATTAATTTGGAAAAAAAGTATCTCGCATCAATTAATTACCTCTCCATTACAAAGGGTTAAAATAAATATCTCACAGCAGCAACAGAAACAAGCACAGTATGAAGTGTTTCAGACTTAAGGGCTGTGGTTAAGCTTTCATTGCCCATATACACACATGCCAGTCTCTACAGCTACAGCACACATCCATGAACTACTTTTTCCACATTGATTCCTTGCTAAATGCTGTGGTTTCAGACAGCCCCAGCTTTTTAACAACATTAACTCCTCCAAAGGCAGCCAGCAGCTGTGCACTTGCTTTCATAAAAACCAAATGACAAAAGGTCAATTTTCAGCCCCCAGGTACACAATGTGGGTAGGACTTGTACTCTCCTTAGTAAACACTGCCATCGGTCAGAACCTCACAAACATCTTGATCCAATGTCCCTTCATTCAATGGCAATAATCCCAAAGACATATCAAATTATTTATCTATATGGATGCTGTCTTACTTTGTCCCTTCTCGTGCACCATCAAACCACCTGACAGGAGTGTACTATTTTGTCTGGAGCTCTTACTATAGAAGTTCTGAAAGAAAACAGACTTTGCAGATAACCTAGATAGTGAAATATGTGGACCTGGTTGTCCAGTATTCTTCAGCCTGCATTTTATGTTCTCATCAATTGAGAAAGTGACTGCATTATATAATTAAACTAGAAGAATCCATGAAAGAAAAGCTTAAAGACAGCCAAATTTGGATTTTTTTTTTTCCTGGACATTTTAGTGCACCACCAGCTTCAAAGAAGTTAGCACGGTGCACAATCTAACAATTGAACATCGTTTCTCGTGTCCACAGGCAGCCTCTGTGTGGATTTTAAAAGTTCAGCAGGGAAAGCAAATATTACTTGTCCTTTATGATGGCCTTGAACTTATGAGAACCTGGATACGAGGATTCTGATGGGCACAAATGAAAAGGAGTATCATGAATGAGTGAGTAAATACAGAAGAAAGACTGGTAACTGCTTCAACGTTGACTCGCAGTCTAGGTGGCTCCTAGAAATCACCTCTTTATTAGCTGTCATTTAGGAAAAACTCTTCAGACTCCTGTGTTGGTTTGAGCTAATTGGAGAATTTGAGTAAGAAATTAAACATACTGTGTCACTTCACCCAGTTTCACTGAGAGAGAAGAAAGAAGATTGTTTTGAGAATGTTCCCAAAACATCCAGATAAGCCAGTGTGCTTGCGCAGTCAGTCGGTTCTGGGTCCGTGCAGGCTTCAGCAGCTTCTTTCCTTTGTCTCTCTGCCTTTGAACTAATTCAGAGTGAAATCACTAAAACCATTCATTCCTTCTTGCCACTAATCTTTCTGACCGATCTTCAGCTTATCTGCAGCATCATCAAGTGGTGAGATAAAGCTGGGGGAAGGAGGGAAAGGTGGTAGGGGGTGTTTGGTTTCCCTCTCTTGGGGATTTTGGTCTCCAGGAGGGGTGTGGTGTCTGTATTCCTTTTTTTTTTTTTTACTGTATATTTCTGTAAATATCTGTTATATCTTGTAAATATTTGCTTGTATATTTGCATTGCTGTAAATATAAAGCTTCATTTATTAACTTCCAGTGTGTTTTTCTGAGTTTTAGCCAGGGTTTAAAAAGGTGGGAGGGGGCAGGTCACTGCAAACTCACTACAAGTCCCTAACCTAAAGTTCCTGAGACAGGTACTGCTTTGCTAAATGCAGCAACATTTTTGCAAATCTCATCTCAGATCAGCACAGGTGCGCATATAAAGCCTGACATGGTGGCCCTGAAAGCATCAGCTTCTAGAGTACTATGTACACCCCCTTTTGTTATGAGTTCAATCTAATGGAGCAGCTCATTACCAACAGCAGAAGCTTTCTAGCTGCAAAGTTAAAATACTGCTTGATAAAGAAAGAACAGCCTTCAAGGAGACTGGTATCTCCCTTGGAATTTTCCACTGCAAATGTGAGAATATTGAGGAGCACTGAAAAAGCTTTTGTCCCTCCCTGTACTAGAAAATTAGCATGGAGCATCTTAATCATATGCAGCTGTTTCTTACAAGTGAAAGATGTAAGAACAGTTTCAACTGATTTCCCTAAGTCATGAAACACCTCAGGCAAGACCTTTGGATTTATTTTGTCTGTAAAACTCAAGCAGCAAAATATCCGTGCCAGCTGCAGTAACAATCAGCTGCACTTTGAACAACAGAGAGAGACAACTGTAAGAAGCCTTTGGTAGGCAAGGCTTTCCTGTTGCCAAGAAAAAGTAGCAACTGAAGTTTCAAAGACCTAGCACTTTGCAGTACAGTTAACTCTTAACAAAAAGTCTGACAGAAATAGCATTAAAAAAAAAAGTAACTTCAGTCTTCAAACTGCAGCTAAATGCAATGAAAAGCAGAAAGTCTGCTCAGAAGTACAGATACTTGAGCCCACAAACCTGGCGAAAGGACATAAGATAGACACCTGGAATCTAGGAAATATCCTGTGATTTTTTTCAAAAGGCTTCAGCAGGAGGATAAAGGTTCCCAAAAGAACCTGCTGGAGCTTGAGAGGCATGATAACTTGGAAAAACTGTTTAGCCAGGTCTCAGTGGACACAAATGCCACTTCACACAAAGGACTGGATGCTGGACTGCACAGAATGCCACTATCTCTCAAGTCCTACTCACGGGGATAGCAGCCAAATGGAAATAATCTTGTAAGGAAAGACAGTCATGGGCCAAACAGGCCTACATGTTTGGCCAAGACCTCCCCCTCTCCTCCCAGTCCAGCTTATTTAAACAAAGGGAAACAGAACAAAAAAATTAAGTTAGATCATCACTAACTTCTACCTGATATGCCATTGGTTTTAGCTCAGTTCACAGGACACTGAACACTTACACAGTGCATTATGTTGCTCTCCACAGCCTTCAGGAGAACAAGGCTCACATTCTCCTTGTACTCACCAGCAAGCCATCAAAAATCACTCGGACCAGGCCACATCAGCCACGCAAACCCACTAAGAGCCCTTCAATGATGCTATTCTCTTCAGCACACAACTTTTATCAGGTTTCTTATATCAATTTTTCAGACAGTACAATTTTAAAACACTTGAAACTCTTTGTACAGTAAAAATGGGTTAAGTTAAAATCCTCAAGGAAAAAAATAATTACATCTCAAAGATAAGTTCAACTTACAGTTTGTGATGTCAGGAGGGGCATAACTATCGTTCATGAACACACTGGTGGGTTTAGCAACTTTCAGATAAACAAAGTCAGATGTGTTTTTTAAGGCAGTCACTGCTTCTTCATGAGTAACTTCTTCTAGGCAAACACTGTTCACCTGAAGAGAAAAAAAAAAAAACAAACACAAATTTTGAACACAGAAAAATATGTATTTTCATAGGACAATTCCCTAGCAATATCAATTGTTTTCACTCCATCAAACTGAATCACAAATTAAATCATGCCCTTACTGGGCCTAAAAGGGAATAACCTCAAGAAAAAAAAAANCAAAAAAAAAAACAGCTCTTACTTACAGCTAAAAGTTTGTCTCCAATTTGAAGTTTGCCGTCTTTATGAGCTGCCCCACCTTCAATGATTTTGGTTACATAGATGCTGTTGTCTCCAGGTATATGCTGATTTCCTACACCACCAGCAATACTGAAACCAAGACCTGCTTGAAAATAGTGTCATTGCTCAAGAAACCTTTCTGCATTTATTAGATTCAAATTATCAGAGAAATAATAATGCTATTTTGTATTTCACAGAGTGAAAAACTATTAGGTTATAATGGAAGCAATACTGAAAGTCTAAGTGAACTCCATGACTTTTCATAAAGTTTTGGAAAAGTAACATTTACAGAAAAGCTGAAATAATTTCCTTCGTGCCTTCTGAAAGATGCACACAGCAGAGCTACAGAATCATTACTGATATTTTAAGAACAATTATCCAACATTTACCCATACAGAAACAAAATCATACTTTCCCCAAATACCTTTTTATCTCCTTTCTAGATAAATGCAGAACTACCTCGATTTGTAACAAATTTTTTAAATTGGTAAATACTACCAGAGATACATTTTTATCATTGCAAAGGAAGATATGCATCCCACAGTTTCAAGACACACAGATGAAAATTTAGAGGCATCTGAGATGTCATTATCTTATTCCTCATGATTCTGCATTTCTTAGAACTTCATATGCAAAGTACTATTTCACTTCGCACAGAAATCCATTGTTAACTCTACTCTTCTTGTGAAAGGGAAGCTTTAGACTATTCTACATACCTTTAGGGCCTTTTACAAGTTTGATTTCCACTATTTTTTCTGTGACTGGTTTTCTTCTTTTGACATACAATCGTACAATTGATCCTGCTTCTTTCAATGCTTCAACCGCTTTGCTGTGTGTCACATCACGAACATCCACCTCATTTACTCGTAGAATACAATCATTAACCCTAGACAGAGCAACAATCACATTCAGCTGGTGAGTTACAGAGGAGCAGACACATTAGGAAGCCTAATACAGTATCTGCAATACACTAGCTGGTACATGCAGATACATGAATTTTATTTCAAAATCATGTTAATGCAAAACGATGCTCTAAAAATTAAGTATTAGTGCTTAAAAATAAAACAGGTCACTAGAAAGCTTTTAACAGAAGTATCTTGTTCACAGCCATAGAGACACCACTTTCCGTGTGTTTAGTTGGAACAGAGCTTGGGACAGAGGTCCTTTTCTTTTGTGCTATAGGATAGAACAAACATTCAGAAACTAGAAGTATACAAAGAGAATTAACCAGTTTTCAGCCAGGATATGAAGAAGACAACCTTCATTCCAGTTTTTCACAAGCTTTTTTAGTGCTGGCCTTCCACTCTAACATGCTGTTAATGTGTTGTTACACTACATACAATGCCTGATGCACACTTCACCACGTTCTGCCAGATGTACTTCTGACAACAGCCAACAAGCTAAAATGCAGCCTTGAGATAAGTTTATCAGGACTAAAACTCGAAACACGTCAGGCATTTGGACCAGTTCTCGGCAACAGAAGAGGAAAAAGCCAGTCCTACAATCAAATGTGTTTTTTCACACACAGAAGACTTAAAAGATTGTTCTGGATTAGAAAGATAATTTATTAATGCAATTTGTTATTAACTTCTAGGAATACACTTCCAAGAAAGCTGCAAATACCACTTGCTGCCCTTTGTAACCTAGCCACATTTACTCACTGGGAGTTAAGTAGTAGTATCTGAGCACAATTAAATTTGGCCTACTAGAAGACTACTCAGTTTGAACAAGAAGTATTGCATCTGAAGAAGTAACTTTGAAAAATTAAGACACAAAGTTACACCAAGCATAAAAGAGGATTCCTATAAAGCTCACCTACCTTACAGGTCAGAAAGTGTGCACAGAGATAAGCAAGAGTTTGTATATTGAATTAAGAACTATAGAATATAGTTAGGGACAAGTTATTTACTATGAGAGCAGTAGAACACTGGAACAGGTTGCCAAGGGAGGTGATTGAAGCCCCGCCCCTGAGGATATTCAGTATGACTGGACGAGGCTCTGGGCAACCTGATCTAGTTGAAGATATCCCCGCTGACTGCAGAGGCAGTTGGACTGGATGACCATTGGAGGTCCCTTCCAACCCACACCATTTTATAATAAGGCCTAATCAATTTCTACCACCAAACAGAAAACAATTCCACTTAATTTCTCTTAATTGGGCAGGAAAAAAATTAAATTGGTCCACTCAAATATTTTTCATTATTTATAAAATATCTCTGTAAGGAAAGCTTACTTAAAATGTAACGTAGCATGATAAAACTACTAAAATTAACAGAATATGTTCTATAGTAACATACATTCAAGAAGTCAACACAGAAAGTTATCATACCGTAATCTTCCATCCTGTGCAGCTGCACCCCCAGCTATGATTTTTGTAATGAAAATACTTGAATCATCCCCAATATGCGGGTTGTCTGTACCACCTGCAATGCTAAAGCCAAGGCCTGAATTTCCCTAAAGGAAGAGGTGGGGACACACACACAAAAAGTTACACATTTCTTTTTCTGGGAAAACACATTCTTATTTATTTGTTTGATTGAATATAAAGCCAAATCGATATAATCTTTAATTATTAAAAAAAAAAAAAAAAATCAGAGGTCACTTTAAGCAGCATACAACATAAAATCATCTAGAAGATGTATTTCTTAGAAGTCATCATGTATCTGTAAGAGACAGTTCCAACCCCACAGCTTTCTCATTAAAGAGAACTTCATATAGTGAGATAGATCATTGAGTTTATTCAGATAAATATTTGCTCCTCATGACATTATCAGTGACAATTTATTGCAGATAAGCCCCCAAGTAATTTGTGCCACATATGAAATTTAGTCTCACAAATGCAGAGATTCAGGCATTTTCTTTTCAAAAGTCACCTGCCATTACTATCAGTGCAAGAATTCCCAACCTCCTCAGCTGGGCACACTGCAGACATATATCAAACACAAACTTTTTTTTCCCTCCTCATTTTTCTCAAAAAGGAAGATCAAGAGAAGAGAACTGAGATAAGATCTCAACATTGTAAACCTAATGCAATGCACATCCTCTCAACTGGAAGTCTGATTCTCAACACAAAATAATGGCATAAATAAAAACCTATCATAAATAGCAATATGGGAAATGAAATAATAATTTGTCTTACTACTCCCTATAAACCTAGATAATGATATTAAATGCAGTATCTCAGGGAGATCCTTCCTGCATTTTAGTCTTAATGGTCAAGGATATTAGTAAGAACTTCTATTCCTGCTCCAGCAACTGGATGTATTTTTTCCCCCATTTTAGGTTAATTAATTAAAAAAATTAAGGGAATAAATAATAAAGGAAATACAAAGGAAAAAAAACAACAACCAAAGAGTAAGGATTGTTTTAGCAATATCAAGGTCAATATTTCATATTTAAGCACCATAAATCCATTCTAAAAGACAGTAGAAAGAGACATTTAGTATGTTACCCTTTCAAGAGTAATTTCTTCATATTCATAATCAGCATCTGTGCCGTTGACCTATAAAGAAAGCAAAGTGAGACTTACAGAAAATTTTACACTTCACCCAAGACACTTTTTGCCCAGCTGCTGGTTCACTCCTGTCAAATCTCAGCTGATCCACAGTGACCACTGAGCTCAGAAGGGACTGCTCTGCACATGAATCACTCTATTTGCAGGAGTTTAAAAGCTAAGATTTCAGAGAGCACAGTGCTGTATACACAGGCCGCTGTGGAGCAGAAGCCTTCTGCTTCTGATTGGCAGAAAAGAAATGCTCTTGAGATCTTCAGATGTTCCTCAGATCATAAAGCAGATCACAAATCTAAGAAACATCCAAAAATTATATTTTATACCATTTCTCACTAGAAATGGGTGAGACTCTTGTAAGGCAGCATTTAGCAACTATTTCTTTTCCTATTTATCATGTCACATACTAAAGATCAACAAACGAAAACAGGACCAAAAGTTGAAGATTATCTTAGCAATTCAAGAATTCAAGCTTTGTCATCCTCAAGTTAAAAAGAATACCCACACTCTTAGCTACCTACAGAATCAAATACGAGAAGTAACAAATAACTGAGTTAAGAGAAAACAAATATCAAATTCTTAACTACATTCAATACGAAAGTAATGTTACTTTTTTTTTTAATTACTGAGACATTTTGGAATTCAAATGCTTTCCTCCACAAATAACTACAATATCATATATAATATGCAGTTACAGACAATTCCCTATTTCAATCCTTTCTGGAGTAAATATTCATTAAGGTAAGAAAAAACATTCATGCTTTCATTTTTTTAATCTCCCCTCTATTCTTAAGATATTCTATGTGTCTTCTGTACTCTTAACGTACTGCATTATTCAAGAGTTAATAAATACTATATATATATATATAAGAAAGCATTTTACCGTCTGTACAATTTTCCAGGGAAGAATTAGGAAAGGAACTGAAATTCACTCCAAACAAAACTAAAGTCATGCCAACTTCCTTCCTCATGCTTACTTAACATTTTTTTAAAATGTCCAAAAACCTGGAGATGTTGTTGCAGGTTGCCCAGTATCAATTCATTTATCCCTCCTTACAGTTTTTTTCCAATCTTTAATTATATCTCCCCTTAATATAACAAAAGCCACACCCATTGCAGACACCACAGCTCATTATCTTTCTGCAGTACCTCAGAATTCATTATGTACTCTGCAGTCTGTTCAGTGGAAAAAATTACTGTGGTTTTAACACATGATATTTCTCCATTAAAAAGAGAAGAGGTCTTGACCCTGAGTTACATGAAACTGTATCTGTTACTACAGCAACACAAGAGAAGCCACTGTGATCAACAAGTTTTTATCTTGGCTTTGTCCTTGAGCTATTACCTACAAGAATGACAACAGGTGCTAACTGAACCAGTCACCCTGTGCTACAGGGTCTGCAAAATGCTTTGTTCATGGCTGACCAGTATGTGCTGCCTATTTTCATTTTATTTTTAATAGAGAACAATGACAATTAATTATTTCTCCATTCATTACCATCAGGCAAAACAAAGCCGATTATAATATATTTAAGTAGTCTCTTGTTTCCATATACCAAACTGTAATTCAAACTTAAAATAAAATCTTGATAAAAGAGGAGCAAGCTAGATATTCCATCTTTGGCTTTAGCTTAGTTCCATAGCCCTCTTTTCTTTTTTTTTTTTTTTTTCCCTTATTATTCTTCCTTAAAATTTACCCTTGAACAGATTTTAATCTAACAAATAACATCAGCAGAGGAAGGATCAAGGACACATCAGATGACAACAACCACTGTCCTATCTTCTGCAAGATTTAAAGTGTTCTCAGACCCACTAAGCCAAGCTTTGCTTGCAGGGACTCCCCTTGTACAAAGGAGGTTCTTCACAAATGCCGTTTATGCCACAGCAAGATTTTCTGAAACTGAAAACCTGTTAGAAGATTAGTAGAATTTGGTTAGACTCTTTTGTAATTAAGTTTACTTCTCTAGTGCAGTTAGCTTTTCTTGTGCTATTAAATTGAGTTCTGTTTGTATTCCCTTGGGCTTTTACAAAGAGTAATAATTTAAAAAACATGCTTCTTGGTGAGATTTTTTTTCCCCAACCCAGTTTCATTTCTAAGAGAGTGTACTTCCCACAGATTCAGATAATGAGAGTTGTACTTGACCATTTGTTTCTTGCTAGTTTTGTATTTTGCTTTATAACCCTTTCAGTGGAACAAACCAAGGGTTTTGTACTCACCATGTAGTCTCCTCCCAAGTTTGATTTTACATTATTTATCACTTCAAAATTCCATTAGCTACTTCCAGACCTAGAAGGATACTCCTTTACTCAATTTCCTATGATTATAGAGTAGCTTAGAGTACAGATAGTTATGGCCTTGATTGTCTG
The DNA here is from genome assembly GCA_013396835.1 of Psilopogon haemacephalus. Lineage (NCBI taxonomy): Eukaryota > Metazoa > Chordata > Aves > Piciformes > Megalaimidae > Psilopogon > Psilopogon haemacephalus. The sequence goes on along the minus strand of VWZI01012127.1, from coordinate 113,809 downwards.
GTATTCACTGCAAACCACTAATTTAGATATAATTTTGAGTAGTAGTTTGCTCTGCTGATGTTATTTTCCTCCTGTTTCTACTACTGACTCTCCCCCCCTGTGTCTCTCAGGTGGGGCCTCAAACAGATATTTACTAATCACTCCTGTTCTTTGTTTAGTTTGTGTATGCAGCAAAACACTTCACCATCAGCAGGCTTTTCTAAGCCTCACCTGAATCACATCAATTAAAGAACCACACATTGCCGGCTACTGTTGTGGTCTTTTGGTCAGAGGCATCATCATCACACTCAAGACTCCTTTATGAGCCAGCTGTGTCATTGTACTAATCCTTTGCCTTCTGCTTAAGATGTTAATTCAAGTTTTTGTCCATCTCAGTTATTACAGCTCCTTTCAAGCCACATTGCTGAATTGCCAATGCTTCTGACAAGGACACGATTTACTCTTTCCTTGCTAATAGCAGTACTCTGACCAACCTCAGCACAAACCCACTAGCACAGATGCTAACACTGTTCAGGTAAACAACAAGCAAGGGGGATGTCATTACAGGAGGAAAATCCACACCTGAAACCTATGCCAAACTTACATTTCAAAGCCTCTGAAGTCTGTTTGCCAGTGGTACTCCTTGTCACAAAACACACACTGCCAAACACAAATTGCAGCCTCCACATAAGAGCACTTAGTACCTTAATGTTGCCAACCCATTTTTCAGAACATTTAGAGCACTAAAAATCTTATGCACAGCCACCCCATGAAGTGGTGGTTTTGTGAGAAGTGCAATGGAAATGGCACATCAAATATTAATGCACCTGCCTGCATAGTTAAAGAAATACTGCTCTCTGAACATGGAACCTTAGACAGCTGTGTTTTGCACTGTTACACACTGGTACTCTCACAGAACCTTCCACCAGCAATCTTACAATTTCCCCCTCCCCCCCTCCCCTTTCCATGAAACAGATGCAGAACAACTTCAAACAGCCATTAGGACAGCAAACAAAAATCAAGCACCATCAGAGAGGCAATGGAGGTTTTACCAAACAGTAACAACAGACCTACACAACTACACATAAAACACTTCTCTGATGTTATTTAAGTGAAAAAAAAAATATGTGCAGGCTTACATATGTTGGAGCCTCCAAGGAATCTGTGTTCACAAGCACTGGAGGAGGATTTGCCTTTAACAAAAGAATAAAAAAAAATTACACAGCATAAGAAAAAGCAACACTAATAACTATACAACACTTAATTTGTTGTCTCCCAAAGGTCTGTTAAGAGGTAGTCTCAGCTTGAGAATCTGAAAAGTTTATCTTCTTAAATACTTGTTTCTGCCCTGAACAAATTGCTTTCATGCTGCAAAACCACACTCTTGAAATCCTGAACTATTCATGAGTTCTCTATATATTTTCATTTTCAAAAAGAGAAACTGAATCATGCTCTGTTTGACATGACAGCAGTGACTCTATGACTTGTGATATGACATTCAGAAGTTGCTTTACCAGCCATATTTAAAAACAAATGTTGGTAGATTTGATTCCTTTTTCTTCTTACTAGAAACACTTCCCACCCCTTCAAATCTGCAGAATAGAAACTTTGAAAAGTACAAAATTATGTAAGGCATTATCTACAAAACTGACTTCTGAAAGCAAACCCACAGCAGACATTCATCTACCACACAGCAACATGTCAGAAAACCATGAGGGATTCACAAGCTGTAAGCTGTCAGGCCTTATTGCTACAGACACGTGAATTAGTTTAGCACTCCTGCTAGCCATGAACTGGTAAAATAAGCTACACTCGCACTCTCTGTTTTACTGAGTTTTTCCTGAATCAAAAAAAGGAAAAAAAAGTGATTTCAATTGAAACAAAATCCCCACAGGCTGATGGAATTTGCCTATAAAACCCCAACCAAACAACCAATAAAGGGTGCATATGTAGTCCAGAGTCACACTGCTTCTGGTGTATCAAATTCAGCAGGACTTACAGCAGCACAAAATGAAGTTCATTTCCTTATTGCTTTAATGAAGCTGGTTTTTTTTATATGCACAAAACCCTTATTATCTTGAATAAGATATTATTTAGATTTTCTTCTCTCATGCTCTCTTTTTTTTAACAAAACAAAGCAAAAAACCCCACAAAATTCTTCTCTCTATGTGTGGAAATAAATTTAGATTGAACAGGCTGCTAGTAGTAAACTCATGCATTTAGTTGCATTACCATGACAACAACATACTTCTGAAGAATTCATGGACTTTAAAAGCTCCCAAAAGCTATGATCTAAGTGATGACTCAGAAGTTTCTTATGAAAGACCAAAAAGATTAATCTACCATCACTGGACAGCAGTCATAATTGATTAAGTAATAAAATCAAGTGGTATGGCTACAAGTTAATAGAACAGACTACTAAAAAATAAGGCAACAAAAAGGATGACAATATCAAGGTGCCATCAAACACCTTTCTCACTCAGCAATTTTCCCAGGAGAAGCATGGGCACAATTTATGCAATAGAGAAAACAAGAACTAGTTACTGGTATCACAATAAAAATCTGTCAGAAGAGTGTTATCCCTCACAACCGTTTTGTGCCATTAAGCTAAATGCAATTTCTCCTTAAAGTTCTGTTAAAAGATTATGGATTAAGACTCTGCATCAAAAATATGAATCAATTCTATTACGCACCAACCATTCCTGTAAGAGCTATGCAATGAGCATGTTTTTAAGGAAAATAATACATTGTATCATAAAGAATCTGACTGAATATGAGGCATTAGGAGTCTAATCTCCAGTGTATCTACAAGAGATCAGCAGTAATAAATCAGTATTTATTTAGCAACTGAGAAAATACGTTAAATTTATATTGGGACTCTGGAATAGGCTGCTCAAGTAGGTTGTGGATGATTCCTCCCTAAGGGTACTTCAAGGGCAGATTGGATAAGGCCTTGAGTAGCTAAGTCTAGCTGAGAGATGTCCCTGCCCATGGTGGGGAGTAAATGATCTCTAAGGTCCCTTCCAACCTAAGCCATTCCATGGCTGTATGAAAACAAGGATTCTGTAGCATCCAAATATGTTCCACAACAGCAGTGCCAGTACAAGCTGCTTTCCTCTAAATGTTTTTCTTGAGACTGAAAAGTACACTTTTATTGTTTAAAAAAAGATGAGGAAAATTAGGTAGAACCAAACTCCTGTAAGTAGGTCTTCTGTAAGTTAGCTGATTGCTCTTAACACTCCTTCTGCATTTACTTGATTTTGCCATCAAGAAGCAATAATTCACCATGAATTCCAAGCAGGAAGGAATAAAGCTCTGTGACAGGTGTTCCAAAGGTAAGCCTGCACATTGCAAAGACACAGGCAATGTGTAACTCAAAACATAGAATATTTCTGGAAGGAAGACCTGGTATTGCAGTCTGTTTTGCAAGAGCTCTCCAAATTACTCAATGCTTCTAAGATCCTCTGCCAGGGCTTGTTCAATTATTTAAAAGCCATTTGACAAGTTTGTTTACAGGCAGACTAAGGGTTTGCCTGAGGGCTGAAGTGATTAACAGAATAGAGTTATATCTATTCCACACACACAAAAAAGCATCTGCCAAATCCAAAGTTGCTTTTAAATTTCTATGGTATTTTCTAATTGCTTAGAATCACAAATTATGCAGAATTATATAGTTAATTGCTGCAGACATTCAAAGACAGAGGCACAGACTATTCCATTTCTCACTCCTCTGCCTGTAATTCAGCATCAATGGATAGGAATAGGGTCGAATAAGTGATATAATTACTCTTTATGTACTTTAAGTTTACTTCATTGGCAATTTCTTGGAAGTAAATGATACTGGAGACTCAGTTATCTTTTTCCATCAAGGCTGACAACAGAAATCCACTGTCTTCACTAGTCTGTCTGCCCCAGATCCTGATGTGGGCAGAAGCCCTCTGTAAGAAGCGAGTTCTTCTGAAACAAAACCTCTGGTCACCTTCCTGGGAGAAGTGCAGGTGACAGATTTGTGTAAATACACATTCAGTAGAAACTGCACTATGAAGCAGCCAAACATAAAAAAATATTATAGCTATTGGGATACATGCAATTTAACGGTGATTAAGAATGAGTTACCACCTGTTCCAAGTTTAATTGCATAGCTTGAAAGGAGGCCTTTAGAAAACACAACCTGACACCTACACTACAAAAACATCCCAGATATATCCTGAGTAGCTTAATTCCCTTTCGAAGTTAATAAATATTTGCCACTAAAGATTTTTTTTTTTTAAAAAAAGCACATATAGTCATTGTTTTGCACTGAAAACTACCCAAAAATTAAAGCAGAATGCCATTTTACATGTAAAAATCTAATGGCTACCTAACCTAAATTATCCCATAGCCAGCTTGCCAGGCTGCAGGCACATACTGCAAGTTAATGCAAAAGCATCATGGTAACTCATATTTACTCTGTCCACTTGTCTTGGCAGGGTGGGGGTTAACTTTGTGAAGATCTGGAAGGGAGGTACATTAAAGACAAAAAAGAAACATACCACAGAACAAAACACCATCCCTTTTGTATTCTACATGTCCCATGGGAAACCAATACCAACAAATGGCTAGAGAAGATGAGTAATGGCATGCAAATGCAATCAGTGATAGATAGACAAACACAAAGTATTTACAAATGAGACAACACTTTTCCACAAATAAATAAACCAAGAACACTTACTAGGAGTTAAATTGCTCTAAAATTATTGAAATTACAAAATGTTCTATTGCTTCTTACCATTCCTCAGGATTCTTTTTTTCTTTAGTTATTTCACAGCTTACCAATACACTTCCATATGAAAACTGAGATACTTTAAAAGGTACTAAATGCTAATATGAAACAAAATGCAACTCCAATGTCTTACAGTTATTTCACAGTTCATCTTAAATCTGTGCTGACAGCATCAAAAGGTGAACTTAAAGCAAAAAAAAAATACACTGGATAAATAAAAGCCGAACAAGTTTAACAAAACAAAACAAAAAAAATTAATAAAAACCTGTGGTACAGCAGATGGGATGACAGTGGTCTCAGCAGGGACTGGTGGGACAGGGATCACAGGGACAATGGGAGAAGAGGAAGGAACAGCTTCTGTGGGCTAAAAACATCACCAACAAAATGTCAAAAATTATGAAAACTAGGAAAGTATTTTTAAAACAAACAAGATTACAATTTAACAGCTTTAAGACAAAAAAAAATAAAATCAATCTGAAATAGCACAGGGGTTTGGAGACTACAGATACAACTGAAGACAACCAACTATCTTCAACTATGCTGCACATAGCAGTGCATCTACAGGAAGGTGTCGATGCCAAAGAATGTCCAAGCAATCAGGCAAATCTGGATCACTTATTAACACCAAGGTACTCACCTTGCAGTACAAAGTAACGACATTTTGGGGTCCAACAGAAAAACCTGTTTGTGCCAATGAGCACTCAGGCTTTTTGTGGGCTGATTTCACAACAGAAGCCCCTGCTCATATACAACAGCATGCAAAAGCAGGGAAAGATTGGCTAAGCAATGAATAAAGGTAGTATTTCTCTTAAAGGGGGAAATACAGAAGTACATTAAGGTTTCTAAACCAGGCAAAATTTAAAAGAAAGCCTTTGTCACACAGGCAGAAGAGTCTTAAATAGATTCAATCCATCTCTCAAAGACCTCCGTACACATTTCTCTTACACCTTCAGACTGGACAAGTTTAGTCTTAGGAATTTTCATTAAAATAAGCACAAGAGCTACTGACGCTTAAATTGCAAGGGAACAAGATTGCAAACAGTATTTTGGGCAAAAGCATTGACTCAGTTTTGAGATGTTAACATTCTTGGCTGTCAACAAACTGTCAGCAACAAAAGCTACTGGCAACTACCATCAAAAGTACTAACTGACCAGCAGATCAAAGCTCTTGCAACTTAATTGTTCCAAGACATTCCTGCAATCTTTAAATATACTGAGACAGAATGACAGAAGTAAATACCAAATACTGAAAATGAACCCAAACCCCAGAACAATACTTAAGATATTTTTGAAGTCTGAGATATTTCAAATGACAAAGCAACACAGACCAATAGCATACAGCAAATTAAACAGCAAATGTTAAATAAATATGGGAGAGCCCAAGAACAACAACTCTTATTAAATGTACATGTATTATTTCTCTTTTTTTTTTTTAAAGCTGTATCTACTCAAAATGAATGTTGCAGTTATTGAAGACTGTAATAACAGGATGTATTTGATATCCTGAGAAATAACAACTGTAGTCATTTAAGCAACCTTACGTCTACAGACAACAGCACAATCTTTCAGATGTTCAAAAAGGAGGGTGGAGAAGAATCTGAAGTGGTCTGGAGAAATGATAAAATTTGTTTTAAAGAGGATGCAAGAAATGCTCAGTTAAGCAAACCTCCATTTTACTAGATGAAAGAGGCAAACTTTAGAGGGCAGATCAAATAAAACAGCTTCAACAATCACTCAGCTCTACACATGGCAAAAATAAGACACCCCCTTCAAGTTTGCCTTGTGAAGTAAGCAGCGTCCCATGCATGTGTATGCACATGGCAAACATCTTGTTAGCCAAAATTTCAGATACACACGTCACATATAAAAACACAACACACACCATTAAGGCTGAAAAGTTAAGCATTAGCAGGTCAGAAAATTCACACCTTGACAGTTACAACTCCTGCAACAAGAGAAGGTCAAAACCGAACTTAGACACTGAGCATACATTTCCCTGACATTGCACTTGGTAAAATAACTGAGCTGCAGTTGTCTTCTCTATGGGCTAAATCCCTCTCTGCACCAGATGGCAGCTATGTTTTCCTGCATCCTTCCTTCTTTCAGTTCCTATCTCCCACCTCTCTATAGGCTTTTCACCTCAAAATGATTCAAAACCTCTTTCAATTTTCATCCCTATTATTTTTTTAGCTGACATTGCTCAAAGTCATTTGATTCATTCAAGGTTCCAGCTTCATAAGCTATTAGGACTTTCATTTTTGTTTCCCTTGGTGTGTTGGTCTGGTATTCACTGACTCTTAAAAGCCACTTCCTGCTCTTCCAAGCATCCTGGAAATGTTCCTTTTCAATTTACACAACCACTATGTTAGCGAGGAAAGAGGTGACTGCTCTGGCAAACACTGTCACTGAAGTAGGCACTACAACTACCATAAGAAATGACAAAAGGATAACGCAAGAAGAGAGACCTGGAACTTCCCTATAACAGAAGAATGCAGATTTTATTTTCGTATGGCACATAATCTGAACATTATTGTATGGTCCAGGTATCAGTGAGAGCAGCTGAATGAATTCTGATAGCCCAGAGTAACAGTCAGCTTCCCAAGAATTTTCAAGAAGCATCTCTAACTCTTAGAAATTCCCAAAAGTCACAATAAAGTACTATGAAAAGCAAAAGCTTGCCCTCAAAACAACTAAATAAAGATGTCTGATTTAAATCTTTAACAATTACAGTTTAAATGGACACAAACCAATCCAAACTACAAAGCAAGTAGGGGGCCAAACATAAACATAGTTTTCAAAACATATAGTATGATAAACTATTACATACAAAAATGCAAGACTTGAAAAATAACTCATTTTAACCAAGATTGTCAGAGTAAATACACGTGCTAACACCTCCAACAAAAAGCTGTTCTGTTACAACAGGATGGTAAATCTGAAGGAATTTTTTTTTAATGCAAGAGTGGACTTCAGTATTTATATTCACAAACCACCCCAAATTTAATAATGTCCTCAAGTAGTCAATTGAAATAAGAGCATTGGAACCTAACAACAAGTCCACACAGAGAAAAAGTACACCTCACTCATTTTCTCATGTTTACCAACACACCATAACTCTTTTTCTGAAGAAATACCAGGTAACCTGAACTTAGATCAAAGCACCACACATCATCCTGAAGCCGGTCAACTAAACCACAAAATTCCATTGTGTTGCTCTCTGTAAACTACTGAAAGATTTATTTTGGAGAACAAAAAAAATTAATAATTTTTTAAAACTAAAATCAAGCAAACCAGGCTTTCCTCACTTCCAATAAATTCCTGGGGAAAATCCACCCTGCATACAGTGCAACAATCTAAATGGGAAAATACTGAGCAGAATTCTCTTTGCCACTCCAGTTTTAGTTACCACTACTTCAATTTCTAGCAATAAAACAGGAATGAAAATTAAGTAACAAAGTCTCTAGAAACAGCAGTGATAAAATTACAGATGAAAGAAGGGTGACACACTTCCTCCAGTTTGCAGTAACAGGCAGCGCAGTACATACCTTTCCTAAAGAGCAATTAGAACAGGAGCCATCAGACACCCAGCCACTAGCAGCAGCTTTCACTTTGGCTGTACTTTTGGTAGGACTCTTTTTTACACTATCGCGCAGGTTGACAAATTTTCCTCTGTGTTTGGAAGACACTGGCAGGGTGGAGGAAGTAAAAGATGAATGAACGTTCAGTGCCCGCTGCTGATGCCAGGAAGGCTGCTTTGGCTGCATATGAAGATCCTGACATATTTCCATCCTTGGGCTCCTTGTTAAATCAGAGAGCTTGAGCATTCCCATTTCATCACCGTTTGTAGCACCATAGTATTTGTAGTCGTGATACTGAGTAGTCATGAAACTAGCAACAAATATAGTCCTTTTTGCAAAAGAAAACAATACAGGGAAAAGAAACCAATATAGTGCTTCCTGAGAAAGTTAAAAATATGTTTGGTTTCCAGAGTATGGTGAGAGGAATAAATATTAAATGCTGGTTTAGCTAGTGCTGCATGTTGTGTACTCTGTCTATTTAAAGAGCACCACTGAACCACCACCCAACAGTCAATTTGCTGGGCATTAATAATCAATGCAATGCGCGGACTACCGCATAGATGGCAAAGGTCATCTGACTATTAAAAAGAAGCTATGAAAGGTTTGTTATTTTCTTTCTCCCATAAGCTCCTATTATCCCTAAACTCGGTTGCATCTGATCACCTCAAAACATCTCCAAGATTTTAATCTAGAAAACTGTATTATGTACAAATTCTTCTCCTCCACTTCACAGGGGCTGAAAACAATTTAAAGAAGCTCATGATGTAAAGTTACAAATTGTGAATGAGCAAATAAATGGTGCAAGTTTTCAACAAACTCCAGGGAAAAAAAAATTGTTCACACTACCCACCTCTTACCTCAGAAGTCTGTTCTAAGAATGTGCTGTGAATCTGAATACCTGGTGCTGGGTAGGGGAAGAATCAATGACATCAGTCCTTAGGAAACCAAGCTTGATTAGGTCAGCTGTACAGTATTTGGTTAAGCAGGGCAATTTCAGTGGTTTATAGCATTAAACCATGATTATTCCCCTCTCATTGTACACTTCCCTATAGAGAATCTGAATATTTAAATCATGAGTCAGCATAATTTTTACACACAGAATAAAAGACCTAAGTACAAAACTTTCCAATTATTTATGGCATGGATACTAAGCAACAAACAGGAACTGACAGTTGCTTCTATAATCACCAAGAACTGCCATGTCTCATCTTCTACTCAGAATGGATATAATCAAGAGCTGCATCACATATCATTAATGCAATACTCATACACGTAGAGACAGAAAAGGTTTCTGACCAGTGACAGGAAGCTGGAAACGTGCTGGCCATACATACACTCAGAGTGGTAGGTATGGCTTTTGCTTTTTAAAGTTCAGGGAGCTGCACAGTACCACATATGAGCACATGCTCCCAGGTTCTTCTACACAGCTCAAGAATCTCTGCAGCTTGTTGTGAACGTGCAGATGGCTACAAAGTTCAAAATGTGCACATCACTTTTTCTTTGATACATGTCCACAGATGCATTAATACTGAGTAGTTCTGAGGTACATTCCCCCCAGCCTGTAGGCATTATTTGGATAGAGCTGTGCCTTGTGTCAAAACCTCTGCATCAATATTCCCTTTGGCAATAGTGTGCCAAATGCCAGCCTTCGTAGACTATAAACGACCTTTGTTTTTCAGAGATGATATCATGGTTGCTTGAGGTTTAGCAGGCTGAATTCACCCATTTTATTGCCATACCAGTACTCTTTTCTACCCAGCATGACACTGTCTAATTACTGAAATGCAGAAAACAAGAAGCAAGGGGAGTTGTGTATGATGCTTTTCTTCTGTACCTAATAAACCTCCAAATGGCATTCTACATTCAAAACCAACATCTTTTTTCCTGGGGTTATCAACTTTGCTGAAAACACAAAAAGCAAGCAGCCTTTTGACTAAAATCAGCTTGGAAATGAGAAAGTGAAGGCAGAATATGGGTACCATATTCTTGGAAACTTAGTTGTCTGGCTTCCTATATTCTATGGCTCCAGACAACAAAAGGAAAAACACAAGGCAAAAGACAAGGCAGAGGAATTTGTATCTCTCAAAATTGCTTCCATACATGTTGACTTGAGTGGCAGAAGAACAAAGATGATGTAGCAGAGAAATTGTGACAAGCACAAGGTTTCTACTGGAAGTCTTCATGTCTTTGGATCCTGAGATAATCTCAATATGACATTGATAATTAAAAGAAAACAAAAGCTTGAAGGCACTGGTAGTCCAAAGAGCAAAACACAGCTAAGGAACAGGAGGCACAGATGAAAAAAATCTCAAACCACACTGAAATTTAGTGTTATACAAGTACGGAGAGTGAACTCTGCACCTCAGTCAAAAATGGGAAAAGGAAGAAAAGAATATATCAAAGTGTAATAAAACATATCTTGAACAATCACAGTATAAACAAAATTAAATCAGAAAAGAGGAAAAAAAGGCAGAAATAAGGAGAAAAAATTAGAAGTGTTTAATCAGATTTTTGACAGTCGTGGGGATGATTCTGCAAAGCTACATTCACATATGCGAGGTAAGGCAAAGTCTGCCTTGCAGTCACCCTGGTAAGAGGGGAAAAGAAAGACTGGCAAATCAGTGGGATGTACGCATAATTCAAAGCAGGAAAAGGCAGTTACGTAACTAAAGCTGCACAGGTTTGGCAGATCTTCTTTGACTGCAGAAAGCCTGAACCTGCGAGCGTGCTCTGCAGACTGCATTAATTACTAGGGTGAATTGCTCTACTCTAATATCGAGCACTAAGTGATTTTTTTTTTGGTAGCTGGAGGGGGGTTCAAGATCAGGTTGTGCTTCCATATATCAACTCTGAACAATTTCTAACATAAAGATGAATCATCAATATTTCATTCTACACCTAATGCACAGTGTAGACTTCTTTGCAGCAATCTGTGGATGTGCCACTAATATTTTACAAGTAGCATTTGTTTAAGAATCATGTTCTTTCCACATTGCATAACATCCACTCGATAGCTGGATAACAACAATAACTTGTGGAAAGGGAAAATACTACTGTTTGACCTGCAATATCTGCTGTAAGTATCTTTTTTAAAGCATCAGTCATCAACTTTCATTACTCCAAAAAGCAACTCTATTAGTTGGGAAAATTCCTACAAAACTAACTGCACTTCACATTTTCCATTGCTTTCAAGCAGATACCAGAAAATCAGCGATTTCTGTTAACCTGACTTGACTGACGAAAACAAGCAGGTATTAATTGCCCTTTCTTGAAATCAGGAAAGGAAATGTCTTCCAAAGGGAACACAACTTTATAAGTGGTAAGAAGAAACAATTTTGATTCAACACCCAGTGACAAAGGTGAAGGTAAAAGATATTTTATTTCCAAAGATGTATCATTTAAGGTTCGGCAGGGTGGATTTTACCCCTTTCCTCTGAACTACATTGTAGAATGCCACAGGACACTTCCCTAGTGAAGCCTACTATTTTAAGAACTTTACATCCAATTTACTCAAAATCACAGAAGTCAATAGTCATCTAAACATACCTTCAGGGATTTCTAGGCTGGCTGGTGGGGTCCAATAGTAGTAAATATAAAGCACAACTGCCATCCATCATTGCTCATCCATGTTAGCTGGACATTGCCCAGAGCATCAAAATCTGAGCACAGAGCACTAACACTGAGGCACCATCTCTGCCACATTCCTCAAGTCAGTGCTGGGCAGCTCCTTATTACCACAATGCCAGTGACTTGTTAAGCAATATATTTAAGATTCATATTTGTCCTGAGAGTATTTCACCAGGACTTGAACCAAAATGTAGCATGGAGATAATTTGGAAATAAAACCTACCACAACTGTTTCCCTATTGTCAAAGCAGAAGTCCATAAAAATCAAATATAAAATTACAAAGTTTCATAAGAGCTTATAAAAGTGTAAATCAGAGGCAGTCATGCAAGTATTGGCTTGAAACTCCCAACAATGTTCCCATAACACAGTCAGACATACCAGCACACTACAGCTATGTGAATTTTGGGAACTGCAGACACAAGACTCCATCCTATCCAGGCACAAGTCATTCCACTGGTGATAAGCTAGTCTAGAGAGTAAAACATGTCAAACACTGCAAAATCACCAAAAGAGAACACCATCAATGTAAGTATGACTTAAGATTCTCCCTCTCTACAAGCTTGTTATTTCTTTCAGATAAGAAAGGTTCTCTTTTATCGAAGGACTAGTACTTTGCTTCAAAAACGTCCTTCCCACCTGATGAACTCTAACTCATCTGTCCACCTTGCTCAGCATCTTAGTACAGTAATCCAGTACCTGAAGGGGATCTACAAAAAGGACGAAGAGAGACTGCTTACAAAGGCCTGTAGTGATAGCTCGAGGGGGAATGGCTTCAAACTAGAGAAGAGTAGATTTAGATTGGATGTTACAAACAGGTTATTAGCTGTGAGGGCAGTAGAACACTGGAACAGGTTGCTGCCTTCATGCTGCAGTAATGTTATGACATTAGAGACAAGTTCCCTATGACGAGGGAGGTGAAACACTGGAACAGGCTGCCCAGGGAAGTGGTTGGGGTCCCATCCCTGGAGACATTCAAATTGAGGCTCAACAGGGCTCTGGGCAATGTGATCTAATTTACAATGCTCCTGCTGACTGCAGGTCCTTTGCAGGTCCCATCCATTTGTGATTCCCCAGTTTTCGGATGGACACCATATCTGATAAACTCTCAGACAGTGGCTAAAAAAATGAATTATTTAAAATACAAAGACTTTGTCAGCTTTCAGCTGCCTACACTGCTCACACTTACAAATGCTGTCACAAGTATGTTATCACACATACTTCATGAGAGTGGAGGTGGTGTTCAGAGTCTCCAAACCAAATTAGCTTACTCCTTTCTGGTTTTCAACAGTAACTTATTTACCACAAACCTTCTGATTTACCTCAGGAGAGACTGGCTAGGGTAAATGATAAGCATAACGATGATGGTCTCAACCTATATATAGTCACAGTTATGCCTGTATCATTCTGCACTGAGGATGAAGAACTTCAGGCTCCAGATTCGGGTTTGACTCTCTTGGCCCCTTTAAGGACACTCTCTGCTTCTTGCTATGTCAGAGCAAAGATCAGTTCCCATGGTCTCTCAAGGCTGAAGGAATGTAAGCTCACAAAGAAGCTGAGCCTGAAGGCTGACAGATTATGCCTACATGGAGATGGGTAGGTTAGTACAGCATGGTTTTACTACATTACTTTTGATGACAGAGAAGCCATCTCAGAGCTGGAACAGTTCAGTGAGGGTCAATGTAAAATACCACAAAAATATGAAAGCTTTGCTGAATCCTAAAAAGGAAAAGGTCTACCAACTCAGTCATTGCAGTTATTTAGAGAATATTAGAGGTTGGAAGGGACTTCCAGAGTCCAAATCCCCTTTCAAAAGAAGGACCACCTAAGGCAGTCCACAGAGGAATGCATCCAGGCAGGTTTCAAAAGTCTCCAGAGAAAAGTCTCCACAGCCACTCTATGCAGCCTGTTCCAGTACTCCGCCACCCTCACTGTAAAGAAATTTCTCCTCATGTTGAGGTCAAACCTTCTATGTTCAAGTTTGTAGCCACTGTTCCTTGTCTTATTACTGTACACCAACAAAAAGAGATTGGCACCTACCCGTCAGATTTTTATAGACATTGATTGGACCCCCTCTCAGTCTTCTCCTCTCCAGACTAAACAGCCCTGGGTCTCTCTGAATGCCTGAGACTTTACTGCAGATTTCACTTTTTTTCAGAGTAAAACATGGCTCTTAAAAATCATATTTATGTGAGCACTCTATTATATAAAGACATACAGCTATCATGCAAAATATGTCTAAACCACAGGGGTTATCTGGCTCTCTGGGTTTTGTTTGTGGTTTGTTGTTTGGTTGGTTTTTTTTTTAACTCAGTCAACAAATTGATTCTGTAACCTAGTTTCCTCCTCAAACCCCACAGCATTTTACATTCAACTCAGATGAACTTAAAACTCTGAACTTAATATATAAATAAATAGCTTCAAAGGGAAAAAGCAGTGATAGCATAAAATCAGTAAAATCAGGCTTGGCAATGATGACCTGAACTAATTTAAAGACCAAGAAGCCATTTGTTTACTGACAATTCTTTCCTGCAGTCTTCTAAAAAAAGCAAAAAACTCCTTCCTGCAGTCTAAAAAAAAAAACCCAAACCACAAACAAACAAACAAAAAAAACTCCACACGGTGAGGAACAATTTGCACCATGACTACCCAAGGAGAAGTAAAGGAGCAGTGACAGAAGGATTCCTACTTGNGGGAGGAAAAGCTATAACCATAAGCAATACCATTGGACAAGACAGACTGCCCAGCAGTTTGTGGGATAAAGTTCTACTCTGTAGTGAAAGTAGAAATTAGGCATCTGGAACCACAAAACTGTGACCAGCACTCTGGCACAGTATGAAATGATTGTTAGATGAAGAGAACCCTCGGGTACTAAAAATCTCATACAAATATTAACACTGCACCTGGGAAAGAGCATCCCATATATTAATACAGGTTGGAGAGTATAGGCTGGAGGCCAGTGAAGGGGAAAGGGACTAAGGGGGTCTTAGTGGATGGAAGGCTGACCATAAGCCAGCAATGTGTCCTGGTGGCGAAGGCAGCCAATGCCATTCTGGGGTGTATTACAAGGGCTGTGGTTAGTGGGTTGAGAGAAGCTCTCCTCCCCCTCTAATCTGCACTGCTAAAGCCACATCTGGAATATTGTGTCCAGTTCTGAGCACCTCAGCTCAAGAAGGACCTCAGAGAACTGCTTGAAATCCAGTTCAGAGCCACAGAGATGATTAAGGGAGTGGAACATCTTCCTTATGAGGAGAGACTGAGGGAGCTGGGGCTCTTGAGCTTGGAGCAGGAGGAGACTGAGGAGCAACTCATCAATTTTTATAAAAACGTGAAGGGTGAGTGCCAAGAGGAGGGAGCTAGGCTCTGCTCGATGATGCCCAATGACAAGGGACAATGTGTGGAAGTCGAGGCACAGAAAGTTCTATGTAAATATGAGGATAAATTTTTGCACTGTGAGTTTGATGGAGCACTGGAACAGGCTGCCCAGGAGGGTTGTCAAGTCTCCCTCTCTGGAGGTATTCAAAACCCGCCTGAATGTGTTTCTATGTGATCTGGTATAGGTGATCCTGCCCTGGCAGGGGAGTTGGACTGGATGATCTTTTAAGGTCCCTTCCAACACCTAACATCCTGTGATTCTGTGATTAGTCTCAATAGAACAGTTTGAGCAAATTAACCTGTCTGCAGCCAGAATTTAAATTGGACCCTTATAGACAACGTTTTATAATGAGGAGACTACCATTGTCTACTCATGTCTTGTATTCAGAAAGATATACATAGCTCAAACATTTGTCAGGGCAAATTATTTCATGGGATGGTTTAAATGGTTGAATCTCAGTCATATTCCAAATCCGTAACATACAAAATGTGCACAAAAAACTAGTATTGATTTTAGTAAAGGTAATTTAGTATTTGAAAAGAACTCACAAAAGAATGACTAGCACTGAAGCCTGCGCAGCAGGTTTGTCATCTGTATTCATCATGCTACCCAGCACACAAAGCTCAACACAGAATTACAAGGCTCCTCATTTAGGGTCACAAGTATTATTGAGAATGGCTTTAATGCATTTAATTTGCAACTTAAAGCAAGACTTAATAAGCTCCATTTAAGTAACATCAGCCTGAAGAACAGCAATTTTCATTATAATGATAAAGAACCTATAAAGAAGCCGAAGCAGGCTTACAGCATTAAGAAAGAGACCAGGCAAAGAGAAAATGCCCTCTGAGACTTTATTATACAAAAACAATGTCAGGAATACTGTACCAATATTTTAGTTTTTTTTAAATTCACGGTAGAAAGGCTAAGAAACTGAGATGTGACAGACTATTCACTCCTCAAAAGGCTATTAAATCAAAACACAACAATAAAGGTTGGGTACTGTTTGCATGCCTTAGGAGATACCACTCTTTGTCTAAAGCTCTCATAGCATCAAATTTCCATTCACTCTTAAATTGTTCAGGGAATAATTAAATCCTCATAGAGAACAGGCTTATTTTGTTCTTCACAGCATTTTAAAATAGCAATGATGGCATATCCATCTAACTTCAACACTATGAAGTGATCTCTCAATCCTAACATGCATCAGTTACCTCTCAAAACTATCTCACCACTCTTCTCCAAGTTTATTTTGTGGGGACTTTTTTTTTTTTAATTGAGTACATCTACAAGAAACATTATTAAAATATGAAAATAAGGTGATGTTCACCTGCGTAATCTAAAGCATAGGGTTTCTTTCTTTAGGATTAAAAAAAAAAAAAAAAAAATCAGGTTCAATTACTTAGGGCACCCCACTGTCCTCTAAGTACTTTGAGAGCATAGTCTTAAAGAGAAAATAAGCTAAGGCTTTCCATTTTAAGACAAGTAGTAGTATTCTGTGAGCAATCTGTTGTTCTCTGTCAAAAAAAAAAATCTTCATAAACAAATATGCCCTAACAAGTGTCAGCATGAGCAGAAAGATGTTTACCTCATATAATTAAGAAAAAAACCCCACCACTACACAAGAAGAGCCATCTTCAACAGCCCACTGACTATAATCCATGAGTTTTTCCAGGACGTAAATGTCAAGAAAATTTGGGAAATTAATCACTTGATTGACATATAAAGCAGCCTCACACTAAAGCCACACAATCATTTACAAAAGGCTTCATCAGCATATCAGCAGGTGATGAATTCACCAGAAACATGCACTGGTACTTTCACTGCTCTTCTGATACCAATACAAAGCCATCCATAGAACCACAGAATGATTTCATTTGGAAGGAACCGCAAAGATCATCCAGTTCCAACCCCCTGTGCTATAGGCAGGGACACCTCCCACTAGAACAGGTCATTCAAGGCCTCATCCAGCCTGGCCTTGAACACCTCCAGGGAAGGGGCAGCCACAACCTCCCTGGGCAACCTGTGCCAGTGTTTCACCACCCTCACTGTAAAGAGCTTCCTAACATCTAGTTTAAATCTCCCCTCTGCCAGTTTAAACCCATTATTCCAATTCCTAATTGCAAGGTCTAATGCAAAATCTCATAAACAGTCCCTTCCCAGCCCTCCTGTAGACCCCCTTCAGATATGGGAAGGCCATTCCAAGGTCTCCTTGAAACCTTCTCTTCTCCAGGCTGAAGAGCCCCAACTCTCTCAGCCTGTCCTCATAGCACAGCTGCTGCAGCCCTCTGAGCATCTTTGCGGCCTCCTCTGGACTCACTTCAACAGTTCCATGTCCTTGTGCTGGGGGTTCCAGAACTGTACACAGTATTCCAGATGTTTTCCTTTTCATTGCTCCAAGCTAAGGCTTTAATAAAACCTTTCCCCCTAAATCACCAACTAGGTATTTAATCTGATTTTATTCATACTTACACCATGGAAACAGTGAAATATTCTCTGATCTGCTTCCATGACAACATGGAGTTAGAATACAACCTCAGAATAAATACCATGATACAATATAGTGAGGCTCTAGAATGAGACATAGGAGCTCTACACCATTTCAGCAAAATGGGCCTCTATTATGTAGTGGTGAACACATTGTCTTCAGCAAATTAAAATACTATAGAACTTTTAACGCATTTACTGCCTAGCATTACTTGAGCAAATAGTCACTCCACAAGTAAATAAAAAAAATATTATTTTCTTTCAACACTGTTTGCTAAAAATTCCTAAAGATTTCAGCACTCCTTAGCATAAATTTGGAAAGAATACAGCCTTCTGCAGCCTCGCATTGGAAAACCCAAACATTTACATGTAAGTATAAGTTTACACTGTTAACTAAACAAGGTTTGCAGATAAGCTGACTTCTGGTCCTTAATTATCCATAGGCATTTTATCTGGACTTCAAATAGAGACACAGATAAGACCACGGAAACAAGTTGGAATTGGCCAGTTGATGATTAATGCTGGACAAACACAGCTATGGTGCACCCACACCAAGCTGCACTGAAGCTTCTTAGCCCCTCGAGCACAGCAGGAAGCCTAAGCCATTCAGGTTTCCAAACAGAAACAATCTGTCCACCTCAGGAACTGGAACTAGGCCACGCTGCTGAACTGGAACCAACCTGAGGCAAAGCCAACCCTATGTATCCCAGCTAAGCACAGAAAGACACTGAAGCAGTTCCCTACAGTTTCCATGAGAGACACTGGACATGGAGGATGAGGTTCAGACCAGGTGGTAAACATCTTCAGGGATGAAGACACTGCATTGACAACTACACAGCTCTGCCTGAAGTCAGATCTCACATGCAAGACTTGCCATCCTGTGTCAGTGCTAGGAAAGACCTGGGACCACATAAAACCAACATTCTGTGTTGGCATCACACTGACCAAAATATCTATCAGCCATGTTTTGTGTGGCATGTCCTTGTCTCATTTCCTCTATATAAAAGAAATATTAACTATAAGGATATTAAGAGAGTGAATAACAATAAATAAAACAAGAAGTAGCTTAGGTTTTTCAAGATGCTTAAAAATATGTGGAAACAATGCAAGCTTTTATTATGAATCTAAATAATTTTTCTTCTTTTTTTGGGGGGGTGTCTAATCTTAACAAGATACAAATTTCCACTAGTATAATTTTTGCCAATATCCATTTAGTTTAGAGAATTGCAATGCCTAATATACAAAGAAATGGTCATGGTCTTAAGGATAAGAACATTTTAAATCCTTCATTACCAAATAAAAACATGTAAAAAAAAAACTAAGACAAGGGCTCTGACTTCTGAATTAACATTTTGGAATAAGAAAACAGGGTTCATCACACCCTCAAGACCACAAAGTATTTCAGGTTTCATTTTATACAGACCCTATCTAATTCTAACACTACACAATTCTAATAATTATTCAAGGCATTAAACACTGAGAAGCTAACAGACATAGAAAAAAACAACCCACACACTTTTTGATATAAAACATGTGGAATGGAAAGATAACTTAGGTCACAGCCTGCATTTACCTACCTCCTTAACACAATTAGTCAAAACCCACTTTCCACGTCCCAAGCAAGGCTAAGCATACCTGTAGCCATACTTTCTACAACAGTACTCAGGCCATGGGTAATGTTCTGGGTTCAGAAGTTTCTACTTCTGAGGCCAGTGCCCAAGCTGCTCCTTGCACAGTCTGCCCCAACAGCCCTTCCCCTAATCTCCATCTGCCTTTTTGAAGAAAGGAACTAAAACCAAATACAGCCAAGAATCTTACACAAAGACAGAAAAGACAAGTCTGATTCCTCAAAGAGAAAGGACTATTTTCTTAACAACCAACTAAATTCTGTTTCCAACACCAGTCTGCAATAAATAAAGAAGAAGAGGTACCACAGCCCTGACTCTCCTGTCCTCAGGTTACAAAGAAGCAGAAGCTGTTCTCTCACTGTTGCATCCTTGACACTACAAGAAGGCTGGCAAAGTTCTTTAAAACCCACCAGCTCTGGGTTATTACACACACAAGTCATCTCCAGCTCTTAGAATGCCTACAGTGGGACAGGCAGAAAGCTTTGAAGACCCCACCTATGTGTCCTGGGTTTACATTGTTCCGTAAGCCTCTGCTCTGGCTGTTGCCCAAGTGGGGCACCAGCTTGATAGATATCCCAGTATTTTTCTCTTCCAGTTTCTCTTTGCCAGTATACAAAAATGTTAAGTAGAAAAATCATATTTCACAGCACATTCTCCCTCACCTGATTATGAAGGAGAAAAATTGATACACCTGGAGCAGTACAACATCAGTAAAACAAATAGGTAAGGAAACAGCAGTGAACCAACTGGAAACTGAAAGAATGCAGACCAATGGATATGTTAGAGTAATTAAACCATAACTGTATAAATAGGTAACTAAATTGGTTTACATTTGAAGAATCAGAAAACAAAATGTGTCTTATATGCTGGTTACTGAGTCTCAAACCCCAGTAAACAGCTGCACTGTTCTGCTGCTTCAAAGTCCTGAATTACAAGAAATAGGGTTAATGAAATAATACATGGTCTAGAAATCACTACCAAACAAAATGCAACTTGCCAGCACTCTTTCTATTTCCAAATTACATTACAAGAAGCTCTGTAAGATGCACAGCAATACATACAATGAACTTCAAAGCTGGCACAGCAAGACACAACTCGAGTGTTTCTAATTTAGACATGTCAAAGGACAACAGTATGGAGTTCAACTGTTATTTGTTTCCTTAAATCATATTATCTGATGCTATTAGTCTAATTGTTAGCCCTTCCCTGATACAGTTCCAGATCAATCTCTGACATTCTGATCATATCAAGACTGATTCATCAACCCAGGGGCTTCTTCAGACTTGGGAGATTTCTGGGTCAGGTTGTCACCATCTCTGACTAACACAGGAAGGCCAGAAACTGAAATGAAGTTTCAGAAGAAATTGTGTCTTCCATTAAAAAATTCTCTCCACACAAAAAATAAAAACTGCCATATTGGATGAGAGCAAAGGCCCAAATGGTCGAGAACCTTATTAACAGCAAAAATTGATAGACAGGAAAGTAAGAGCTAGACATGCCCAGTAATTTTCCCAGAAAACATAACCAGAACCTGATAGTCAAAGTTGTCTTAAAGGAGGAAGTCGAGAGACTAAGATCTAAATGGGATTGTGAAAGGGAAATTGACCTGTGGAGCCAGACTGTACCATCCCTGAGGTCTGCAGAAGCAGTAGAGAATTCCATTTCCTCTTACTACCCAGATAAAAATGGGTAAAGGAGGAGACCCAGACGATGAGGGAGAGTGGAGGGAGGTCCCCCCACCAGAGGCAGGAGAACCTCCTCCTGATCTTCTCGGTCTTACCAGCTGCCCTTGCACAACAGATAAAGGGCACTAGAAACTAAGGATCAGGCAGAGGAGGATGGAAGGAAAAGTCCATCTGCTCAATTGCCCAGGGTGTGTCAGCCTCTCCCAAGAATTAAGACTAGTGAAACAAAGGCAGAAAAAAACAAAAAACAGGAGAGTGATAGTTGTAGCAGATTCACTTCTGAGAAGAACAGAAGGACCGATCCGTTGGGCAGACCCCACTCACAGGGAGGTGTGCTGTCTACCTGGAGTCCAGGTTAGGGATGTCACTAGGAAAATTCCTAGCCTGATGCCCTCTATGGACTACTACCCATTATTGATCTTCCATGTAGGAGGAGATGAAATAATGACTGGTAGTCCAAGAAAAACAAAAAAAGATTTCAGGGCCTTGGGACAAGTGGTACAAGACTCAGGAGCACAAATCATCATCTCTTCTTTTATTCCAGCCAATGGCAGAGACACTGGATTAAGCAGCCAAATACAGTCTTTTAATACATGGCTCTGTGGATGTTAGGAGGAAGCTCTTTACAGTGAGGGTGGTGAAACACTGGCATGGGTTACCCAAGAAGGTTTGTAGATGGTCCCTGCCAGGAGGTGCTCAAAGCCAGGTTGGATGAAGCCTTCAGTGACCTGTTATAGTAAGAGGTGTCCCTGCCTATGGTGGGGTTAGGGTTAGTTGGTACAGTTGTGTATATCAAGCTATTGGCTAGTAACAGCTTACTGAGATGCAAAAACATATTTGAGCAAAGCTTACATTCTTTTTACTTGGCTCCTAGACACTCATTATGTCTAACAAAAACACCTGTCAAGTTTCATCTCTTTAGACCTCCAGCAATATCTATCTGTGCCCTAGCAGCAGTTTTCCACCAGCTCAGTGGCACCCTGTACCCACAGCTTTCGTTCCAGTAAACTCCTTTGTGCATCAGTCTCAGTAGTTTGAGCAAAGCCTAACAAAGGAATTCCTAGAGTAGGGGGTTGGAACTGGGTGATCTTTGAGGTCACTTCCAACCTAAGCCACTCTATAAACCACTATCTGCCAACTGCCCTTTGCAAATCCATTTTGAAATAATTTTCTTTTAAATCATCTCCTCTCCATAGCATTTTGGGGCATACTTCCACAATTTCAGAAGTTTTACAGGGCAGCTGAGGCAGAATTGGAATTAAAAGATTAAGTAATTTCTCATTCAGAACCTTTAGGTTTTTGTAAGTCTTTATCACATTCTCCCTTAGGGTATTGGTGGGAGGGGGGTGTGTTTGATTATTTTTAAATTAACTGTCCTTACACATAAGTAGATTATTCCTCTTCACACTTTATTAGCATTTTAGTTTTTTGCTTCCTAAGACAAACTGAACACCACACAAAATTTAAAAATCCAGATACACAAAATATATTCTCAGCATCACATTGTGTGTTAGTCTCTACCACTTCTTCAGCAACACCTGACATCTCATTTCCCTTTTTCACTCTGCAGAGTACTAAGGTAACTACTAAATAGAACCAGTGACAACTGAAAAGCCTCTTTATGGAATAGAAATACTTCATATGTAGCCTGTCACTCTCTGCACACAAGAAGAACGATGCTCTGTTCACAGGATCACAGGATGTCAGGGGTTGGAAGGGACCCAAAGGAATCGAGTCCAACCCCCCTGCTTTATCTGTTGTGCAAGGGCAGCTGGTAAGACCGAGAAGATCAGGAGGAGGTTCTCCTGCCTCTGGTGGGGGGACCTCCCTCCACTCTCCCTCAGGTCACAGAGGAACACATCCAGATAGGCCTTGAAAGTCTCCAGAGAAGGAGACTCCCCAACCTCTCTGGGGAGTTTGTTCCAGTGGTTTGTGACCCTTACAGTAAAGAAGTTCCCCCTTGCGCTGAGGTGGAACCTCTTGTGCTGCAACTTACACCCATTGCTCCTTGTCCTATCACAGGCAGCAAGTGAGCAGAGCCTCCTGACCCCCAGCCCTCAGATATTTATAAACACTTATTAAATCCCCTCTCAGTCTTCTCTTCTCCAGACTAAAAAGTCCCAAGTCCCTCAGCCTCTCCTCATTAGTCAGTGCTCCAGTCCCCTCATCATCCTCATAGCCCTCCACTGAACCTTCTCCGGCAGATCCCTGTCCCTCTTAAACTGGGGAGCCCAAAACTGAATACAGTATTCAAGACTGGGTCTCACCAGGATCCCACTGGCCTGGGGCATATTAAGATGAGTGTGTCCAGCAGATCAAGGGAGGTTCTCCTCCCCCTCTAGTCTGCCCTGGTGAGACCCCATCTTGGAGGTTCTTCATTCATTACCGCACAATGAAATGTCACCAGCCATTTTTGTGTGAATTCACTTGCCTTGATACCTACTTCAGTCAACAAATAACTGTAATTAATAATAATAAACAGTATAAAAATACTAATAATAATGTGCCTCTGCCTCATCCCCTCCTCTCCAGTCATCCACAAATACAAGGATCTGGGAATCCAGTCCCACTTGAAGGGATCTGTTAATCAACAGAGAAAAAAAAACAATCTACAAAACATCCTCCCCCCTTAACTTAAGGCACCATTAATTTTAACAGCCTTTGTTCCAATAACCATTATTTTCAGACTTCCTACAATTAAAATGACCTTCTGATGACTTTTACATGTTTCAATGTGATTTCTATGTAGATGTTCCCATTTTCCAGTAAGTCTGTAGGGTCTGAGTCCTAATTTTTCCCTTTACAAAGACAAGCTGATGTCTCTTCAAAATATCAGTTTGTCCACATACCTGTTATTAAAAAAGAATTAACAAACCATTTCTCTAAGTTTGTGCAATAAAGAATTCAGCTGTAGTCTCACCAAGTGCAGCTTAGCTCCTTTTAAAAAAAGGCACCATATTTCCCTTTTTAATTCTTATTCTAGGAATACCCAGCGTTTAAACAAAAAGGTCACACAGTGGAGCAGACAGCCCAGCCACATTAAACACAAGCTTCTTAAGAAATCCTGAATAAATATCACCTCTTATCGATCACCCGTGCCTCTGAATCTCTGAATACACTCATTTAAATTCTTTTTCATGTGCACTTGAACCTTATTGTTTTTAATACAGTAAAATGAGTCACAAGAACTGCTCCCTGCTCCAAGGTGGGACAGGCCCAGCTGTTTGTTTGACCAGAGACAGGCATTTCACAGTTCACATACCACCTGATTTAGCATCTAACTACTGAAGTGCTACTCTGTAATGAGGTTTAACATGCTCAAGTCCTAAAAAGCTGTACGAACAATTTTCCCCCCGGTGTTCACCTTTTTAAGGGAATAATGAAAATTGTAAAGCTAAAATGAAAATTAAAAGCAATAGTAAATAAATGCAATAGAAGTTTTTAAAAACAAACTCCTTGCCAGTAGTTTACAGATTGAAAATAGCAGTTTGAAGTCACTGTACGAGATGCTGAGTTAGAGATCATGTGATGTGTTTTGACATTTTCAAGTACAAACTTTCTAACTATGCTTTTTACATAGGAAATTATGATTTATTACCCTGCTTTGGCAATTACATCACATCCCACTAAGCTTTAAAAAGGCTTATTACAATAATACACTGTTTCAAAATTAACTTTTCAATCTTAATTTGTCTAGAATCAATTCCCTGATTTAGAGCACAAGAATACTAAATAAACAAGCCTTCCAGTTTCTGAAATCTATCCCTATATATTTATAGGCTGCAACTTCTTTGGATGAACTAAGCAGAGAGTTTTGTGTGTCTCATTTTCAAACAGGTCTGCCTGAATATACTCTCCAGTTTCCTCTCTTTTCTGAACACTCCCAATTTATCACAATCCCTTTTCAGGACAGGATTGCAGACTGGAGACTATACATGTTGCAGGCAGAATGCCAAGTTCCTTTTCCTTCTCCAAAGGGAAACCTGACTCCCTTATCAACTGCTAGATCACACTACTTAGATACAGTTAGCTATCCAAGAAAAACAATTACAATTTATTTACTACATCACTTTTGCTTTGAAGTTGAACTATATTACAAAAGCACTGGAAATCATTACTCTGCTCCATACTCTTATAAAACAACCAAATACTATTACCTCGGGGGCACACAATACAGGTTGCTTCACTGATTTCTACAGGCATTATTTTTAGAGAAAAAAAAATACAAATATATATATAACAAATATGTAAAGGAGAAGAGGCTAGAAGACTCATCCAAAAGATTCCCATGTCACAGGATCACAGGATGTCAGGGATTGGAAGGGACCCAAAGAGGTCATCAAGTCCAATCCGCCTGCCAGAGCAGAACCATACAATCTATCTCAGGTCACAGAGGAACACATACAGATAGACTTTGAAAGTCTCCAGAGAAGGAGACTCCACAGCCTCTCCAGTACCTGTTCCAGTGCTCTGTGACCCTTACAGTCAAGAAGTTTCCCTTGTGTTGAGGTCGAAACCTCCTGTGCTGCAGCTTCCATCCACTGCTCCTTGTCCTATCAAAGGGAGCAAGTGAGCAGAGCCTGACCCCCATGCCTGACACCCAGCCCTCAGATAGGTATAAACATTTAATAAATCCCCTCTCAGTCTCCTTTCCAGACTAAAAAGCCCCAGGTTCCTCAGCCTCTCCTCATAAGGCATGTGCTCCAGTCCCATAATCATCTTAGTTTAAAATTGACTGGGATGTTTACTGGAAACAATTTTGCCCTGAGTCTTTCCTATGAAAAGTAAGTGCACAGTGCTTTGTTTTTATTTTGAATCACTGCTTAATTGTATTATTTTACAGAAGAGACTGTTGCAAGCACAGGCTTTGAAAACAGTTTAACACAGCAAAACACTAAAAACTCACTAATACCAAGATCAGCTTACAAGAAAGACAAAATGAGTCATCAATGTTTGTTATCTGTCTGGAGAACATATCAGCTCAACTACATCCTAATGTGCAGCTAAACACACACACACAAAACAAATAGAAGATAAAAACAACAAATGGAGAACAGCAACAAGCTGTAGAGCAAGCCCAGTATATTAGAGAAGTGGGTTACAGGCAGCAAGATGAAATGCAACACTGACAACCCAAGTCACATGAAATAGCAGTAAACAGCACAGAGACATCCTGAGGAATACTGAACTGGAAAACAAGTTCAGAAGTGCTTCAGTTGGTGGCTAACTTTTTCTGAAACTAGGAAAGATAGACACAGAAGAGAATCATTATTATCTTGGAGTCCAAATAATTCCTAGAAGAAACGCAAGCTAATGGTGGCTTGAAACGGCCAGTGATCAGTCCAGGTAAACAAATGCATACCTTCGAAGATACTGTAGCTTTATGAATACACCAAAGAGAAGACTTTTTTCCCATGATGTGCTACTCTCAAAGAGAATATTGATTTATTAATTTGGACTGGTATAGAAGCAACTGCTGCTAATTCTTCTTTGGGCAAAACCTGAAAAGGCAGATCCCCAGATTGTACATTCAAGATTCACCAAAGACTTGCTAAGGCAGTGTGGTGGCATAAATAAGAACTTGGGTCTCTGTATTACAGTTTTCTGATCTTCCTTGATGGGTGACACAAGGTCATCGGTTTTTTATATGAAGCAGAAATGCTTCTACCCATGTTGCAAAGAGTAAAATGGGAGGAGGAATGAGTGCTGGCTTAACACAGGCATCACATCTGACAACAGGGTTACCACCTTCTTCAAGTTCACTGATGTATTTCATTGTTTTTGCAGACTGATGTATGGTGGTGGTCGTGGTCTTCCCGTGCCTATGTCCCTGAGACCAGCACAGCAACTAGAGTTCCCTTTTAGACTTATACTTGCTTGCACATTCATTACAGTCCTTTGTCGGCAGGAACAGTCCTAACTGATCACAAGGCTTTCTCTTGCCCTTTAACTGAAGAAAACTTTAAGTGTTTCTAAAATGATACATAGAACTATTTTATCTTAACTTGAATGAAATTTGGCAAGACTCCTTAGTAACAGCATTAAAAGGAAGCATCCTTCCTCAGGGGAGGAATGCACCCACTGGGACCCATCTGTTAGAGCCAGAGCAAAGCAGGAGCAATGTGGTTAAAGTGCTAAACAAGGCTGAGGTACTTATTTAACTGCATGAGATGCACTGCACAAAGAAGCAGCTGTTTTCCTGACATTTTTGTCTTTTATGGATCTGCCAAAATAATACAAAAAAGGAACTGTACTGGAAATGGTTCACAAACTGCTTGTGCCTGAAGTTCAAACCGTACTGTGTCAAATATTAGTTTGAACTTATTCCCATGGAGAGCATGAAAGGCACATTCTTCACTCAGAACTGTCATGCCCCTGGCAAAAGTGTACACAGCCCAGATAGATAAGCTTAAATCAAAAAGCTTATGTCTTTGCACAGACATCTTTTATAATGGGATCAGCAGATATGCATTTCAGACATCTCACAACAGCTCCAGAACGTGTGCTTGTTTCCGTGCACTGAAATACTCAGGAGACTGCCTCAGTGCTAAGGGGTAAGTAACAACTATAGACAGTACTATGTAGGTCTCAAAAAGGATCAGCAGAATAAACAAAACTGGTCTCAAGAAATGGCAGAATAATACATATGAAAAAGGAAGTACTGGTTACTATGTGACAAGAAAAATAAATGCTTTTTAAAAAAAACTTATCAGGAACCAGGGAGTTTACCTAACACAGAATAGTTTACAGAGGGTAGGACCACTGTCAACGACTAGGGAGAAAAAAATCTGACAATGACAAAATGTTTCAAACATGTTACACAGAAAAATAGGAAATGGTAAAACAAAGAGTGCTCAAGAACCTGATTCACTGTACATTTTAGTAAGTAATTGTTATTCATAAAGACTAATTCAAGTAGTTCTGGGAAATCACTGGGCCAATAGAGGTTTTGGAAAAGACAGTTTTCCTTCTCAAAAGATATTGCACAGCTACTCTGTGTAGATAAAGACTTTGATTTATTATTTTTTGGTAATATAAGAATTTCTCTTATTAAGTTCCTATAAACCCCAGAAAGGCTATGGACACAAATTTTACCAGAAGACTCATCCGGGTATAAAGTCAAACTGCACACCACATGGTATCATGTCAGCTGTTAAACATGGGCACAGATAATTCTAAAAGACAAAGTCACATTTTGTAGAAACATCTAAGGTGTTTCTGTTGCATTAGTTTCTTCAAACTACAAAAAACTTCCTGCAAACACTTAATCAGAGTGCTCTTGATGCTGTACAGCAAAAATAGAAGAACAGGAAGAAGACTGAAGAAGATTCAGTGGTTCTGTCAGACAGACATTTACTTAGTAATTGTATTAAATGAAACACATACAGCAGCTTTGGCAGCACAACAGAAATGCTATACCACAAGAGCCATGCTAGAGTTATTTAGTAAGCTGACAGATGATGAAAGACAGACTGGCCTGTATTTGACTTTCAAAACGCTTTGCCAGTCAATACAAGCCTCAGCTGAGAGGGTAACTAGCACAATATAAACCAAATTTGCTAAGTTACCAAACAGCCCTGAAGATTCCTACCTCTTTTACACACTTCCGTGTACTTGGTTTTATAAGGCAAGATACTGTTAGTCCATCTGATTTATGAGTTAAAGTTGAAGATAATGGGCTAATATGGCATCCAGCACCTACCTTGCCTGAATGACACAATCACAATGTCAAGGGCTGGAAGGTACCTCAAAAACTCATCCAGTCCTGCCACAGCAGAATCACCTATGCCAGACCACACATGAATGTGTCCAGGTGGGTTTTGAATACCTCTAGAGAGAGAGAGACTCCACAATCCCCTTGGGCAGCCTGTTCTAGTGTTCTGTCACCCTGACAGGGAAAAAAGAATCCTCCTCATGTTTCCATGGAACTTCCTATGTCTCAACTTCCACCCACTGCCCCTTGTCCTGTCATTTGGCATCACCAAGCAGAGTCTGGCACCATCCTCTTGGCACTCACCCTTTACATATTTATAAACATGAATGAGGTCACCTCTCTGGCTCCTCTTCTCCAAACTGAAGAAACTTGGCTTCCTCTGTCTCTCCTCCTAAGATGTTCCCTTAATCATCTTTGTGGCTCTACATTGGAGTCTTTCAAGCAGTTTAACAGTCTTGGGAACAACATAGACAGCGTGCTCCTGCAGCAGCAGTAGTAAACCAGAAGCAAAACATTCTGTGTCCCCTTCTCCTTTGCTTACCCGATTTCTGACTCATTCTGGAAAAAAAATGATGTTTCTGCTCCATTATATCTCAAGAAAATTAGGAAAATCTGTTACCAGCTCTTGAGTGAGCCCGAACAAGAGCTGCCTATGAGAGAACAGGTGAGACCTGAAACCCCTCTGGCAGCAAGCAGTGCCTGCAGGTAGTTGGAGAACCATCTCAATTTTTTGCATCACTGCCATTCTGCAAGTGATTAACTTCAAGTAACACACTGCACATCCCCATGTTAAGTCACAAGGGAGCTTGGGGAAGAAGCAGCACATCTTCTTACTCCACAGGTCTACCAGCTGACTTCACAAGAGGAGACACAATTGGCTACACCAGAGATTTAGCAGGATGCCAACACAAACTACATGACATTATGTGAGTCATGCTATATATTCTAAAGCTGTACTGACATGTACTTTTTAAACTGCATACCTCTTTCTCAAATGCCTAGCAAGCTGTGCTGTCTTGCAAAGTTTCCATCTACATGAAAAGTGTTTGCAAAAAATGAACCAAGGTTCCAGAGACAGCTCCTTAATGTCTGAGTTTCAACTGTCAAGAATTTACTATTCCTTACTCTATTGATTAGGACACATACTATTGCAATCGTCCCATTTTCACCTCTGCTCTAATGCCCTCTTAGGGAAAAGACAACTGGTGACAGAACTAAAATCTGCAAAACAAATCCTTACTGCTATAAACTTGCAGTATTACATAGCTAGCAACCAAGAATAAGAAATAAACTTACTGTAATAAAGCATATTTAAATTCCAGAAGTTGCTTTCTTATAGTGGAAATTGGACAAAGCAAACACTATTTAAAGCTGCTTTCTCATGTATTCCTCACATCAGAAGCAACAATTTCCAGGCAACTTATGCTTAAATGTTAAACTCAGGAAGCCATTCTGTGAAAACAAACCCTGAGTAAAAAACTTCATCTTCTGTGACAGCTGGCATAATGAAGTCTCAGTTTCACCACTAAACTTGAGAGGATGCTAAAACAGTCACACATCCATACCACAGCTAAATATTGTTCATAAAACATATCACCCACTATGACACATCCAGATATGCCCAAGATAATTCTTATTTTAACTGCTATCAAATCATCTGAGTTTTTACTTACAGCACCTTCCTGTCACATATCCAGGTTTAATTCCAAGCATTATGTTAAGGTCCCCTTCTCCCTGCTCTTTCTTTGCCTTTCAATTTCTGCTTAATCAAACCTCTGTATACAGCATCAGAACTCTTTCATCTTTTCTTATCTCACATTTCCAGCACGTGCCTTACTGTTGTAACCTGTATGTCTAAAAATAGATTAATATTTAAATGTACACAAATTATGCAAGAGCTGGCAACACTGAATGATAAATCAGTTCTTGCAATTACTGAACTGCAAAAGGTACAATGAAAGAAAAGGGAGGGAGGTAAAGACCTGAAGTTCAATGATTGTTTTAAATGCATCTTACAACACCTCTGTGCTGTTGTCTGATTAGATACAGCATATCTTATGTGCTAGAACTCTGGTCATAGTATTTCAGTGAATCTGAAAGCTGTATTGCAGGAGCAATGACACACAGGAAAGTCTGTATCCAACATCTTGCAAGGAAGAGATATGACTGGGGTCAAAGAACTCA
The DNA here is from genome assembly GCA_013396835.1 of Psilopogon haemacephalus. Classification (NCBI taxonomy): domain Eukaryota; kingdom Metazoa; phylum Chordata; class Aves; order Piciformes; family Megalaimidae; genus Psilopogon; species Psilopogon haemacephalus. Next base: position 82,794 of record VWZI01012127.1, on the reverse strand, counting down.
CAGAAGCAATTACCAAGCTCTAAAATTTGAAATTAAGTTTTTTAAATGACTCAGTAGAGTTAGGAGAGGGCTTCNAAAATGAAAGTACAAATTAGCATAAAGAACTAAACTATTTTTCAGTATCAAATGCAAGAAGCATATTACACTCCGTTACATGCCACAAATAGTCTTTAATGCCTTGCTGTTAGAACCTTATTAATGCCATGTGAGTTTCTGACAAATCACTGTTCCTGAATTTACAGAAAACATGGGTCAGATACTACTGACAGCTTAAGTGCACTCTGAGACACTTGTATTCAGTGTCAAGAATAGGTGCTTCTCAAAGTTCTGAAAAGACTTACCAGTAAAGAACTGCCCTGAATACAATTACCTTGGTTGATGCAATATGCATTATCTCCTTAAGACAACACTTCAAATTACCCAGTATTTTTTTCATTTGCATAATCATATGTTTACTAAGCTCGTGGCTTAGTTATTCACCTTTGTGACAGCATCAATTTCTTCTATGTTTATTTTATCTTTACCTTCCATTTTATGCCACAGATTTAGCTTTTATTAAGGAAATCAATGCATTTGGTGACAAAAATTGAAAAGATAAGTTTCTAATCAAATAAGTAACTCCTCTTCACAAGGAACGCAGAAGGAAGAAATCAGTGCCTCAAATGCCATGCTACATCAGCTTCCCCACACTCACAATGCAGACTGCAAGGCAGGAGGGTGCTGCTACCTCTACAGCTGTAGAACACCGCAAATGAAACAGGCCTTAACCCAATGTTCAGAAATACTGCTGCTCTATGGGACAGACTGCAATGTCTGTAAGGTTAAGTCTACAAATCACTACAACCACCTCAAGTTCCATGCAAAACACCCGGGAGACCTGAGCTAGGTCAGGACAAGCAGAGTGTCAGAATGGTCGCTTTGTTTTCCTTTGTACCTGTTCACACCAGGATGTTTCCACTGCTGCCTGCTTCCTATGGGAGATTTTAATCTCCCAATAAGATCAAGAAAGGGCAGTACTAATAAGTAAGGCACCTTTAATGTCTGAAAATGGATTGGTAGTCTTTAGAGTGCTGTAGCTTTTTATAGTAGCCTTTCACTCCTGACCAGTCCTTCCCATGCCACAAAGCATTTGTGCCCATGCCTTTTGGGCATAAACCTAGCAGTAACTACAGTTTGAAGTAGTGCTATCTACCACCAACTTCTTTCTTGCTCCTTTAGCGTACAAAGGCCCTTACTTGAAAATAAATACCCTACCTCAACATCCATTACCCTTCTTTTGGTAAAGTCCTCTTACTACCTTTGCTGGGAAGTTGACCTGCTGTAAACCCCAGAAAAGGACAAGGACATTCAAGCCCAGTCTCCACCAGTTGTTTCCCTTTTACTGATAATGGAGGGAATTAAGCAAGGATCACCATTCCCAACCATCTCACCTCATTCAAAAAAGCCAGATAAATGAAGTGACAGGTAAAGATGGGTGCTGGGCAGCAGATTCACAAGGAAAACAGGAGATTAGTACTTTAAAAATCATTGGTTCAGTTTTGTACGTCAAAAATTACGGTATCACAACAGCAAGACTAAAGCCCATCATTACCAGCAGAATTTCAACAGATGAGGCTAGGGAAGGGAATCACATCTAATTACTTATTTGGACTTTACAATGTGATCCCATTCCAGTGATGGGGATGTAGCCTAAATGAGCAAATAAAAGTTGTCAAGAACATTCAGGATAGCAGATGACAGAAGAAAGGGGGGAAAAAAAAAAAAAAAAAAAAAGAGAGAACTAAAAAACAAAATTGCACCACAAGGAGCAATCTCTAAATGTCTTTTTCACTCCCCGAGGCTAAAACAGCTGCAATGGGTGGATAAGGTACAAGGATCGTTCCAAAAGGAGGAGGCTTCAAGCTCTTATGTTTTCCATGTGTTGTTTCTGAATATGCTCATTAAGATTTTTTTACAATCACTTCAAATACACCTTTTTCACCCTCCTTTTGGCCATGAACATGTATAAGCAGTTCTGTTTGCCAGAAGAACTATCAGAGTTCTTTCAAAAGGAAAAGAAAGAGGCAGACTTTCAGAGCTAAGCTCTTTCTCATAGCAGAAACACAGAACAAGCAGTGGGATATTCACAGAATCACAGCTTCAGCTTGAAGTGATCTCAGAACCCTTTTCCGCTCCAACCCACACAGAGTCTGTTCTGCATTTTATTTACCGGCAAATAAACCACTCAGTCCAACCGCAAGCTTTGAGCATTCTAGCATTATCTGTTCAAGTATTAAACCAATAAAAGCAACCCTAATATGTATTTGAAAGGCTAACACTATATGGTTTTGTTTCAGAAAACAATAAATTAATACTTGAAAGCTATTATGTCTACATAGTGCAGCACTTAGAGTGGCATAATGAGCCATTACAGAATGTCTCTCCAACATTCACGTATATGGGCAACAAGAAAAATTAATATCCTACTTAGACCTCCTGTTCACTCCAAATTCAGGAGAGAAAAAACAGTCAATGATAAGCAGACAGAGGAACAGAGATATTATCTAGAAGCAATTACTAATGGATAAAACTCTGTTAGCAATGTTAGTCTGAATATCACAAGGTTTTGGGTTTTGTTGTTTTGGGGTTTTTTTTTAAACAATAACTCTTGTAGCACTTCAGGTTAAACAACACCTTGACTAAACCTAATTTTAGTTTGATAATAAGTAAAACAAATCTAACCTCACGTTTTTAAACAATGCTGACACCTCAGCATTGTTCCACAGGTCTTTCTTTGTCACATTATCAAAGGACACATACTAATTTGCTACAGCAAATCAGTTGAAAATTCTTTCAATACAAGAACTCGCCCCAAGCCCACACACCTAACATTTGGCTTGTCTCCTTTTACCTGCCTTTCAGTGATGATTAATTAAAAAAAAAAAAAAAACAAACAAAAAACAGTCACAGTGAGTTGAAATATACCATGCTTTTCTTACAAACTGCACTACTAAATGTATAACCTGTATGTAAAAAGGGCATTCCTTAATCTTGTTTATGGATATTAGCAGTCAAAAACCCTAGAAAACTGATACAGATGAGAATTTTTTTGTGTTCTGCGTAACTTGGGCTTTAAATAATTGAACCCTTTAAAGATAATTCCTTAACCAGGAAATATGTAATCATTTGACTTATCTTAGTACAGCTATGAAACTGATATTTTCAACTACACAATTCCCCTCCAGATCTAGGCAGTAAAACGCAAGCTACATTTTCCAGTATTTCACTACTACATGACAACATCTCAAAACTGAACTTGCTGCTGCCTCATCGCTTGCAAAATAACTTGAATAAAACCCAGCCCTCATTTAGCGTTACCATTTTCATGCTTTAATGCTACAAACCCTACAGAGCTCTGTGAAACAGGAAAACAAAAGCAGACAGAAAACACTCTTCGTCAACCGAGGGATCATCTGAACACATGCAGCCACAAATAATTGCTATCTCTGAGCAGCAAGTCACCAGGAAACATGCAGACAAATCGATTTCAACAAGTGGCACGGTTACCTGGGTGGAGGTGGCAGCAACAGAGATGCAGTCAATGAAACCATGTCTTCGAGTGAAAAAGGCAACTATCTGCTGCCAGCGGGAAGGCTCACTCCGTAACTCATCTGTGGAGCCTTTCTTTGCCCACTGCTTGTGCTTTGGGCCTAAGGACCCGTGGCTTGAGCTACTGTTGCCTCGACTGGTGCGAGAATAGAGGAGTGTGTTATTTCCGAAAATGTAATTCATCTCTGCAGCTCTGCAGGTGGTTGCCAGGCAGTCTTACTTCCCTACCAGCTGCTGAGTGGTCAATAAGCAGCAGAAGGAAAAAAAAAAAAAGGCAGATAAAATTACAGCAGCATCATTTACAAACCAGGAAAACAAAACTCTCGATAGCTGATGCTGTTTAGTTTTCTCAAGCTTTTCCCCCCTGCCACATTCCTTCTCTACCTGTGATTATAATGATGAGCATAATCTTCAGCAATTAAAAAAAAAAGGCAGCAAAAGCAACTGTTTTTCTTACTGTTTCCTTTCTCAGGATTGAAAGCTTGTTTTCTCTTCCTAGCTGCCAGATATTTAAGGGAAACTGGGCAGCAGGTACAGTATAATGTTACAAATTCACAGCTATGAGGATGGTGGTGGATGGTAACAGCTACCGGGTGGAGAAAGCACGGATCAAAAATAACCAAGTTTCAATCACTGCCTATAATAAGATCCAATAGCATCTTTTCACTTCCTTGCTTGCATAAATTATAACCCTGAACCGAACAACAGAGTCAGCATGCAGCATAATTGCACTTGCTCACTGATTATCTCTCTAAAGATGTCCCACAGAGCAAAGAGACTTCAGCATCACGTTCAGAAAATAATATTTAATACAGATTTGTTCATTGCTTTCTTCTTCTTTCCTTCTCTTCCTTAGTGCACAGAACTGCCGCAGAGGGAAAAAAGCAGTGCCACAAAATGTGTTGCATATGAATTGATGTCTAATAGGGTTGTTATGGGGAGGTTTGTTTTTTTTTTAATCAGCAAGCACAGACATTCATCTTAAACACTGAAAGTCCACACTCTGTTGCTCTTATTCTCTGATTAATGTATCATGATCATAAACCCTACTTTCAATGTTGTGCAACTGCAGAAAACAATAGTACGAAAAGTATATATACACATATTTCTGACTCAACATTATTGCTCACAAGTACAAGAACTGTCAAAAAAAAAAAAAATCGTTATTATTCTCTAACAAATTTTCAGAATTTATTTCCAATTCAAACCACAAGAGAGTTACTGCTGTAGGTGTGCATTTTCTCTGCTGTCTTCACAGGAAAAAAGACCTGACACAGCAATCACCTGAACTATTCCTTGGAATTCAAGTTACCTTACAGAACACAACAATCACATTTTTATAGCCAACTTTTTTTTTTTCAAAGCCCTCAAAATTATTTAAGAAAATCAATTAAGTGTCAACACTTTCAGTACAAACTCACCCTCAGACACCCAACACAAAGTTACCGAAACTGTTTGTGATACCTCTCTACACAAAATGCTTACAACACCAGGGCAATTCCAGAAAGCACTCTCCACATGGTGAACAAAGACAGAAAAGTTTCTTAGAACATTGCCACAACTACAGAAAGACAATTCTGCAAATCCATTGACTCACGACGTGAATTTTAGTGGGAATATTAAATTCCCCCATGTGTTTCGGGGTTTTTGCAGCAACATATTCTCCTAAAATGCTTACTGACAGGTGTCCTATTCCTTCTAACAAATTCTTCCTGACAGCTTGCTTACATTACAAGCAGAAATAAGTACATTAATTTAAAGCTGTGGTAATAAGATCAATGCATCATTTACATCTGGTTACTGGTAGAGCTCAATAACGTATCACATACAAATATTCTGAATACATCTTTCAGACTTGATGAACATTCAGAAAAAACAATGGCTTATCAAAGTACCTCAGTCTGACTCGTGACTGAGACACAGTAGATGCAATGATCCTTTTGAATGGGTAAGCTTTTTTATCATGTGATTTCTTTCCATGGGAAGACCGAAGCCCTACTGTAGCACCACCTTCTTCCAGACTCAGAGAAAATGCCTCCTCTGAGAAATGCCTCTGAACTTATTACTGGAGAAATTTCTTGATCCCTGGCTATGACTAAAGATGTCTGGAACAAACTACAAATTACAGGCTTTGAATTCTCAATCCTTTCATTAAAAAACAAAAAATAGTCAAAGTGAAAAGATTTTTCATATATTTCTTCATATGGCTTTGAATGCCAACACTGCTGTACATTCTTAAAAGACCTGAGAGCACAAGAATTTAATGCTTTAAAAAAAAAACAAAAAAAAAAAAAAATTAAGAATTTATTTATACATATATACACGATACATCACACTATAGGCTCAAACTGAGTCTCAGGAGAAACTATTGTTTAAAATTCTGAAAGAAACCACCACAATACATGGACAAGCAATATACCAAATACCTATTTTTCTTGATGGTTATAACAAGATGGTGTATTGTGTTCTAAGGCAGTTTCTCTCAAGTACGATTCCCGCCCAGCCAACAATCAACTGTGATATAACTGAGAAATAGTTAGAAACGAGCACTTCAGGAAAGGCTCATATGGACAAAAATAGATTACTGAAAATGAAGCTATGATAATTTCATTTCAATGGGGACTGAAATCCAGAAAAGTACTTCAGTAAGAGGTTATGCAATCGCACTGGTGACACAGGACAGCAATCTGTGTCACCTACGCTCCATATGGATGTTAATGATACTGAGCAAGATTTTTGGGTGCCTAAGACGACAGATTTGCAGTTATTTGTAGAAGAAGCCTGTACCGTGGTGATGAGATAAAACCTGATTTTCGCTAGTTAAAAAGCAACCTGAAGATAAAGACATGACCAGCAGAACATAAGAATAATACAAATCAGTCCAGACTAGAAGAATAGTCACTTCTACAGCTGAAAATAAAATGAGGGAGAAGAGTAAAAATAAGAGCTTGTTTTGGTCCAAGAACATTTCAACAGAGGGACAAACACATAGAGGCTGAAACAAGAGACTCTGCTATTTGGACAGGGAAAAAAAAAAATATCCATAGAAAGGAGACAGTCTCAGAATGACCAACTCAGAGGCAGCAGTTGAAATTCCATCTGTAAATTACTGCCTCTGAAGTCAAGATGCAGAATAAGGAGGCTCACAAGGGAACCTCAGGAAGTTCTAAAGGAAGCTCAAAGCTTCTTGCATTTACATGGAACCGACCAGGGCGAAAAAAAAAACCACAAAACAAAATCCACACACACAAAAAACACCAAACTAACCAAAACAAACAAACAAACCGACCAGAAAACCAAACAAAAGCTCCTATTTACCATGAGGCAAGAGCTGAGAATTTGTAGATTAAAGAACTCCCCAAACTAGCTACACATAAACCAGCACATAATTAGGACTCTGTCAGCACACACACACCTTTCTACAGCTTCAAAATTTTATTGGAAGGTACATCTGCATTTTCAGTAAATGCTGAGTAACTTTAATTGCACCCAATTAACGAGATACTATAATCACAATAGTTACTGTATTTAAAAATTAACATCAAGTACTTGGAATAAAATTCCTCTGCATTTACACCTGAGCCGATTTTTGCTCTCAGCTTGCTAGAGCAAATTAAAACACAAGAGAATGCCATATTTTCATCTGCAAGAAGGAGCTTTGTTGGACATAGAGATACAAGCAGTGTGCATACCTTGAAACGAGAAACACACAGCCACAAAACCTGTCAGTAAATGCAAACAGCAGTCATATCTCAATTACTCTTTTTAACGAGCAACAAGAAAACTCAAGAAGCATTTAGGAATCTTGTGTTAGGTTTATTGCTATCCTCCCAAACAGGATGTTGGCTAAAATAAGCACAGATCTTAAAGGGAAAATCTGAAATACTTAATCAAGGAAATTCAAGAATCACCTAATAGAAATTGGTAGAGTGGTTGATTTTGATAAAATCCAATTCCATTTTCATTATCATTTGGGCTTTACCAAAGAAAAAAAAAAGTGCAGAACACACTAAATACTCACACATAAGCTATGCAACTTTAACTCTCCAGGTAGGTGAGCAAAAAACATCACTAAAAAACCGATAAATTCACATCCACTTTTCACACTTCTCAGAATTCTATGTTTAGTAAATGTTTATTGATGTGACAAACTGAATTCTCACTAACAAGCATATGCAATATTCTAAGCCAAGACCCAGCAATATACTACCCAAATTGGACACTGTGGAGCAAATGACTGTGAACTCTTTCTGCTAAGATAAATTAGAAAGCCTAACTTAGCTTTTAGTTGAGAGAGTCAAAAAAAGATAGCACTTGATCAAGGGTGATCTACAGAATGAAAAGTAAGTATTTCACTGCCAAGTACACATCCCAGCACAATTATTTTCTAAGGCTAGATTTCAGTGTAAGTACTGAACACAGCAGATGATTATTACTCGTCATACGTGTCAGACAACCTACCGATCTGCGCAGACGAAATTGCCTGGCCTTCCATACCCTGCTCATCAATCTTCTGCCCATCTTTTTGGCACCCCAGACTGATAAAAACATCCTGTTGTTTAATGCAAGTTTCTTTAGGCTTTCTTCAGACATCAAAATGAAGCCAACAGCACTGAGAGCTCAGGCAAAATCTCAGGCAAGAAGAGTATAACGAGTTATTAAGAAGACTTCATGTTGATTACTCTATCTTGGGTTGTTCTAATGTTTGGATTAATCCACCGTCCATCTGTTACAGTTTTTCTTCCTTGTCTATGCTGACAAGAATTTGTAGAACAGATCCCTAGTAAGAAAGGGGCAGATTTGCTCAATTGCTTCTTATCATAAGATACAAACAGCTTGCACATATTTTTATGTTCCTCAATTACAGGAGTTTTAAAAACAGTGCCCTATCAAGAACATTGGCAAAGTATTTTGAAGACGGTACAGCACCTCCTCTCAGGAATGATCATGAAAAGATGATTCCAGTGTAAAAAGTAGTATTTCTGAGGAGATATTCCAGTTATTCTTTATAATTTCCACTATATTATGTATGTTCCTAACTCCAGAAGTACTTCTTCCTGGTAAAGATATCATAAAGGTCTAGAAAGGTCTCTATTTAAAAAAGGTAACAAGACTGTAGCTTTCTCAACGCCATGCCCAAACTTGTAAATTACATGTCAACCAGACTTTAATGTCTAAATGGAAAAAATTACCTTGATCTTCAGGATAACCTTGCCTACCAGCTTGGACAGGAGTAAGATTCAGGAAATAGTAATATGAGTAAGAAAATGCACTAGGACAAAAAATTTCTCTGGCTAAACTTGAAATAAGAATAGATCAAGTCATAAAGACCACCAGTTCTTAGAAAGCAGGGAAAAAAAAAATCTTCCAAAGACCACAGAAATGTATTTTAACAGAAGCTTTGCACTCTAAAAGGCTTCTGGGAAAGCACCTGAGGGAACAGGGTGGATTGGAGGGAAGACACACCAGGAGATAAAGAGAAGAGAACCTATTAAGCTTGTTAACACTAGATTCAGATTCACTGAGGATGGGGTTGTCCTGCAATCAAGGCAGCATGTGTACATACACACATTTACAGAAGCACTCATTCCACACACAGATTAACATGAAAGAGTTAAATAAAAGAGCTTGCTTCTAGTTAGACAAAGGGCAGAAGAGACAAGCAGTATCTGCTGTAACACCCTCCTGGGTGTAGCCAGAAACCAAGAGGAGTAGCAGCAGTAGAAAGATTACTTTGAAGTCAGAGGCTGACTATAGATTGCTGTTTTTTTGGGGTTAAGACAATTATCACCTTCTATTTCTGAACATAAATTCATATTTCTGAAACAACCATTCTCTAGTAATTTCCATCCTTTTAGTAACTCAGCTGTACTAATTGTAGCTTTATTCAGATATCCTGACTCAGCTCTTTCCCAAACTGGAAAACGAGTCAAGCTTCTTCATATTTCATTGCACAGAAGCTGCTCCCTGCCACTGACCCTTTTATTTCTCATTTATTAACCAGTTCTAGACTGATAAGACTTCCTCATACAGATAAGGAACACTGAATATTTTGAGAGTGATAAAACAATGCAGTTTCACTCCCATTGCTTCTTCAGGTATGCCTTGTATTCCATTTATCATTTTACTGTAACGTGAGTACTGAGACGATGATTCCATTAATCTGTTATAACCCTGAGCTCTCTTCCTCTGAGATCATGCAATTAAAACACAAAGATCTCCAAAGATCTCCAAAAGTTCTCCAAAGATCCTTCCGGAAACCTTCACCTATCATGATTATAGATCTTCTTTCTTACCTTTTCCTAAAAAAAAAAAAAACAAAAACAAAAAACAACACCACCAACAACAAAAAACTAAAATAAAAATGTTTAAACAAACATAAATAACATCAATAAAAAACCACACAGACAATCAAAACCAAACTCCCCCTTATTTTCTTTCTTATATTTTTCTTTCTTATTCCATGAAAGCTTAAATTCCTCTATATGCTTTTTTGGAAAAGTTCTATTGTACGCACCTAAACCTAGAAACCTGCAGCAGCAACATTTTCTTTAAGAATGCAATTTAAGAGACTGGTGCAGCAGAATGTCTCTTTTCAGCACTTTTCATTACTTTCACATCCACTTTCTCCACATAGTTGATAAATCTGCTCTTTAGAGTAGTTTCACCATGTTTTGACAGCATAGAAATGAGAGCAAGTTCTCATTTCTCCTGTCCCTTCTGGATGCTATATTAAGAACAGGCACCACCTTGCCACATTTCACTCCTGTGATAGCACAGGCAGCTTACATAGACTGCTGTACAGGATTGCAGCACTAATAGTTAATTAGTTTCATATTGCAGTTAATTTTAAACCATTAACCTAAAATACTATTGGACTCAGGAAATACTTTTCCAAAGACACATAAATGTGTGAAAAAATGTCAGCATGCACTATGTGGGCACAAGACATTTATTTCACAGACTGAAACTACAGTGCCTGTAGTCAACTGGACTGCTGGGTTTAAACTGGTAGAGGGGAGATTTAAACGGGATGTTAGGAGGAAGTTCTTTACAGTGAGAGTGGTGAGACACTGGAATGGGTTTGCCCAGGGAGGTTGTGGCTGCTCCTTCCCTGGAGGTGTTCAAGGCCAGGCTGGATGAGGCCTTGAGCAACCTGGTCTAGTGGGAGGTGTCCTTGCATATGGCGGGGGATTGGAACTGGCTGATCTTTGAGGTCTCTTCCAACTTAAACCATTCTATGATTCTATGATTCCAGTAGCACTACAAAATCTGTCGTGTTGAAGCATACACGAAGTATGGAGTATCCAGCACAAAATCAGGGACCACTACTTCTAAGATAAAAGGTAAGAGCAAACAGCACCCCTCTTACTCAGCAAGCACACTAGGCCAAATAAAACGCCCAGCTAACCTACTGCCTATATTGGTAGCTAACAGTGTAAGCACAGAGTAATCCTCTGCTCCCCACTGCAGCATCCCAAGCTCCAACAGTTTGGAGATGCATAGAGCCAAAGAAGGTAAGCTGGTTTACTGCTTTTATTCTACTAAAGAACTATTGCTGAGCCTGTGTAAGTTTAATTTCTCCCATGTCTGACACTGCTAGTAAAAGCAGATAAAGCAGAGGGCCATTGACATAGGACAAAGCTACAGGTTGAAAAGGTGCTCAACAACAAATCAGATTTGTTTCAGACCTAGCACCAGATGCTTCTCTTGGGCAAAACGAGCCTTGTAGTTTAAAATCTGGATGTAAAACTCTCATTTGTTTTCAGTGCAGAACAGTGTTTCACCTTAGTTTGAAATATTTCACTGTTCTAAGGAAGAAAAATAGTACCTCGTTTGCATTTAATGTCATAATATTATGAAGTCATCATTTTCTTCACTGTTTACATAACGACCAAAGAATCCATCACCGCGCTTGAAAGTGGGAAGCGGCATTAATCCACATATCTAAAACATCATCTAAAAAAAACCTTTGCCACAGGGAAATTGGGATTTTTACTGCATTATCTGAAGCTCAAGTACTCCAGCAGAACACAACAGCACTCAGCCAGAATGACAGCTTTTCGCATGAGATCAAACAGGCAGTGGTTAATAAAAAAGCCAATCACTACACTGCCTGATCAGCTCAGAACTGCTTTTTCCCAGCATGACTCGTACAAAGATGATAATTTCTATGAACACAAGAACAGCCAAGCAGCCAACTGCATTGCAGGAAATATGTACAACATCCATTAATTACACAACTGTAAGTTAAGGATTAATATACTTACTCTTCCCCCCAGCCCATTCTCACAATTCTTGGATTATTCTGCTGGTTCACTGCTAACATAATCACAGAATTGTCAGGGTTGGAATGGACATCAAAGATCATCCAGTTCCAACCCCCATGCGATGGGCAGGGACATGTCACACTAGACCAGATTGCTCAGAACCCCATCCAACCTGGCCTTAAAACCTGCACAACGTTGTCATAAAGATGCCAAATACACAATCAAAACATTTTAGCTCCTTATGGCTGTGCTATTCAGTCAGTGATTACAATTTTCCTTCATAGCACACAAATAAACAATTGTAGTTACTTTACTCAACTAGTAAAGCTGGTAAAATATTCAACTTTCAATTCCTATTATGTGGGTAAAGAACATAAGAAAAATGCTTGCACTTGATATATCTATTGAAGAACAGAGATATTGTGAAAAGCTCCAGAGACAGATGAGCAAAAAGGATTTGTGTAAAGGAACAAAAAAAAAATGCACAAAATTCAAAAGATTTTCAGTAAGTCTAACTTGCTGCTACTGCAGGCAGCCACACCACAACACCATTAATAAACACTTGGAAAACTCTTTCAGAATAGTCTCCTATAAATTTTGAATGGGAAACGTGGGTAAATGGAATTGCAGTGAATACTGGTATATTAAAAGTTTATGACAGAGCAGGATAAAGATTAACATTTGTCACAATAGCAACTTTCCAGTACAAGACATATTTAGTAGCTCATAAATTATTACATGTTTTCTTTGGAGCTTCTGCATTACTGGTGAAACAACAGCCCCAAATATCAATGTATCATACACAAGCATAGTACAGAAGCCCAAATATGCAAGCCACAATTAGGGTTTTTTTAGAATACTGAATTTTCATGCTAACATAAGTACAGAGTCATGGTTCAAAACCAGGTTGGATGAGTCCTTGAGCGACCTGTTCTAGCGGGAGATGTCCCTGCCTATGGTGCGGGGGTTGGAACTGGAGGAGCTTTGAGGTCCCTTCCAACATAAATCATTGTATGATTCTGTGATTAAAGTATTTTTCCCTTTCATGCATAGGTTTCTTTATATGAAAAATACTGCCATGCTAGATGGGTGGTGGGGTTTTTTTCACCTCATTACGTCATGACCTGCTATTTTAAAGCCTTATAATAGTCTGTTACTCAAAGCCTTTTTCTTTAATAGCAAACCTCCACTTCACAGATATGGTATCAAACTAATTTCTAAAACCAGAAGAGATTTCACTTGGTTGGAGCCACTTAATAAAAACAGATATTAAAATGCAGAAGACATCAATCTGGAAGTACAATAGCAAACCGAATCCAGCTTCAGTAACGGAAATAAACCCTTTTGTACTATTGCCCTCTAGTGGTGAACATTGGTAGCGCCGTACCGCTGCAATTACCTCAACGTCTACTCAGCCTGATCCCATTCGATTTCCTAACTCGAGGAACCTCGCATGTTAATCTCAAGTTTCTGTAAGTATTTTGGAAACCTCTTGCTGAAGGAATCCTAGTACTAGCTGCCTACCTATCTAAAAATACTCCTTAATCAATCTGGGACAGAATACTTGAAGTCTGACCATTTTCACTACCTATTCATTGTTCTCTATCATTACAAATTTTTAAAAATAAAACAATTAATGCTTCTCTTGAGAGCAAAATGTAAACAAGTTAAAATTAAGCACCTCTTTTCTTCCCTATCTTCTATTCACGTTCCGTGTTACTGCTGTAGACTGCAGAGGGCTAGCTATAAAAGAAGGTATTCCTCAAAGTCTGCTTCTGCTGCCCTCTACAGCATCTCTTTTAAAGCAGTGCAGGATCGTAAACCCACTATCTACCTTTGTCCTTCAAACTAGTAACTCTCTTTGATATCTCAAGCATATTTACCCTCTATAAAAAAAAAAAAAAAGTTAATAGTGTTCCGTTATTATTTTACTGACTTAATAAAAAAAAAAACTCTATGACATTTTGTTACCTTAAGCAAATGTACAGCTTAAAGAATTCAGCTTTTCTAGACTGTGGAAACATACAAAGAGTTCATCCCTAAAAATAAATAATTGTGTTCAATACCAACACACAGAGATTAATCTTTGAAAGGCTGGAACACAACCACTAAACAGCCCTGTCCTCTAGAGCTGCTTCTTCTAAAGAATCCTTACAAGTCCATTCTAAAGAGCTGATAAATTCAAAGAGATGTTTCTTTATAATAGGAAAAAAAAAAAAGAAAATGCAACCAGATTCAAACCAACTTTCTTATTAAAATATAGCAGCACTTGTCACAGTACACTGCCACACACCTCTGGTTCATTCCAAGCTATGGGCCTACCATGATGTAAGCTTATCTCACCATTCTCAAGTCCAAATACTCAACCCATACCAAATTATTTCTTTACTTCTTTTCTAAAACCACCAAGACACAGAGGTGTTAGAGAAAACAACACTAGTCTGAAATACTGATACATTATGCTATTCAGAAAATTAAGCTATGTCTCCCTACTAACCCTGTAAATAAAATTGCCTGCTACAGCCTTCTCCAGAACTGCACACTCAGTTTGCGCTCTTGATTTTTAGACCTTCTCTTGAATTGGATGGAGCTGTCTTGAGAGTAACAAAAAAACAAAACACTCCAAAGACATATATATATTATCTTTGGCTCACACCATTTTCTACATTGTTTCTAATAAATACTCCAGCTAATAAGATAACACAGAACTGGCTCCACAGGATGCTGAGAGAAAACCCAAAATGCATCTGACAACAGCTACGTTAGTTATTTGGGCCTTATACTATCATGCATATTCACCCAGAATATGTGGAACTACATCAGCACCTTAACACCCATAAAGTGAATTTTACAAACTAGTAGCTCTATTAAAAAACACATAAGCAGGTTTATTGCATGCATGTTTTCCCTCCACAGATTTATATCCCTGGGGAATATGCTAGAACAGTTTGCTCTTACAGTAACTTTGAAAATGCCTACCTTTACTGGTGAAATATGAGAATGGGAAACAAATCCATGGACATTTTCAATCTGTGACAGGTTCTTCTCTGATACATGAACCAGCTCTGGACCCATCACCTCATTGGTAATGTGTGGAGAGCTGTGCTCTTGTGGAGGTGTATCTTCATCTTGGTAACGGTATTTCTGAGGAAAACAATTAGAGAAAAAGATTAGGCCATCACAGAAATCTGAAAAGATTACCCAGAAAACACAGGTCAGAGAGCAATATTTATTTTTCTGACCCTGCTGAATCCGAGGTAGTAAAATCTAGAAATAGAAGTTGCAATTAGTACTTTAGGTAGGATTAGTCTTCAGACTGAAAAAAAACATTCCAGCCTTTTTAGTCTCCCCTAGAACTACTGCCATGAAGCTACCTACATTTCTTTCGCCTATTGCAATACAGTAACCTACCCTCAAACACTTCTCTGAAAAACTTTTCCCTTCACGAGCTCTTTTCATACCAACACTACATTCACTAACAGCAGACACCCCCAGTACAAACTGGATTCATGACCTTGTCCTACCCTTAAAAACTGTAAGCCTCAAAAGATTTTGTCTGCACTTCCAATTCAGCATGCCTATCTGAAGTGGGAATTTGTTTAATCAGTTAAAGAGTTCCAGCTTTTATATTGAGTTATCAATACAGCAACTCAGTACCACTAGCTTGACTACAAAGTAATAAAAGATGGGTTTGCTACTGGATAGATTTGGCTTCCCCAAGTCTTCGAATAGAAACACAAAACATTATTCTATCTCATTAATTTGCATTAAATTAAAAACAAACAAAAACGCAGAACCTATTACTTGTCCACCAGAGATGTACTTCAGTCAGGCTGTGCTGTATCCACACTTGCAGATCCCCGCTAAAGGATACTAGTGAAATTAAAAGCACACATAACACCCACCTTTTCTCTGGACTGCAGAGCTAACAAGTCATCCAACACCTTTAAAGTCCAGAGCTAACACGATCTCACATTAGAAGCATACTCCAAGCCAAGCTTCACCTGTGTAGTCTCAGCCAATTTTTAGGCACTTCAAGTAGTCAATACATTTAATTGCTAGCTAGAACTAAAGCTAAAAGCTGAAGTAACTTTTTTTTTCAGCTGAGTTTACTGTGCCCATAAGATGCATCTCTATTTTTTTTTTTTAGCTTCATTCACTTCCACATTCTACTGCTATACTCCAGAGTACAAACATAGTTGTGACCAGTTTACAGGTAAAATACACCATGACATCAAGGCACAGAAAAACCTTCTAAGTATGTACTTGCTTTAAACTTGGACAAAGCTATTGCTATTATTGAAGATATTTCCTATTATTGAAAACATTTCCTTGGAGTTTATTTAGCGGAATACTAATATCTATATACCACAGTTTAAGTTGTTTTATGGATATTTCCACATCATAATCCAGTGTATCTCTATGAGCAACCTACTTGCCTCTAAGTAAAAGCAACACTGCACTATGGCAGTACCTGATAAACAATGTATGGTAACTAACTCCCTTGTGCTACAAGCAAGCAAAACTTCAGGATAACAAAAAGACTCCTGCTCTGAACAGAAGAGTCCTGCATGTTATAAAGTGATAAAGTCTACACAGGAGAAACTACCAAGAAACTCCAATGATCTATGGGTTAACAGATCCTGTAATGCTTAGCTCATTCATTTCTTGCTAATCCAATTGTGTGCTTGTCTTACAAGACTTTTTTCCCCCCTAGCCAGCAAAACCCAACTTCTAGCCACAATCAGATAGAACAGCTAAACTCCTAATAATGGGGATATGATGCTCTTCCCTATCTCACAAAGCCCAAAGAAGAAATCATAACCTTTTCTTGCCTTCAGTTCTCACATTCAAATCAGCAGAAAATTGCTCACTTTCCCCCTCCTTTCTAGGGTTAATGCAGCATTCAATTATCTACTTTTTCTTCTGTAGACTCATCATCCAGGAATACTACAGAGTTTTGCCAGTAAAGAACTGACTTAAAGGGGCAACTAAAGTCACATAACTGACTTGTGCTGAAAAAAGGATCTGTTTGTTCTTTTCTATACCATGGTATTTAGACAACACTAAGGCAGCTTGGAAGACAAATTAAGTTCTCTTACTAACTCAGATTGAACAACTTGTGGCTTTCCATTTCTATCACCCACTGCCCATTTACCAGTCAGTCTGCCCTAGGACACACCATACCCATCCCATCCTCAAACCCCCAAAACAGAAACAAGCCCATACCCAACCAGACATTAAAGGCATTAAAGATGCACAGTTTTTTAGCCAGTAAAATATCAGAGATTTTAGAAGTTATAACCCAGGCTTACTTTTGTAGTCAAAAAACAAAATTAAAAGAACTTAAAAGCTTTATCAACCCTACTCAATTCAACCCTTTGTTGTTGAGACTACACAGGATCAAGTTCTACCACACCAGAGGAATTATGCTTTTGAAGTATTAGAATTTATAAAGTAGAAGCAACACAAGTGCATTTTCTCTATAAAAGCCAGTGTTTAGCAGAAAAACACAAAGGAAAAAGAAATTACTCCAATGAGAAAAGCAGGAGCATTAAGACTTCTGTTACTACAACTAACTTTCAAACACTTCCACAGCTTCTCCTTAACTGCATAGCAAAGGAAAGGTGGTGAATGCTGATGATTTTGAAAAATTGCAGTGGTTACTGTGGCAGAGCAGGGCACTGCCCCACCGGAGGTTTGAATGAGGTATGAACTGTGGCAGGGCACACCCAGTCCACTGCCCCACCAGAGGTGTGAATGGGGCAGGAAACGGTCTTCCTGCCTCCCCACCTCTGTCACCGGAGGCTTAGTACAATAGGTGTGAAGTGCCTTCTCCCACCCTCCCTGGGCTTGAACAGGGAGGCAACAGATCACCTCAGTATATATATGGCAGCTGGACAGATTGCAGCAGGACTTGCTTGGACTTGCAAGGACTTGCTTAGACCTTCACTGAGACCTGCACAGACCTGCACTGGGACCTGAACACGGACCTGGAGACACGAACCTCGCACGGACTTTGAGACAGTCTCCCATCTGTAAGTAGGGCAAGTTTCATGCCCAAACCTTTCCATTTTTCTGATTTTTTCCTGAATTACAAGAAAAGGCATCATTGTGAAGACTTTTCCCAACCGAATTAGAACCCAAACTTAAACTAATCTACACACAGATTGTGGATGGGGCTTTTGGAAATTATAAAAGCTACATAATTTATAATTTCAGCCTCTTCAATAGCCCACAATCAATACAGTTACTCAAAAACCCGTATTTTTGAGAACCTCATCAGAGCTGACCAAGCCAACTTAGTAAGTCACTACTAGCAAAATATAAGAGTTGTTCTTTCCTTTTCCCACAGCACTGAGATGCTAGACTGCTCAGCCTGAGATTCCTGTCATTCATCTGGTTTCTGATATTGAAGTGGATCCTTTTAGTCTTAAGGGAAAAAAAATGCATTATTAGATTAGTCACAGGTCCATGAAAATTAACTTCCTTTACGTACCAATCAATACCTTTGGGTAAAGCATGGAATTACCTTGATCACTTTTTTCCTGACACAAGACATTTATTAGAAACAGATATTTGTATGTGCCTACAGCCTAAACAGGCTCTAGACTTCAGTAAGAAACATCTCTTTACACTACACAATGGATCAGTGCTTATAACATACTGGATGTGAAGTTTTAATAGATCAGTATGTTAGTAGATGAAATATGAGATCATGTGGTGAAAGATTCTCTCCTGTAAGAGGCACTCACAAGGGCTATAAGCTTCTCATAAACCCCATCTTAAATGTGAGCTAGTAACTGGATTTTTATGTGATATTTGACTTTACTATTATTTGCAAAATATATCCCAACTTCAAACTACAAAAAAAAAAACAAACAAAAACACCCAACCTGGAATTTATGTTTAAAATACACTGACTTAAATACTTACTGGATTGTTTTTTTAAAAATAAGAACAGAAGGCAAAGACACAAAATAAATGAAAACACAGAAGGTGGAACACTTCTTATTCTGAAAAGTGCGACATTATTCTTGGCCTTCATAGAAGTCACAGAATCACAGGATATTAGGGTTTGGAAGTGACCTCTGGAGATCTTAAGAGTCCAGCCCCCCTGCCAGAGAAGGACCATATATCAGCCTATGTCACAGAGGAAAGCATCCAGACAGGTCTTGAAAGTCTCCACAGAGGAAATCACTTTCAAGCAAAGTCCTTCAAGTAAATTGCTGTAGCCCAAAACAATTCCCTAGAGAAGTGGAAGGATTTTGTACTGTGCTGTGGAGCATCACTGAAATGCTCTTTGCCTTCTCACTGCAATTGCACATTTGAGTAGTCTGGCATAGTCAAGCAACCACGACCCAGCATTGCCCATTCCTTTACTCTCCAAGTGGCTGTCATCCTTCAGAACAATAATTCACTCAACTATTTCAGCCATGTCAAGGTAATTCTACTGCAAAGCCAAATCCCATGCAAGTCCATAGGAGTCTACACATTGCATTTACAATATAGTATTGGTCAAAGGGCAGATATTGTCCCAAGGAGCAGGACCCACTCAATCCCTCTTGGTTGATCTGTACAACTACAACTCCCTGCACCTTGCTGCTAGAACACACCTGACCTCAGATAGCAAGCAAGCTCAGCAAGATAATCCAGCATAATGTTTATTTCATCTTCCAGCAATATTAAATTTTAATTCCCTAAAGTGGCTCACAACAAGGTGAGCAGCAGTGTCAGCATAATAAGGAGAAAAGCACATAAGGGAGTGAGACTGTAATAAATGAGCCATAGATTTTATTTCAAAAGCTCATTTCTTTTATTGGATAGCAAGCAAAACAGCGCTGAACAGCACTGGGTGCAGGGGAGTGAATTCTCCACACTGCACAACACAAAGAAAGTTACACACATTTTTATACTGATTCTTCAGGTCTTCTATCTTCCCCCCAGTGGTTTTTAAATTAAATGTCCTTTCAGTGAATCCGGTCTCAGTCTTCACCTTTGCTGTAGTCTCGTGATGGGATTTGTAGGCTCCTTAATTTATGTATCTGCAGAATGCTCTGCCTATTGTCTGTTATCTTCCTTGTTTTCTCTTTGGATTGTTTTGGTCAGAACACATTCCAGCGGCCATGTCACAAATACCCTTTCTGTTCTGGCTTTTTACTAAAGTCTATATTGACACGAATGAATGCTTTTTATCACAAGACCAACTCATCTCACAGTGGCTAGCAGAAGACCATTACTCTGCTCACAAGCAAAAGAATCCAGTCTCAGAACCAAATCTAGGATCCAATGACAACCTAGTTTAGAGCCAAGCAATGAGCAAACAAGATCAAAGGAAAGAAAAAAAAGGTAGGTGTGGCAAAGCAGCTCTGAACTTGCTGACAGGCATGCTCAGCTGCCCAAGTTTCCCAGCACCCAATTAAGTATCAGTCAAGCAATTGAACTACTTCTAAGAAGCTTTACAGGCTGCTGTATGTATAAGGATAACGTAAACTCCAAAGGAACCAAGTCCTAAACATCTAACACACACTTCTGGAACAAGATACTGCCCCAAAGAATTCAGCTGCAAGTATACAGGTAAGTCAGCATGAATTGAAAACATTTCCTTTCTGATGTAACATACTAAAAAAGATTTCCTCAAGCTAGATTACACTTTAGATGAGTTTAGAAGTCTGACCAGAACTATATTATTTACCAGTGTAAAGTATTGCAACACTCATTTACTTTAGTAAACCAATGCTCATTTACATGAAACAAGAAAGCAGTCCAAATTCACCACAGTGAAATCATTCTGTTAATTGTTCAGGCCCACAACATCCCTCCCCTCTAATTCCCAGGCCTAACAGAGTTAGACAAAACCAAAAATGAACAGAATACCTGCAGCAATGTACAAAGCTAACAAGGATTTTATAGACATCTTCTATCAGCATTTTCCAGAATGCAGATCACCTCTTCACAGAAAATGCACAGAAATGGGAACTCTAAAAAAAGGTCTGTTTCAGTCTGCCTAAGGTCTCATCTTTTAAAAAGAAGGTATTTTTAAAGTTTTACAAAGAAGGTATTTCAAACAGATTAACACAATTACCCCCTAGAGGCAATTAAGTTGTGGGCTGATTTTATTTTAAGCTCCCCTAATGAGGTATTTTACTGAAACAGAATTGAAAGGAAATTGTGTAGGGGACACTTGAAGAATCCCATACCCATATCCAAAGCAGCATGCAACACTTAGTCCAGAGACTCAAGCCATACTGATAGCCATGGTCACGGACAGATAATTTATTATGCAAGAGCATCCTTAACTACCAGATCATTTGATGACAAAATGGAACTCCAACCCATATTAGACACCCACACCAATCCACTGTAACAAAACCAGATGTGACCACACGTTAATGCAACTTCTCTACACACAAAGAAATGAAAGAGCTAAACCAGCTTTACTGTAAGAATGAAAGTATGCTTTAAAAACATTCTAAGGGTTCATACAATTGACCTTCTAATACCCACTTCCTTTCTCCTTCGGATTTTAACCCTCCCCACCCACACGGCTACACAAGTCCAAAGATACTGCATGCTTTAAACAACCAACAGCTACAAATGCCATGAAAACATGTAGCCTGACTTGACAGTCAGTCTCTGGCTAAGCTTGAATTTTTACTGTGAGTCCATCCCAAGTTTTGAAAGAGGTTACGAATAAGTGAGGATTTAGTAAGTCAATCCAACCATTTGAACAGAAGCTTGGAGTCAGACCTTCTTTAATACACTATCAACATGATAAAGTGGCTTTAGACACTTGAGTACTTGAGTTTAGATACTTGTCCTTGTTCAGCCACTGCTCCACTTTAGAAGTTAAATTAAATCTGAAAGGACACTTCAAAAGATCATTCCAGCAACTGGATGCCTGTTTGGCATTCCACATCTCCACTCCTGTATCAGAGGACTAGGATGCAGTATGTCAAAAGCAGATGAGTAGCAATATGTAGATACCCACAGATCTCAGCAAAACCCAACATCCACAAGTCTAACATCCAGATAAAGTTCAGGAGAAAATAAGCTCCAACAACTCTAACCACAAAAGCAATAACACAACCAATTTTTGCATAATCTTGCTAAAACAAAGCTAACCCAAAGCAAATAATATACTAAGATGCTACAGCATTTTGTACAAGCCTTCCCTGTAGTCTACTGGGAGTGCAAATTCAGAAACTAGTTCTTCGAAAAATAACAATTACTTCCTCATGGAAGAAAACCACAGACACACACACAGAAGGCACACTCCAACACTGCAGAACTGAAGGGAAATGAAAAGTTCTCAGCTGTGAAAACACCTATCTGGAAGATCAGGAAAGCCAAACAGTGTTTCCTTGCAAGCAAACAGCAACTCACACTGAAAGGCTGAGGTGTCACGAGACATCGCTTAATTAATGTCGATATCCGCGGAGAGAGTGCGTGAAACTGTCCAATAGGTATTCAGCATTCTCTAGCTGACCAATTGATTCAAAAAACTCCATGCATACGTGCAGCCCCAGGTCTCCCTGGGTCCCGGGGGCCACGTGGTGTGCCCCCGCCCCTCAACCCCTCCTGGACCTTATTACAGGAAGGGGAGGAGAGACTCCAGGGATTGGACCAACTCTAGGGTGTTTGTCACACCCTTACCAGGACAGAGACTAACAAAAGGAACTTCAGTAATTAAGAGAAGATACGTGTTTGCGCGTTTTCAGAACTTCTGTGCTGATCACACAATAGCACATCAGAATTATTTTCCATTTAGGCCTCAACATAATGACTTTAAAAAACCCAATCCTGTTCTGGTATTTCTTTTAATCTTTGGGTTTGTTGCTTTTAAACAGAAGTTCTGTGCTCTGAGTAACTAACTGCTTCATTCTCAAAGGAAACGACTTCAGTTTTCCATCAATACCTTGGGCTAAAAAAAAAACAGAAGTCATTTCACCCCCTTTGGGAAGTTTCATTTTGACATTGAATACAACTGCTTAAGAATACATTTATTTAGGTTGCAGTGCTCTATCATATGTCAAAACGAACAGCTAGTCAAAGTGCACAGCTAGGCTTACACGTAAATATTTATGCAATGCTTCACATGAAGGATACCCAGAACCTACACAATTTAAAATCCACATATACAATTATAAAACCACCAGAAATACTCATGGTGAAGTTCACCTGTTCTGGAAAGCCAAGGAAAAAAAAGACCTAAGAAAGAACAATCCAGTAGTGCATGTTCTTTCCATACGTGGTCAATTTTCACAGGATTACTTGTGTGACACCAAATGGGTTTCTACGTGAAGGACTGAGCAGGCCACCCTGCATTATTGTCTCACATTACCCTTTAAATATTGGCTCTTTCAATACTCAAAAGCCATCTTCTAGGGCAGACCAAAAGTATTTTTACCTTTAGGGTAGCCCTACAACTCACAAAAAAAACCAACACCAAAAAAAAACAAAAAAAAAAAAACAAAACAACAACCCCACCAGTGAGTACCTGGTACAGAATCTCTGCAGGCCACAACTGTTTAAACCTAAGTCCCTCCAGCCAGGGACAAGGTGCTGCTAGCAGTGGCCTGCCTGTCTGCCACAGGGCATGCTGCTAGGGGTGGGCTGGCCTGGGGCATAAAAAAAAAAAAAAAAAAAAAAACAAAACAACAACCCCACCAGTGAGTACCTGGTACAGAATCTCTGCAGGCCACAACTGTTTAAACCTAAGTCCCTCCAGCCAGGGACAAGGTGCTGCTAGCAGTGGCCTGCCTGTCTGCCACAGGGCATGCTGCTAGGGGTGGGCTGGCCTGGGGCATAGTAGGGCTGCCCCCAGTCTCGGCCCCTATGTCCCCTGCCCCCCAGCAGTGTCCCCTGTGAGGCAAGCACCATGTGCTTCCTGTGCCTGCTGCCACCTCTCTGGGGCAGGCAGGCTTCTCCAAGACCAAGGAGCTGTGACTGGGAGTAAGGTATGAGGGCAGAAAAGCATTCAGAGAGACAAAAGGAGCCGCTGAGGCGCGAGTAGAGTAGAAAATGCCGCCATCACTCAGCAATGACACAAAATGCCTGAAGTGGATTTTGGATGTTGGCTGGATTATTTTTAGTTTGGTCTTAAAGTGAACAGCATCTCTGCTCTGCAGCTCGACTGGCAAAATTAAAATGGAGATAGTCATTTTCATTCTCTGGCCTTTTCCCCGAATTTACAAGAACATCTTACAAACAAAATAGAAGATGTCGAGTCCCACAAAAGGAACGAAAGCTTTACTTTCCAGCAAATAGATTCCAAATTGCATCCGCAAATTGAAAGGTATTTTCAACTGAGAAATGCTTTGGGCACACGAAAGACAAATAAATGCAAAAAACAGCAAACTGTTTTCTCCTGGAAATAATGCACTCAAGTTTTGTAAGTTTCACAATAAACAATTTAAACTATCAAAAGATCCATAGAAATTCAGACTCCTCCCTCCCAACCTAGGTGACATTCACCACAACATTTTGTGATGTATCTACCTAAAGCTGCATCACACATACATGCATACACACACAAGCACATACACACTGCCCTGTTACCAATTTACGCAATAAAGCCTTCTGTAATTATTTTTAATTAAAAATAAGGAGCACTGTGACTTCAAAAAAGCAAATAGGCAAAATAAGTTTTAAAGAGAAAGATTTCAGAATCTGCCTCAAAAGTAACTTCACACATACATCACTTCAATTTTGAAGAGGCTCTCCAGTACTTCATGTTCTCACCATACCCCTCACATTTTGTTACTTTTACTTCAACAACACCACCGAATACATTCTGTTTATTATTCCCAGGATTTCCACATTATATATGTATGGTTACTTTGAAATCTAAACCGTTGATGTAGTCCTACAATGACTAAATGCCTGAGGGCACTGTTAAATCCAAACCTGCCACTAACAATTGCTTCCATCAATATGATGTCAGGAGGCATTTCCAGCCCTGCATCTCAGTGCAAATCTCCTGTGTGTTTAATTCTCTACAGCTGAAGAAAATGAAAGCCAAGTGCAATAAACTGATTACATGATGATTAATGCTGATTAATGGAGAATGACGACATTTTACATGCAGGATTCAGTAAATTCAAAATGTTTTTTAAAGGGATCTTTAAGCAGCAGGCATGATAATTCATTCTTTCTGTCACAATCACCCAAGAGCTCTGATAATCGAGTAAGACACTAAACAAAACACACACTACTGAATCAGAAATTTAAGGTACAGTTACATTAGACATAATGGCAATCATTCATTAAATGCAGCTTACATTTCCAGGAAAGCCCTTTTATAGACCCACCTTACATCCAAACATTAAAGATATTGTGTTGTTGGTACATGCTACTTTACAGTGGCACAGCATCGGAGAAAAACAATCCAAGTTTTTTATGCTAGGAGACATTTTTTCAGACCCTGTGCACTTGAATCGATCCGTGATTGAAATTCCAGAAAAATGCCTCTGTAAGCGCTGCTTGCTGCCTGTCTTTGACATTTAACCTAGGTCCATAGTGTTCCAAAATAAACCTTTATATAAAAGGGTTGAATCCTTCAGGATAAGGGGGGGGAAAAAAAAAATGTTTTACTTAACGTTAGAAATCAGGTCTTAAAAAATGCAAAGAAAAAAAATCCTGTGTCCATCTTCAGAATTTCCAAGTCAGCTTTAAAATTAATTATGCTAGCGTCAGCTTGAAGTTACAACTCTGTCACAGCACAAAGTAATACTCAGATCCTCTCAGCCAGAACCCAGGGTTAGATCCACCAAGGCAGCTTCACCTGCTGCAGTGCAAGGTCTCCGATCTCCTCCATGAAAACAAAATCAACTCCAGCAGAGAGCCACTATGCTCGGTGTATGCTGGTTGCTTAGGGGAGGGGCAAGATGTTGCAGCAAGGGACTCATTACACGGCTCGATAGAGATAAACCCAACACTTCCTGCAAGGTGCTTTCGCACTGCACCAATGAGCATGTGAAAACCCATTTGAAAAATCAGCTGTGCGTAATTATATAGCAGGGAAGTTGTAAGCTTAACAGCAGGGAATTTGCTGATCTGCAGTTTCCACCAGCTTTTTCAAGGAAGTGTCAGCAGACCACAAAATTAATGGCTATGGGATATTTAATCCTCATTTTCAAACATTAAAAATTCAAGGTTATTTGACACATGCTTCCAAAAAAAAAAAAGTTCTTTAACTGCACGGTAAAATCCCTAATGTTCTACCGAAAGCAATAAAAGGAACAGCTACAGAAACACATGAATATCCTCCAATTTCAACACAATGGAATGAGAAGCTGCTATTTTATCTGCAGTTATCTCTAGGACTATCTCTGGACTATTTCTCCATTTACTCACAAGCAGCTCTCACGCATTTAAAGCAAATGCACATATGAACACTTAAAACATTTGGTAGGGAAAAAAAGCTTTTTTTCTTAGCACTGCAGTAAATATGGTCACTGTGTCTAACATTTGCTGTTTATTGTTGTGTGGTCACAAGTGGAAGACAAACTTGCCTTTTTTTTTTTTTTTTTTTTTTTTTTTTTTTTGGTGGGGGGAAGGGAGTAATTTGATCAAGCTCAATAAGGATTTAAACTTTATTTCCTCCAATCACTCCAAGATTTTCATGCCTTTATATATTTTAAGAAATTGCCTTAAATAATTTGATAAAAAACACATCCTCTGTGATTTCTCTGTTCTTGTACCATCAGCTAAGAACTCTGCAAAAAGCTTCAGTGAAATTATGTTAGTCATCACTTCTATTTTTAATCATACTGAATGGTTTAGTGAAAAAACATTTAATCCTTCCAGAGAAGTCCTGTTGGAACCCCTGTCTTTAGGACATGACTGCTCACAAGTTTACTCCTGTACCAGTTTTCTATCATCTACATTTTACTGCATTTGGTTTACCTGACAAGCACCCCTTGAGGTAGAAAGTTACACATAGTGTATAACTGGCATCCACACTTCACAGCTCAGAAATTAATAACTTCATGAATTACACTGAGGCAGTCATCTTTATATAAATGTGCAGATTGGTGAAACCAAAACTAAGGCAAGATGTCTGGAGAAAAACGTGTAACTCAGCCCACAGTGAACCTCAAAATAAACTTCATTTGCATGAGGACCTCTTTTCTTGGTAGAATATCTAAGAACCAAAGATCACAGCATTTCCATACTGTATAAGCATAATTTTCTTCCCACCCCGAGCCGTGACCTCTAAATTCTCCACCAAATGGCCTTAGACTTCATTTCCCACAGTAGGTCATCTTCTGCATACAACTACAGCAACACTGCAAAAATCTCTAGCACTCTGCTTTATCATCATGGAAAATGAAGCAATAAAACCCACTACTAACAAGAAAAGAATACACTTCCTTTGTTCAGCTAAGTTAGGTTCTGTTCCTTGCAAGAACATTCAAATCCAATGGCATCCCTAAGTATAACAGAACGACCCTAAAAATCCCTTTCTTTTCCTTCAGCTGTCTGGGGGATGCAGCACAGAGTCTCCTGAAATAGCACAGAGCACAACTAGAGGCACACCCAAACACCGCATATTAAAAACGGAATAATGCACTGAGGAACACAGTCACAGAGAATCATCTCTTGCCAAGCACAAGAAGGTTGCTACCCCACAAAACAACCTTTTCTATGAACCATGGATCTTCCTTCCATACCTCTAATCACACAGTAGTAGTACGATTTCACACTAAAATACACAAATGCATGACAATTTCATGAAAAGTGAAGCCAAAGAGACAAAAGCAGCTCTTGAATGTTGCAGAACTAGGTTTTTGCAAGGCAGAAAATACAAGCTTCTATGTGCCACGGGCATAGAAGAATCAATAAGAGAAAAACATATTCTACACATCTACAAAAGATTCCATCAGTAAGATACAATGAAAACAAGCAAGCCTGTGTAACTCCAGGCAATTACATCTACATTGTTGGTGAAGACCACATAAAACATCCAAATCCTGCAGTCCTATATTTGCAGCTACAAACAAATGGGTTACACTGAAAAATTGTCTTGATCTTTACACAAAGATGGAACTTGTTTTACACATTTTACTGCCCATGAGCTTGAAAGTATAATACTTGAGCTTGTAAAATTGAAATGTATTCTTACATATTTTGCTGAGTGAACTTAGATATTTAATTAAAGGTTTCACTTAATCAAGATGATTACTTAAAGCTTTTATAAATACACAATTGGGAAGGAAAGGTTTTCTGAAACATGAACATACACTACGTTGTTATAGAGAGAAACAGGTAGATTTCCAAATAGTCTGCATTCCACTTTTGGGCTCCAAACAGACATAACCCCAGTTATTTAACTACAGCTCTGATTTTAATTGAAGGTTGGGTTACCATTTCAAAACAGAAAAAGTAGCACAGTGACTAAGCTGTTGATGGGAACAGAGCAGAACTCCTTAACCACCTCCCTCCCCATTTATCAATCTGTTATTTGGGTGATCACACACAAGCTTGAGCTCCTACAGTCAGAGCCCACAATTTGCATACTGATTATAGCAAACAATTTTGAAATGGGAGACAAACACAGTGCCAAAAGCTTATCCAGTTCTGCCATATAGTCAAGTCTAGAACACATCAGCACTCACAGAATACAGAAAAACAGAACCCTACATTTTCTTCTTGCACAGGATGTTTCCACCTGACAGGATACAACTGTTAAAATGCCAGTTTTACATAGAATAATCTAAAGAAACCAATTTAAAACTTACTAAAAATTAATTTACTCAAAAATGTTATCATTAACCATTTTCATTCTTCTGAAAACACCACTTAAAATTAATTGCCTTAGCTTAAAGTTTTGTTTGAATGTTTACTTGGCAGTAACTCATCTTCATGCATGGCTCCCATGTGCACAATAAAAATATCAACAGCGTTACATCTTTAATTAGTGAGCGAGAGTAATTTTGTTAGTGTCGTAAAAACAAGAAAGCTCCCACTTCCAAGTCTCCCCACGCAGTATGAATATTGGATAAATGAGAATTATGTAGCACCAAAAAACCCACATTACAACACTTGCAGAAACTTAATGCTTCTGTTCAGCACTTGCCAGCCATTCCCTACTGAACATGCACAATACTGGTTTCATCGATCCATGTGTTCCACCCACATCCTCAATACAACACAGGGTAGGAAACAGCAAGACAGAGACTTAGAGCTTTTAATGAAACCAGTATTTGAAGATCTATATTGATATGTGCCACCGGTTCAGACTGCCAAACTGAATGGGAAGAGAATATACTAACCTTCACCTTTCTTCAGACAATGTGTCCAATGAGGACCACTGCGGGCACCTGTCAAACTGGTGGGATTATAAATCCTTCTTCCCCAGAAGCCTGAACTACTTTACTTCCAGAATACTTAGTAAAATCCAATCCAAAACCAGAAAATTTTTAAAATATAATAATATGCTTTGCTCAAGGGCATGGTATAGTAGTGGCTCTAGGAGAATTAGATAATGGTTGGACTTGATGATCTTGAAGGCTTTTTCCAATCACAGTAATTCTGTGTGCATTTCAGTGTCAGAATTACTTAAGTCTAAAAAACTTACTTTAACCTCTGCTCTACATAATCTTAATCTGTATGGTCTTGAAAGAATACATAGGTTTCCAAAATCAGTCTCTGTAAAGAAGCTTGGCTAGTAATTTAAGAATACCTCATACTAAGAGAGAGCTTGAACATAATGGCTGTTAACAGCTCTGTACGCCAAGAGTAGTAATTTTATAAGCATTTTCTAGAAGGGAAATGAAATTTGAACACCAGTTTCATAACTGATGTCTGGTGCAAACTGCATCCATCAGCACCCACAAAGCTCTCCTTGCAGTTCTTGCTCCTCCTGCAGTATCAGATGACCATCTGAGCCAGTTTTGAGAAAGCAGCCAAAAAAATGAACCACTTGTTCATGCACGCTCCTCAACTGCCAGGGAAAAAAAATATATTAATTTGCATGGTACTTCCAGGCAAGTAGCCTCATTTACTAAAATTCTATAAACTAAAAATTTCCCTTCTGAGGGATATCCTTAACAAGCATCCATACCCAAGAAGCACCTCCTTCTCAGCTTGGCAAGTAAAGATGTTTGCAGGACTTAAACAGCAGCCACTGCTGCACCTTGAGTCCAGAACACTGATGTGCACCTGCCCTTCCCAAGAAGCTTAATTTGCAGTGCCCACTCAGGCTGATCCATACATGCTGAAAACAATCATCAAATAACTATGAAAAACTTGAGAGAATCTTTTCTGTTTTGATACCAACAATGGGGTGGGGAAGGGGGGTTGGTGTGAGGAAATCTGGGACAATTAATATATTGTAAATACAGCTGTCTATGGCTTGAAGTTTACAAAATCTGGGAGATACCACAGCCTCATTAACTTCAGCCAGAAGATGAGATGTGATTTCAGAAGAAGGATTGTGATTAAGGATTGCAATGTCATTTAAGGCCAGAACAGGTCCTATGAATAGCAACTTTTTCAGGGTGTGTTTGATTTTTCTCCCAGTTTATTCCAAGTCTTAAATTCTTACGTTTAAGACACACCTGAGACATCACTCCAATGAAGTCCTTCATAACAGTCTGTAAATCAAGCCAAAACACAGACAATGATACTTTCTCCTCCTAACTAAGTGACCATCATTACAGGCAGTTATATAGATTTGCTTTTGGAATTCCCCTCAGTTCAAAACAGAGAAAAAAAATGTATAAAGCCATGTCAGAGAAAGATCCCAGAGATATCTTATGTTAGGTTGTCCTTTCTAAGAAAAAATTATCAGGCTTCAAAATATGAGCTGCAAACTCACAGAAACGTTCAGGTTGGAAAAGCCCCTCAGGATCACCAAGTCCAACCGATATCCCTACTCTGCAAGGTGCACCCTAAACCATATCCCCAAGCACCACATCAAAACAACTTCTAAACACATCTAGGGTTGGTGACTCAACCACCTCCCTCGGCAGCACATTCCAATGCCTGACCACTCTTACTGGGAAAAATATTTTCCTAATATGCAATCTAAACCTACCCAATCACAGCTTGACAGACTAAGGAACAGACTAAAAACAGACCTTCCTGACAATTACTACTGGGTAGAGGTCCTGTGCATTTCAAGGATATTAATGGTATCCTTCATCTGTCAGTCCCTGCTTCTCAGTAATTATAATACTATGGGTTCATTTCAGCCAAACTGACTGGCAGAACAGAAGTCTCTAAGGTTATCAATCATTTGCAAGTTTCTTGGAAGTAGACAGCAGGCAAAGAAATAAACGTTGAGAAGTCCCAACCAACAGGACAAGCAGGAAGGGATTATGGTTGCCTAAGCAACAACAGTTTTGGAATTAGAAAGGCCCAGAGAGGAATCTCTTCCCTTCTTCTGATGTTTTTGACACTACTGGATCATGCCTTTATATCTTCAGTTTCCACACAAGAAGATCCTGAGAATTAGAAAGAGTAAAGAATTGACCAGCATGACTACCTAAACATCCAAAATCACTGTTTCGGGGGTTTTTTTAAGCTGGAAACCATCAAAATTGGGAGAACATCTTCAAAACAGACTAGGAAAGAACTGAAAATACTTGGTTTGTTTTACAAGACTTCAATTTTTATTCAATGAAAGACGATACATAAATTCAGCAGATAAACTGAATCCTACATGACTTTCTCTGGTAAAGTCATTGTAGAAAATTCATTTCATTATACTGGTAAAAGATGTATGAGGAAGAAAAAAGATGGCTGTATTCTGAATAGTCCATACTGCAATTAGACTGCAGTTCAAGTAGAAAATCCTCAGTATCAGAAAGTAGTTCATTATTTCATACATATTTAACGTATCTAGGAAGTCTGTGATAGGCTGACCACGGAAGACAGCACCCTGTAAGCACCCACTCTCTAAAGGACTAAGGGAGAGAACCATAATGGCAAAAACAAGGTCATAAACCTCACAGGTGGAGATAAATAAGTTAAAAGAAACAAAGAAAGAAATCCCACATATACAAGTGATGCAAGCCCAATCAGTAACCACCCCACAGCAGCAGACCCATGGCTTAAGCAACAGCTCCTTCAGAAAGAATTCCCCTTGGTTTTATTGCAGAGTCCAATGTTAAAAAACAAGCAGTATCTTTTCAGTCACTTTGGGTCAGATGGGCCAGCTGTGTCCCTTCATAATCTCTTCCCCACCCCCCAGCCTTCTTGCTAAGGCAGCAGAGAGAGAAACAGAGGAGGCCTTGACACTGGGTGAGCACTACTCAGCAATAGCTTAAACACTGGTGTGTTAATCAACAGTTTGTCACCATCTAAAACACAGCACCATATGTGCAGCTGAGAAGAAAATTAACTCTGTCTCAGCCAAACTCTGTACCAGACTGACCTGCAAAGTCCTCTAAGAACTGTGACATCTTTCCATTAAAAAAATGCTAAAGCCACTCTTAGAATAAAAATGTGATTATTCTCAAGCTGCTTTTCATGTGTCCTTCCCATCTGTCCACAGAGAAGACAAGTGTGCACATATTTAGCTCTGGACAGTTCCACCCAAGTCTTAAAAAGAATTCTGGAGAACATCAGACACTGAACCTCAAAACAAAACTGATGAACTATGAAAGCCCAATCACTAACAGACCTTCTGAAAAGCCCAAAAGCTTTACACTTCTGTCTCATCCCTTAACCCACACCCTCAATGAATCTTCCACTCAGTTTGTATTTCAGTTGGATAGACTCAAGAGACAGAATTATTAGCCAGGCAAGTTATACTTTCAAGGTTATCCTCCCTGGGAAAGATTGAATCCAACTGAGTGTGATTAGCTGGGACTGATTTTTGCAGTGTAAAGACCAGGCTGGAGCAAGGATCTAATTCATCACTCTGGATTGTTTCCTGTCAGACAGGGTGACAGCTAAGCATATCCTCCAAATCATCATTTAAGTATCACTGGGCTGAGACAGAAGGCTAGAAGGACTCAGACTGTCACATGGGAACTAGTAAGTGGAGCAGTGAGAGGAACAAGAGACAATATCTTAGAGGTTTATTCTAAGAATGGATAATGTATGAAGATCCTTCAGCCATCAAAGGACTGCTCAGAATTTGAGTCATTGCATCCTATCTTTTTGAAAGGGTTCCTTTTGAAGGAGCAGTTTTGAGTATTGGAATACCTTTCACATGGTATATGCAATGCAGCCAAGAAAAGTAGCTCTGCTGCTGAGTAACTCTCAAAGTATTAATCAGGCATCTATCTCCACTAGAAAAATAAAGGCAGACAGATGAAAACCAAGTGAAAATGGAGAGGAAATATATTACTAATAAATGTCTTTGATATGGTGAAGCATCATTCTACTCCAGATTCATTTCAACGGCCATCCATGCTCCCTTAACACAGCATCAAGACTGTGATTTGACATGTTTGTGCTCTACTGCTTTGATGAAGCACCAACAGTGTGGAGGCTAAGAGTGTCCTACAGCCAGTGGAGATTAAGTACTTGCACAATATTAATAATGGAGTTTCTTTTACACTCCAGACAGGGCAAAGCTTGTTCCAAGGGACAAATCAGTCCTCCAGCCCCCCGCTTTAAAAACAGTGAAAACAGATCATATCTGAATTGGAAGAACATACTGAGAGCAGGGCAGCAATCCTGTTCTGCTGATGCTCAGGTATCTGCTGCAAATTTCAAGGAACCCAGGGGACTGTTGACAGGTTCTAAAGGAAACAATTGTTTTCAAAAAGACATTTTCATGAAACAAAGTTACTACAGTGCTCAGAGAAGAAATTCCCAGCTTATCTGCAGCATCATCAAGTGGTGAGATAAAGCTGGGGGAAGGGGGGAAAGGTGGTAGGGCGGACTGATTATCCTCTCTTGGGGATTTTGGTCTCCGGGAGGGGTGTGGTGTGTATTACCCTTTTTACTGTATATTTCTGTAAATATCTGTTATATCTTGTAAATATTTCCTTGTATATTTGCATTGCTGTAAATATAAAGCTTCATTTATTAACTTCCAGTGTGTTTTTCTGAGTTTTAGCTGGGGTTTTAAAAGGTGGGGGGGGCAGGTCACTGCAAACCCACTACACTAGCTTAGGGCTTCAGTTCATTGCAGCTCCATCATTTTCTCCATCTTAAAATACACATTTTCTTGAAGGATTGAGATTGCCATCTCAATCCATATGGGAAGGACGCTGATAATTTACACTTCATTATTAACTGAGAATGGATAAGGAAGATTTATTGCCTGCAGGCCACCGACCCACCTGCCACTTTCTGGTGAACTAGAAGGTGAAGGGGAGAACTGCAAGAAGGCACAAAACAAACAGGCAGAGACTAAGGCTTTGAAAGGCTTCTAAAAGAGCCTCTTGAAGCTTAAGGACTAACAGGCAAGACAAACAGGCTGTTATTTGGGTCAAAAATTTGGGGGACCGCCAGGTTCAAAATGTGGCCAATGATTCCAAGCTAGCAGCTGTAACAAGCAGAGCACCCCAAGGACAGAGACCGGGGCTGTGTTTCACAACACTGCAGTGGTTGCTGGCATGATGACACACAATGCACCCCAAGCAAACCAAGATCAAAAGGTGACAGTCTGCTAGTTGAAGTGGCTAATGCAGAAAATTGCAAGACTTATGTGACCTGGAGGACTGTGGCAGAAGGCAACTCAAGAAGCACATGGGCACATACCAAACTCTGCAGCAAGGACAGAACAAATCTAGATAGTGGTACAGAGAATAATGTCAGTACCAAGAAGCCTCTAATAGTTGCAGGAGACATCAGGTTCTGTCAGCTATAAACAGTTTAGGGAAGAGCCAATACCAGTAGAAAGCAAATATTAATTCTCTCCAACTTCTCAGAAAAAAATTTCTAAGAATTTCTGTTGCTGTTGTGTTGTTGGCAGATGTGTGCTCTTATGTGGTGCTCATTAACGTGGCAGCAGTGCTTGTAACACTCAATTTATGAATAAGGAGGAAATTAGGTAACTAAATTAACAACAACAATAAAAAAGTTGGGGGATGGGAGCAGTGTTAGGCCTTTTAAAAATTTAAAACTCAAGTTACAACTTAATCACCATGAGAGAACAGCTTAAGTGAAAAGTGTGGGGACTGTAACTTGAACTGAACTTGAGCTCTAGAAAGGAATCTCAAACTATATCTATTGCCAAGAATTTAAAGAACGACGCTTTACATACTTCATTACCACAACCTTGCTTCAGTCTATCTTGGTTATATTTCATTTAGCAATGCTTTCAAATCCTGCTTCTCCCCTCCTCGAAAACTTGAGAGGAGGCATGAGAAACATCCCTGCTGTTTCTGCCATAATAAGGACTTCAGCAATGAGCTTCCAGTCTGCTGAAAGCAATCTTCAGAAACTGGCAATAATTACTTGCTTTCTAGTAAGTCAACAACTATTCAAGCATATGAATATTAAAATCAGTTGTTAAGATTATTAAAACATTTGCAAGCTAGCAGCTTAAATGTAAACTAACTTTGGTTTAGAATTGTATCCAGCTTTTGAAGCAAACTTTCAAAATATTTATCTTCGACTCAATCCTTTTTATTTGCCCTAAGGCCTCTACATAATAAAACATAGTCTAAACCACAGCATTTTAGGAGGAATCTAGGGCATATGCACCAGTCTTTAAGAAATACTACCAGCTGCTGGTGAACTAATTGCACAATTCTAAAAACCTGGCTATTTCTTAATATGTTTCAGCACAATGCAAATATCTTGCTTCAGAAATTAGTGCCTTACTTCAGCTTTGGAATTACTCCAAAATTACTTCAGAGTTAGGATCTGAGTGAATGTGACAGTATATTATAACAAATGTAGGTCATTCTCCCACTCCATCTCATCTCTCTCACCTTAAAAATACCCAGAAAATAGTACCTTCATTCAAAACAGGTTATTTGAAAACAGCCAAAGTTGTTTAAAACCATTCGCTCAGAACAACAGAGTTCTAATTTTCAAAAAAGAAAACTTGGAGAAAACCAGGAAGTTTTAATTCTCTGGATAATGCGGTGGTGTTCACAGATCTTGCCCACTGAAAACATTTCTGATCATATCACCCGAGATAGGGAGCAACAAAAAAAAAATCAGCAAACCAACAAATTAATCCTAGCTTCGCACGCTACAAGCTAATAGTGCAGATCTGTGACCTTCTCTACGTTTCAGAAGGACTTCAAGACACATTTCCAGTCTCGGAGGGCTGAGAGTGCCTTGCCCGGCTCCGGAAGGTGCCTTCGTTAACTTGAGAGAAGCCGGCAGCGACCAGCAGAGGGCAGCGTTGCTCCGCCGCCCACACCTAACGAGCCCGGCGCTTCACGAAGGTCTCATCATCTCGTCTGACATCCCTACTAAAGCAGGATTATTTGAAGAAGTAGTCACAACTTAAAGGCAACCCAAAACCTGCACTAATATCCAAGCAGCCGATAAGAAGCACCGAAAAACCAGACGACTTGATTCCACTAGAAAATTTCCGTCACAATCAGCTGTGGAGGTGGTTCCAACATACTGCTCATAGGCTGCAGTACACATAAACTTTCCATTCTGTTCTCTAAATCAACACATGAAGGGACATTTCAATTAACGGGAAAACAGTTTTTAGATTGCCAGGGAGCACTCAGGAAGATGAAAGAAGCCTGTTTTGACCTGAACTCTCCTGCTCAGCATTATCAGCTACCTGATTCTCCAGTCCTTCTGACAGAACAGTTAGAGTAGCCTAAGCTACAAACAGGACATTTCAGATGATTAATAATTACTATTTTTGGATCCTACTCAATCTGATGTTCTTCCTTCAGAATTATGCAAAGCAAGATGGATTTTTCATCTGGGTCTCTCCAACAACCCTTCATAAAAAAACAAACAGCCAAAATAACCCTTAAAAAAACTTAGTATGATCTTGAAAATCACAGAGCTACATCATAATGAAGTCATATTATCTACATTAGTGTTATAGAAAGCTTTTACTGAACTAATTACTTGAGAAGCAAGGAACCCTATGATTTCTGGCCTTAACTCATTTTGGCTTGACTCTTACTTTTGCCATTTCAACATAATCTCATTCAATAAGTCAGTCATCTTTTAATTTTGAAAGCATACTTCCTACCTCATCAAAACAAGCTTACTTTGTTCCCCTCCTCAGACAGAACTTCCCTCATGCCTCTAATAATATTTCCAGCTGTGTATGTACAAGTTGGAGTGGCACTTAGATCATGGTATTCAACAGTGTTAACATTGTCATAATCAAAGCAAGACCAGGAACAGAGTTACAAAGGCCACACTGGTGTGTAGACTTCTCTGCAGTCACCTGAATTCCACTTACTTGCATAAACTAGCATGTACACCTGATCCTGTAGGCACCCTGTTAGAAAATGAGGAAATGGAGATACTGATACATTTCCGCATGAGAGATTATGCTTATTTCCAGAAAATCTTCCAGAAACAGCCTTTAAGATGCCTTTATTAATAATAGGTCACTGAGTTTCACTACTCTTCCTCATCTTAACTGGAAGTTTTACAGTATGTCAAGAGTCAAATGTCCTAAAACCCTCACAGTGGCTAAAGCATTCCCTAGCCATTTTCTTAGATTGAAGTGCCATGTAAAAAGGTATAAAAGTTTCATACTCCTGCTTTCTTAATAGACAGATTATTCCTGATCTTAGTTAGAAATCACAAGAGAAAGGTGGTTTGGTTTTGTATGGGAGGGTTGTTTCTTTTTTCGTTGTTTTGTTTGCTGGATTTTAAAATTTTACCTAAAATGGAACAGCGTGATCTAGCCGGCAGGACTGTAACAGACTTGGGAGACAGCGTTTAGGAAAACTGGTCTTGATTTTTACCCCTGCACTTTTCTAAACCAAAGCTAAAGCAATCAAAATACATTTTAAAACTCACTTATGTAAGTAGTTGCACTTTATCACATACAAGTAGATTTTTTTCATTCTTCTTATTATAACAAATACAAAAATAGCAAATTGAACAATAAGAAATAAATCTCTTGGGTAAAATACTTACAGAAAGATAGGGGAATATGCAATGACTCAAATATGCATAGTTTTGAATCACTATTAAAAAAAAAGTGCAAAAGTAAAATACCATCTTTTAATTACAAGAGAAAAAAAAAATCACCAAGTTCGTAAGGTCATCGTTGTAATAACTCTATTGAAGCCCTTAGAGTGTTATAAAGTTCAGTTCCCCATTCAGTGCTACCACATTTGGCCAACCCACCAAAGCCCAAACACCACAGTTGTGACAACGCAAACTAGAAAAGCCTTTCTATTCTACTTGAGAGAAAGGCTGTGGAGCGCTTAAGCTCCACCACTTGCACCTGTCACGTATGCAATATGCATTCCTCAATGGTAGCATCTTCACCATGTAATAAAGGCACCTTAAGTGCAAGTAGTTAATGCCTCCATCATACTGTTTGTTCTAATTGAAAGGGAAGAATAGGCCACAGAACTAAAAATCCACTGCAAAGGAGTGGATATACCATCTCAATGGTATATTTGAGAGAAACCTGAATGGTGGCTGGCACAATCAGCCTTTCCAAGATAAGTAAGGAACAGAAACGTTCTCAGCCTGCTGGAAAGAGAGATTTTGTTACAGCTTGAGGAAAAAAGGAGAGTTTATGGTTACTGGAAGAAGTGGCAGGCCACTCAAGAAGACTACAAGGCTGTTATGAGTCTATGCAGAAGTAAATTAAAAGGTCCAAAGTCCAAACAAAAAGTAATCTGCTTCAGCTGTTAAACAGGACAGGAAGAACTTCTACAAATACATGAGCAACAAAAAGAGGCCAAGGCAAATCAATGTCCTTTGTTAGATGCCAGGGCGAACATCGAGATGTAAGATGAGGGAAAGGCTGAGAGGCTCAATCTTTTCCATACCTCGGTCTTCAGTAATAAGACCAGTTTTTTCACTGGATATGAAGTGCCCTGAGCTCAAAGATAGTGGTGAAGAGCAAATTAAGTCCCTATAATCCAAGAGGAGATGGTTTGCAACCTGCTGTACCACCAAGACATACACAAGTCCACAGGCTAGAAGGTGTTCACCCAAGCACACTGAGGGAGCTGGTGGAGTTGCTCACCAGAACACTTTTCATCATTTACCAGCAGTCCTGGCTAACTGGATAGGTTTCAGCTGACTGGAGACTGGCAAACAGGACACCCAGAAGGAAGGTCAAGGGAACTACAGATCTGTCAGTCTGATCTCAGTGCCAGGGAAAGTCACACAGCAGATCATCCTGAGTGTCATTATGTAACATATTCAGGGCAATCAGGTGATCAGGCCCAGTAAGCATGGGCTCACAAACGACTTGATGAACCTCCTTCTGCAACAAGGTGAGCTGCTTACTGGATGAAGTAAAAGCTGTGGATATGGTTGACCTGGACTTCAGCAAGGGATTTGACACTGTTGTCCACAGCATCCTCCTGGAGAAACTCAATGCACATGGCTTGGACATGAAGATGCTTCACTTGGTTAAAAACTGTCTGGGTGGTGCTGAATGAAATTAAATTCAGTTGGTGGCCAGTCACAAGTGGTGTTCCCCAGGGCTCAGTTTTGGGACAAGTCTCATTTAGCATTTTTATCAATGACCTGGGTGAGGGGATTGAGTGCTGCCTCAGTAAGTTTGCAGATGACACCAAATTGGGTGGGAGTGTTAATTTGCTTGATGGTAGAAAGGTTCTCTGGAGGGACCTGGGCAAGCTGCAAGGCCAAGTACCAGGTATTGCACTTGGGCCACAACAGCCCCACGTAACACTACAGGTTTGGAGCCAAGTGGCTGGAAAGCAGCATAGCAGAAAGAGACCTGGGGATGCAGGCTGACAGCCAGCTGAACATGAGCCAGCATGTGTCTAGGTGGCCAAAAGAGGTAACTCCTGGCTTGTATCACGAGCAGTGTGGCCAAGGAAGTGACTGCCTCTCGGTGCTTAATACTGGTGAGGCCACATCTTGAAAACACTGTGTTCAGTTTGGGGTCACTCACTTCAAGAAGGATATGGATGTATTGGAGCCTTATAAAGGAGGGCAACAAAGGGCCTGGGACAGCAAGCCTTATGAGTGTTGTGGGACACTCCAAATCCCTTCCTCCTGCTCCCCACCTCCATCTCCACAGGTTTGAATGGGAGAAGAAGGAGGCACAAAAAACTGCTGTCCCCTCCCAGCGGGCTTGAAGAGTGAACAGCAAA
This sequence comes from Psilopogon haemacephalus, assembly GCA_013396835.1. Taxonomy (NCBI): domain Eukaryota; kingdom Metazoa; phylum Chordata; class Aves; order Piciformes; family Megalaimidae; genus Psilopogon; species Psilopogon haemacephalus. The sequence goes on along the minus strand of VWZI01012127.1, from coordinate 42,767 downwards.
AGGTGTGGAAGCACACACTGGAACCAGCTGGTGGCTGGCTGGATTCTCTGCATGCAGTATACATGGCAAGTGGACACAATGTCTAGGGAAAATCATAAATAAAGTGAGGAAAAAGGCACAGATTTCCTGCCTTGACAGAGTTCCTGTTTTGAGAGCTGCTGCTTTTGGACAGCTCCCGCTTTGCATGGCTCCCACTTCTGTGCAGTCCCACTCCTGCACAGTTCATGCCACTTGCCCACAAGCTCAGCAAGTCCTTAGGTCCAAATGAAATTGCTGACAGCAGCACCCATACCCTGCTTCTCTCAGACTACACCACAGCTTGACTTCCTCCTCGCTACTCATGCTGGGCAGCACAGCAGCAGTTTGGCTTTCCCCAGTGCTGCCAAGGCAGTGCCACTCCATGATTCTGCTCTGTGGAAGCTGTGTCTGAGACACTTCTGACTTTGGTGGTTTTTTTCCCCACTCATCTTGGAGTGTTGCTGCATGGATCCACACAATTGGATATTGCTTGCAGTTTCAGAGGCTGCTGAGCAAAGAAATCCACCAAGGATCATCACTAGTTTCCTACCTCACCTCTGTGAGTCAAGTCTGCTGTGCCCTTAAATTCTCGTCTCAGCCTGATTTTTAAGTGGGGTAAAGCTGTGTTGTAGCTTTACCTTTTCCATTTTCTGACTTCCCAGAATCACTAAACTTGCCCATAAAGCATCCTTTAAAGATGTCATGACCAAATTAGAGCCTGTAAACAAACCTTAACTAATTCTGTAGATAGTTTGGGGGTTGGATTTTGGGGGGAAAAAAAATCTATTTTTATGATTCCTGCCTCAGCCAATCAATCCCCAACTGAATCAGTGAAGAGCAGCTGAGTGAATTGGGATTGTTTAGAGTGGAGGAGAAACTGAGGGGAGACCTCATTGCTCTTTACAACTATCTGAAAGCAGACTTGTAGTGAGGTGGGTGCTGGCACCACTTAGTGTAAACCAACAGAACAAGAGAAAATGGCTTTAAATTGTGCCAGGGAAGATTTAGAATGGATTATCGGGCAAAAAATCTTCACTGAAAGGTTGATCAGGCATTGGAGCAGGCTGCCCAAGAAAGTGGTAGAATCACCATCACTGCAGCTGTTAAAAAAATACAAACATACAGGTATGGCACTTTGGGACACAGTGGTGTTAGATTGATGGCTAGACGCAATGAGCTTAGAAGGCTCTTCCAGCTGAAGCAATTCTATGATTCCATTGTGGGCACAAGTAAACCCACTTTCAGATTTCACACAAAGACTGAAAGAAGGAACTAATTATCATTCTCATGTTTTCACACAATGGAGGGCAGGGAATCATTCTTCCAGGCAATTTGGGTTTGTCATTAGAACATCCGAAGGACTGTTCATTCTCTACTGGCTAGAAGAGCTCAGAAAATGCTGAGGATTCCTGCCCACACTGACCTTTAAGACAGCAGCCCTCAAGTCACACTTCTAGTATGTATTAGAATTTCATGAAAGCATGTCCTTCCCTCCTCCAGATCCAATATGTGGCTGCATATGGTCTTCAAAGAATCATCTCTCAAAATAATTTTTTTTTTTTTTTAAACCAAACAGAACTAAATCAGGCTGAATATCACTCAAACAGCAATAGTCTTCACCTGAAGATGTCTTCAGCATCTTACTTTCTTTGGTCTGGTAAATACCAATCCCAGGAATAAGATTCAAGTAAAATTATTACCACTTCTGAAAGTATGAGTAATAACTGCTGACAATAACTCAGTCTATGATTAAGCCTCAAAGTGTAAAAAAATATCTCATTAACAAAGCCCTGGTGGAACTTCCTGCATTTGCAAGAGAGAAGTGATCAAGGACTGTGCTAGCTACTAAAACAAAACCAACTACTGGCATACCAGATAACCAGTTAGTGAGCTCAGCCATCCCAAAATCTCAAGCAAAAGAAGAAGCCTTTTAGTTTTATGCCTTCAAGAAATCTAAATACCTCTGCCTACTGCAAGAATCATGTTGGAGACCATATGTCCAACTATGAACAACCCTACATTTATTCATCCACTGTTTTCATTGCAACAGGAGACTTTGCCAAAGCTGTTCATTCCAAGGGTCCAGTTCCACAAGCAATAGCTAAACACAGCAAACACTGATTTTATTGAAGAAAGAATCACTGCTCTCCTCCCCTTCTCCTTCCAAAGGTGTTGCTACTAAGTCTTAACCCATTTTACCTGCCTTTTCACAGGCAGCTGAGTTAATTTAACTGCCCAATGCTTTTCAACTGTCCTTCCCAGCCTCTACCTTTTCCACAGGCTGCTTCCACTCACTAGACAGCAGAAAAGCACAAGTTTTACTAGGTTCCTAGTAGGTAAGCAGAGAAGAAAAGGAAGTAGAAGCTCTCTCAAAAGCAGCAACCTGAGTAGTTCACACGAAGCCACAGGCTAAGTACTTCTATAGTAAAAAAGGGCCGCAAAGCAAAATGGATCAGGAAAGAATGTTTCAATGCTCTGCTACCACTAATCTTACCTGGAAAATTATTCAGGCTACAAACATCAGCTCCTCAGAAATAAAGCCACACAGTTACAGGCAGGCAAAGGAAGCCATGAAAAAGCTTTGAAGAGGTCTCATGTATAGGATCAATTTCAGAGCATTATGCTCATTTTTTTACTGCTGCATTCAGCATCTCCAACCTAAACATATTCCACAGAATGATTCTCAGAATCACTCCACAAGTTGGATAATTCATCTGCTGGAAATGTTGGTATTTTACCTCGACTTGTTTTACCTCCCTTTCAATCACTTCCTCACCAAACATGCCCAGAGCTTGTATAATAACCAAGTATTACATATTTGTCACTTATTTGTGCTATTACTTGCCAGCTTTCTCTTTTAGAACAGGGGGAAATAAGTACTAACTTAAACATAAAGGCTCAAGAGCTTCATGTAAGACTCACAAGCCTATAAAAGCATCTCAGGTATGTGGTATCAAGGTTCTTCAAGCACTGAACTCCAACAAACACAAATTTCATAGATGTGTCTGCCTGGAAAGCTACACAATTTTAGTAACTTTTGGGTAACCAATTAAATGATCCTGCATATTTGCAGTCATTTAGAAAGACCAAACATGTAAATTAAGATTGCCAGTAGAGATGCTCTGTATATGAAGCATGTTTCACAGATTTATACCTTTCTTTTGTGTTTCAGTTGTTTTGGTGAGACAGACAAACCATGTGGGAGAGAGACAAAGATTAATATAAAGCAATTGCCTCTGGTCCAGGAAGTTCTTGAGTCCTAAACTGTCAGCGGTTGGGAAATACCATGTAAAATGTTATGAGAAAGATGACCCTTGACTGAAGAGAATGCCAAGAAGTTAAGTGCAGTAAGCTTATTATATCCTACTAATTGATAGACAATAAGAATATAAACTTTTACTATGGATTTGGCTTGAGTCACTCCATTTTCTCCTGCTTTCTTAGTACATCTGCTCAGGTTTTGTATATCAGGATCCTTTAATACCCTCAGTGCGCTCACTCATCACCTCCAGACATTTTCATCTTCTAAACTTAGACAAGACCACTTCAGTTTCATTCATGGAATCCAAAATGAAATGTTTCTTAAGTTCTCTAGCTACAATTTCTGGATTTAACCAACTTCTTGCTACCCTGTGTTGCACTGGTCTTAATTGCCACATCGGGGTTAGATGTGTGACCCTTAGCTGAAGCCTATCCTGCATATCAAAAGTTCAGCATTTCAAAGGCTTGTCTGCAACTACAAACACATGCTGTTGGGACATTGTTTCTCTTGGTGTGACCACAGGATCAGTGTTCTCTGATTATATTCCTCATTGGTTTTGTCAAATACTCTTTAAACCTAGCTCTGGCATATATTGCTCCCACACTTTGTCTTCTCTTCCAAATGAAAGCTGGCTAACCTTCTAGTCTTCAGCCATCCATCCTTGATTTTGACACTTAACAGCTAGCTAGCAAGCAGGCAGCTGTTTCTTTGAAGTACATTGCATTGTACTTCATTCATTCTTTGAATGAAGTACATTGCATTGTACTTCAAGATTACATGCAAGAGCAATTTCATACCATCTACTGACACCGCCAACATTAGCAATGTCCCCTATATTATTTTCACTTCCCTAAGTTCTTGTGATGGTTCATTTTGCAAATGTTCGTTCAACGCTATGCCAAGCAGTGTGTTGTTAGAGCTACTGAAATGGCCCACCAGATAACTATGAGTTATACACAATCCAATCCAATATGTTTAGGAAGCAGTTTGCTTTTCAGTGAGGACACAAAATGTTGGCAAAATCAAGCTCCTTGCCAAAACCCATCACGACACACCATTCACATGTGCCAACTTGGAACAGCTGTTGTGGACTACTTAGTCAAGCTTTTACTGTAATAATTTCCCATATATAACTGTTTCAGTCTCTTCTACAGTTTTAAATTCACAGAACTCTGTATTTTGCTCCTCCACTTCAAGAAAGCATCCTCCTTTGGATCAACCAAGCATTTTTTGCATCAAGCTTACAAATAAATCATGGAATCATAGAACCAGTCAGGGTTGGAAGGGACCACAAGGATCATCTAGTTCCAATGCCCCTGCCATGGGCAGGGACACCCTACCCTAGATTAGACTGGCCACAGCCTCTGCCAGCCTGGCCTTAAACACCTCCAGGAAAGTGGCCCCAACCACCCTCCAGGCAACCCATTCCAGGCTCTCACCACTCTCATGCTGAACAACTTCCTCCTCACATCCAATCTGAATCTTCCCACCTCCAGCTTTGCTCCATTCCCCCTAGTCCTGTCACTACCTGAGAGCCTAAGAAGTCTCTCCCCAGCTTTTCTGTAGGCCCCCTTCAGACACTGGAAGGCCACAGTAAGGTCACCTGGGAGCCTCCTCTTCTCCAAACTGAACAGCCCCAACTCTTTCAGTCTGTCCTCATAGCAGAAGTGCTGCAGCCCTCTGATCATCCTTGTGGCCCTTCTCTGGACACGCTCCAGTATGTCCACATCTCTCTTGTAATAGGGGCTCCAGAACTGGACACAGTACTCCAGGTAGGGTCTCACCAGGGCCGAGGAGAGGGGGAGAATCACCTCCCTCGATTTAATTGCTTAGATTTAATTGTTCCCCTTACCAAATTATTGCCTCTATCACATTTGCTACTAACAGAATTTTTAGGTTTTACATGCACATTACCACCAAGGGGCAAACACTTTCACTGTAAGCTCTCATACTTTTTCAAACACTTGTTCTTATATCCCAGATACAATTTAACAAGTACAGTGGAAAGCCACCAAGATGGCCAAGTGGTTGAAGCACAACAAAGAGAGGTTCGGGGAACTGGGCTTGTTTCAACCTGGAGAAAAGACAGCTTTATAGGAGCTAGCAGCAGCTTTCCAATGTCTGAGAAAAGTTTTCCAAGAAAACAAAGTTTGGTTCTTTTTGGAGGCAGCAAGAGGAGATGATTTTTAACAGAAACAGGGCAAGGGGGCTTATAAAACCCCAAAAGCCAAAGTAATGTGGTCTGAAGTTGATGCTGACACTGCTGCTTTAAGTAGGTATTTGGATTAGGTTGCTTCCAGTGCAAGAGATTCTGACATTCACATTTGCACTTCTAACTGCTGGGTGAGGAGGCACAAACCACTTAGACTGAGGGCAGTTCTTAAAACCGACACTAACAACAACGGAACTCAATGTAGCACAGCACACTGCTTACCCAAGTGAGGAAATCTGCAGGAACGCTCTAACTCAAAGTCATCTTCCCAGCTACTGACTGTAGTGTTCCTGTGTTGAGCCACCACGCGGCCTCCCACCTTGCTCAGCCACAACACTGTGCTGACCCAGAACAGAGGCGACCCAGAATCTATGAAGACTAATGACTTTTACCTTTAGCAGCCTGGAAGAAAACTTCATCCTTTCCCCTTGGTAATAGGCTGATGCATCACATATGCTTCCACCTTCCTTTGATACCAGAGTTTGGCTACTGCCAGAAAGGTGGTACTGGACCAAAAGGATACTGCTCTGGTATCATCCAAGCAGAAAGCTTCTGAGTATTATGAAATTAAAACCATACAAAATAATCCTTTTTTTTTTGCAGCAGTCTCACTATAAACATTTGCAGAAACTTTACAGCACTTTAAATTCAACTATTTACTGAAAACAAGAAAGCTAAGAATGGATGCTGAAAAATGGCTTTTCTGGAAAAATTAATGGGCTTTCATATTCTGTATTTTGAAGTGCCATGAACTAATTTAAAACTGTTACTTAAATTAAAAACATTACTGTAAGCTCACCCACGTGCCTGCTCTTAATAGTATCCATGGTTGCAGTGATGCAAATTTGCCTACCTACATCAAATCAAATGTGCCCACATAAGGAGCAAAAAAGTACTTTGATTAATCAGTACTCTGTACACCAGACTAGGGAAAGTAAACTAGTTAGACCTTAGAAGACAGGACAGAATGTCATTTAAAGGATCTGTTCACCCATAACAACTAGATCTTCATTCTGAGTTCAGTAAAAGAAAATTATCAGACACCACACTCCTTTTAAAAATTTACCGTACTGACAAAATTCTTCCCTACTCGGAAATAAACAATGAATTGTTCCAAATACTCCTCCACTCAGGGTGGAGAAAGGGGAAGTGTTTAATACTCTCATTAATCATATGTCATACATTTCTTCAATGCTGGTTTCAAAATTGCCTTCCTTACATTCATTCTTTTTCCTTTGCTTTTGAGAAACAGGTTTATTCACAAAACCAAGGAATGTATTTTTCACTAGACTACAACTTTTAAGTCATCGGGTGCACACAAGCTCCGAGAAACAGACCTTCTTTTACAAGCCCTATGTTTGAGCAGATTTGGTTGAAGCTACAGGATACCAGAGCAGTGCTCAGTTAAATGAGGCCAAAACTTCACATGAAATAGGCAGGAAGGATTAAGTGCCAATAACTCCAGGTGGAAACACATGATCAGACTAAGCTCATCTAAGACTATGCTGTGCAGAGAAGATGATCTCTTCCTCTCCTGTGCTGTCTTTTTCTGAGCATTCTTACTTGCTTAGCACTCAGAGATAGGTGAATCATACTAAAAAACATAATTTTTTTCCCCAGAACACATCTTCTGTTGGCTTTTCATGTAAGCTGTGTTTTCTACTCTAAGACAGCTATGGGAAGGTAAACAAATGCACAAAATAAAGTTGAGCAGTTCAAAAATGAGAGCACTTCCTCTCCCTTTTCCAAAATCAAGGCATTAATACCTGATCCTAATCTCACTACATTCTGGAAGAGATAAAGCAGAAATACCAGAAATAAATGCTATTAATCAAGTGTGATTTAAAAGGGTATGTTTCACTTCTAAAAAAACCCTGACAGTTCAGATAGCAGAAAGACTCTGCTGGTGAGAGATAAATTAACTTCACCCATTCCAGTCTATGCTTCATTATGTCAAACAGGCTGATAAGCATCTTGACCTCCTCTCTTTTAAAAAAGCTATCACTAAAGCCACATAACATTCCAAAGATCTTCAGTTTTATTATACTTCTCGAAAAGGATGTCTGCATGAACATGTTTTATGGTTTTAAGTTACCCAGAAGAATGCTAGAAGTCCAAGTAACTTGCTTTAAAAAGAAAAAAAAAAAATCCTGCAACTATTTGAACATCCAGGGGAAAGGGAGCAATACAGAACAACAGTTCCTCAGTTGCAGGAAAATAAAAATCATCAAAAAAACTGAACTCACCGATACTACACACACATACACACTCTACTAATTCACTTTGTCTATGCATCAGATTTTCTCTTCAGCAGTTGTAAGTGGCCTGTATTAAAAGCAGTCACACATAAAACTTCACCCGAGCATAAAAGTACTGACATTAAGCTGTCTCAGAGTCATCATCTCAAAGCAGAAAGATGTAAAAATAATGAAGCATCTTGAAATATATCCATCCCTATCAGGACTTCCCAATTTCACCTTCTCATTGATTATTGTTTTAAAAACATCATTTCAGATCCTTTATTCCAGAATAAAGAGTGAACTACTATTTTAGCACATTTAAAGAGAGTAATTTTTTTTTATAGATGAGAGGCTTACTGCAGAATGACAAAAAAATTAATCATCACTTGAGTTTTTCAGTACATACATAATTACCTCTCAGAAGAATTAACATCTATGATTGTTCCTAGCAACAGCCCACAGAATATATTTTGGTAATCTCTGCAGCTAAAGTTAAAAAAAAAAAATTAAACATAAAAAAAATTACGACATTTTCATTACAGGTAGATAAAAGCTGGAAGAAAGACTGAAAAAATAACTTCCAAAATTGTAGGCATTATTGAAAAGCTTTATCACCTTACCTTTGTTGTTACAATGCATAAGCAGTCCATTGTTTCAGCATAGCAGGTATCTTCCCAAACATTTAAAAGGTTTATTTTCAATCACAGCTAAACACCATCTCAACAGAGTGACAAAAAGCACACTATTTAATAACTGTCAGAACAGTAGAATGCATGCCAGGTTCCCTTTGGATTCATTCAGAGGTAGAAACACCATGGAGAAAAAAAAACCACAAACCAAAAAAAAAAAAGAGTAAAAAGGCAAGCTAAAATACAAATGCTTTACATTTCATGACAGATTCTTAACCTGTTTTGATTATCTAGGTCTAAAAATCTTTAATTTATCCTTGAAAATATCCTACAAAAGATGTCAAATCCTATTCCATACCAGTTAAGTACCTCCTCGTATTCTATTTCATATACTCCTCTTTCAGGATTACCTAACACATGAGCATCACAGGGAATCATTTGATGAAATGCAATAAAAGATTATTTTAGAACAAAAAAGATCAGTTCAGCTTTTCTTAGCCAGTTACAGATTCTAAAATGAAGCATTTGTTCAAAAATAGTTTTAGTTGCAAGCAAGTATTTCTCCTCTAACGTCATTTCAGCATTTGCAGACTGCAAAATTACTGATTTCTTAGGCAGTAATGAATGGAATATTCCACGTAGAACGGGGAGAGAAGAAAGTGGCAAGGAAAGAGTAATGCATATTGCAAGAGAAATGCTATTTTCAGCCTGGAATTAACCTAGAATTTTGTTTCCTTTTGTAACACTGTAATGCACTGACAAGGCAAAGTTTGTGTGCACAGGCATTGTCTTGCAGCCTAATTAGCACAGCTGGGACAAGTCAAACACTTAGGCACATAGACATCTTTGTGTGTACCATAAAACACTAAGCTGACATTTTCATACATTGGTAAGAACCTCATTACATTTATTTCCCACAAGAGGCATTGAAAGCAACTGGTCAACTCAATTTTTGCTGCATTTTCCAATCAGGTCTCCCACTGACATCTCTGCTACAAAAGCCATTAAGTATATGGAGGAAAGTCAGTAAATTATTTCAAGCTATTAAATACCATCTGCAACATTTTGGTGCTTTTAGCCTAAGATGCACACCCAGCCAAACTGATTATATTTCACATCAGCAAATAATTCTAAAATATACTGACTAGGTATCTAAAAGCATTATTCCCCTTTAAGTTTGATGCAACTTTTCTCCACCTCATTCCCTGGTTCTGTCATGTACTGGGGTAGGAGAGGAAAAGGAAAAAAAGTAAGAAATAAAGCAACTCATCTTCCTAAAATTACGTATTTCCTCTTGTGGGCAAATACTACAAGCCACAGGACAAAAGGGAAAAGGAGGATATTATGAAGTCTATCCCCTGATTTAAAACAAAATGAAAGGATAACCCTCAAAAAAAAACTACACTTCAAAAAAACCCAAGCCATGGAAGTAAAGCTTGATTGCCTGCTACTAAAAGCATCTCTGAACAGCTTGAACAAAATTTCAAGATAAACCTTACACTACTCAGCCACAAAGATCAGGATTTTTACCTCCTGTGTCCAAGTCAAGCCAGAGATGCTTTCCATTTTTATATTGTCTATAAAGTCTATGAAGAATTTCTACTACAAATGCCCAGGTGACATTTTCACTGCTGCAAAGCATCGGTGGGAAAAATACACATCTTTCAGATCAACGAGGCTCAAGCCAGACAGAAATCTCTAAGCTCAGCTGATAGAAGCAAAAACTCAGCTCATGGAGCTTTCCTGGTTTTCAGATAAAAACACCCAAACAAGCAACAAAACAAGCAAACCCCAAACAAACACCACAGACACCAAACCAAAACCTCAACAAAATACTCTCACAGCTGAATGTACATGAGGTGCTTCACATGCAAATTATCCTTTTTCAATTCTGTTGGAAAGTTCACAAAAATTAACTAAGTGCAAGCATCCAAAAAGGTAAGGGAAACAAAGCAGACACATTTTTAGATGACATGGCACATATCCAGCATCTTGCCCAGAAACATCTTCAAGGACTACTCCAGGATACACAGTTAGTCCACGTTTGTTTTCTTGCACGAACTTCACTTCAGGAGCCCCAGTAGCAAATGCAGACTCTGCTTGCCCCTCATGTTGTCTGCATAGGGCAAAAATCAATGGCACTTTCCCAGCACTCAAAATTCTCTCTGCCACTTCGGTTCAAGATTAGATTTTGTGCAGACTAACCCTGCCTACAACCAGCTTCCATTTAGGGTCAATAACTTACCTATTATCCCTCTATTTTTTATTCTCTCATTGGGACTCCTTCTGAGCTAACAATCACCCTTATCATGTGCTTTTTGACCACTACCTATCATCCTTTTAACAGTATCTGAGGTAACTTCTTTCAGGTTACAGAGGTGGACTACATATGAGAAAGAGAGACCTACCCAGAGAAGTAGGAGTTGAGGAAAGGTGCCTCATTGCTGAGGATTTGTGGATCAGATTGCTCATTGTGAACAGCAACACTAAACACTTCAGAGCAGAGGACACAAAAAGCTGCCTCATAACAAGCATGCTTGAAAAGTAGTAACAAATCCACTGCACAAATTACAATAGCTACAACCGAACACATGAGAGCCCTTTACCAAGCACTGCTGGTATCAGTTCTCTATAGGCTCATCTTCAGCTGAACACAACAGAATGTCCACACAGAGCAGGGAAGCCACCAATCACACATGACAGGTAAAAAAAAAAACAGGAACAGTAACAAACACCAATATACGTTATTTTCAGACAGTACACATACAGATAAGTACTCAAAGAGAGCACTGTACACACAGAAGTATTTTTGCACCCAAACGCCGCTTCTGCAGACTTCCCATTGAAAATACTGCACGTAAAAGAAATAAAACATTTTTTAAAAAGACTGGCCAAGACCCAAACATTCATGGGGTTCAGCACTGTCAATAAGAAAAGATCACATAGCCTCTCAAAATGTTAGAAACTACTTCAGTGAGCAAGTACATGTTACACTTTGGAGCTTAGAAGCATTTTTTGCAGCTGGTGAACTTTCAGCTGAGCTCTTTCATTACTGAGGACACTCTGTTAGCTCCAAGTAATCTCAACAACAATCAGCAACATCTCGGTCAGAAGGAAAAAGGTAAATTTCCATTAATTTCCATTCACCACTATTTGTGCCATTAACGTAAGGGGAAAAATAATTTTTAAAGGGTCTCATAAGAAACAATGGAGATTTTTTTTTCTTGACTTGAATTATCTATCAATTCTTTCAGGTTATGTTTTGGGAGTCACTTTTTTTTTTTGCCTTCACAGGCTTATTCTTTTCCCAGTGTGAAAGATCCTATCTACAAAGTCACCAGATAACCAAAGGAAAATTCATGCACAGATAAATCAACACATAGGATTAAGTCACACAGATTAAAAGAATGCTTCGGAAAACACTGATTTTACAGATAAACCATTTCTTCATCTATCCACAAAAGTGCATATGGTTATTTAAATGCTCATTTGCTCTCAGATTCTCTGAGAAAACCTGGATAACACACAGCTGTCACAGGTGTAACCAGAGAAGCAGGCTCAGCTGGGCTTTGCAAAGGTATGTCAATTGCCTAACCTCAGCATATTTGAGGAGTCATTTCAAAGACTCAGGCAAGATTAAGCACTATCATCATTGCAAGCATTTTCTCAGCTCCTTCAGTAAAGAAAACATTAAAATTGTAAGATGCTGTAACCTAGTTTATCTAGCTACCTCTGAACCTGACTTTGAGACACAATTAAGAAAACACAAGATCCCATATTCACATAATTTTTCCCCAAGTTCTCAACTTAGTTCTGAATTGAGAAAGCTAAGTTTTTAGAAAGAGCAGATTTTTATTGCTTGTGCATTCAGTTTAACCAGAAGCCTGCCCCTGGAAGAATTCTTTTAACTTTGGTTCAAAACTTACATTCTTTTATTTGTACAAACAGCCTGGGTTTCAAGACTTGAAGGCAAAATACATAAGCCAAACATTTCCCCACGGTAAAGTTAGCACAGAGAAAGCAAGAGGGTCTTAGAGTCACAGAATCAGTCAGAGTTGGAAGGGACCACAAGGATCATCTAGTTCCAACTCTCCTGCCATGGGCAGGGACACCCAACCCTAGATTGGGTTGGACAGAGTCTCATTCAGCCTGGCCTCTTAAACCTCCAGGAATGTGGCCCAAACCACGTACCTGGGGAACCCGTTCCAGGGACTCACCTCTCTTATGCTGAACAACTTCCTCCTCACATCCAATCTGAATTTCCCCACCTCCAGCTTTGCTCCATTCCCCCTAGTCCTGTCACTACCTGATAGCCTCAAAAGTCCTTCCCCAGCTTAAGTGACTATACACTGCTAGGTGCTCAGTAAAACAAGCAGTCCACTTCTACAGAAAAGGAATTGAAATAAATATCAATATACTTTTTCTTTTTAATTGAAGGACCAATATAGACGGGAGTACAACAGTAAGGCATCGAGTGTACCTTTATAAAAATTCAGTATTGGCTAAGAGGCTAATTGAAGACAATGCAACACATTTGGGATTTTATCAGGAACAGCTTGGTATTATCACAGATAAAACTGTCTGCATTTGTAAAGGCCAGGTAAGGATACTACAGCTAAAATTCAGAAACAGAAAAAAAAAATTAGACCATCCTGATGCTTTAATAATGCACTCTATACATGCAGGTATCTCCTTCCAAGACTTCATCTAAGACCAAATTAACTGCTTGATGCACCATTCAATTTTTAATACAAACTGCTATTAATTAAACACAGGGAGGGTGTTTTTTTATTCACAGCAACAGGAAACATCCAAAAGTTCTTTCAACTAGACTATCACAGCTCATCTTACTACGAAGTTACACAAAATCATTAAAATCTTACTAAAGTTAAAAGGACACTACCGTTTGCTTTGCAAACAAAACCACTTCTTACATTGTAGGTATCAATAAGTTCGCTTCATTCTATTCCTTTTCAAAGCATTCATGTTGAAGATTATGTGTCTTTCTACAGGTACCGAGCAAACCCAACATAAGCCTGCAGTATGCCTTCACAGAACTGAAGGTTAACAGAATCTGCATTAGCAGAAGCAGTCTGTATCATCAATGAGCAAAACTTGCATGCCAAATCTAGCATCACATCTGGAACACTATATTCAGTTTTGGGCTCCCCAATACAACAAGGAGGTTGATAAATTGGAGCAAGTTCTGCAATACCTAGCTGGCAGACATGCTCCTTAAAGAGAATGAGGGCATGGGGCTTGTTTCAGCTTTGAGAGAAAACTTCAGTGTTATCTAAAAGCAGCTCTACAAGTAGGTACAACGATGCTACCCATCAGACAGAGTCAAGTTGATGTGCCATGGTGGGAAAACACAAGAAAACAGAAACAAATTCAAACAAAGATTTCAGTCAAAAACAAAAGTAAAAGCTTTTTCACCATGAGAATAGTCAAGCATTGGAACAGATCGTCCAGAAAGGTTTTGTAGTTCCCATACTTGAAGATTTGCAAGGTTCAGCGTGTTGCAACCTGGTGGACCTCACAAGTGAGTATTAATTCTTTTTTTATTCCAAAATGTATGGAGTTTCATTTCCACACTGCCTTGGTATCAAATTGAGCTGATGTCTACAGTTTCAGCTTCTTTTTTTTCCCCCCTCTTTTTCTATTTTACTAAAAAGGATTTGGCAAAAGCCTTAGAATACAGAGATCCAATTTCTACATGACAGACTAAACACATGAGCATGTGCAGATAAATGGAGAAACCACAGATCAAAGTATTTAAGCCACCATTACTCATTAAAATAAAGAGATCTGTTAGTCCCACTGTAAGATGCTCTAGATCAAGTTGCACCTCTTAAGATGAAACATTTCTTTTGACAGTGTTCAGTGCATTTTTTTCAACATCTAAAATTAGATTGCTGTGGCTACTTCTAATTCAAGCTAAACAGCAAACACTTAAACTTCAGTTCTCCAACTTACAATAATCAGTTGCAGTATTACAACATACTTATATAGATTTAGAAGAAAAAAGCCACAACACAACTATCACCTTATCAAAACACGACTCGAATAGGTCAAAGGAGATTTTCTATCAGAGATTCGAGCTTCACCACCTTTCAAACGTGAACGGTTCCACCTACAGATGGCACCAAAGATCACAGAGAACGGCTCAAAATCCTGCTCCCTTCTCTACACAAGCTTCTCTCACAGTTACCAGGGTTAAAACACCTTGCTTTACATTTGTTAGCTGCCCTGCTAACGCACACTTACATTTCAGTATTTAAAAATTAATGCACTTTTCCTTCCTTTCAAATTGAATCTATAGTCAAGGTTTGTGCTGGTCTCTAGCACTGAAAGAACTGACATTCCTTCCTCCTTATCCATGTCTTAGGAATTCTGTATTTTTTCATCTTGCCCCATCATTTTTTGTTGTACTGGAGCTTAAAATGAAATTGTCAAAGAAGCTTCCAGGGAATATAAAGCATGGCAAAGAAAAGAGATTGCTGCAAACAGGAAAACTGCAATCTGCAGCTCTTTCTCTAATACAATACCTAGGGAGATGACCAGCTCCAACCTTTTGACCCAGAAGGAGGAAGGGTAAAGTGTAACTAAGCTAGATAGCTAGGCCCAATCAAAAGTCCTCAGGCAACCTAAGCTCATACACACTATTCTATGTATATACACAAGCACACATTGCTAAAAAGTCATTCCCAAAGTCAGCTGTGTAGAAAGTTCTTGTAACACAATCCTTAATCACTTTAGGGGAGCATTATATTCCCACTCCAACAACTCTCACAAAGTGTCAGCTGGAAGAATACTTATTTAGCCCTGGTTAACTACAGAAATCAACTAGAAAATAAAGTGTCATTAAGGTGAAAGAAATAATTGAAAAGTATTGGTTCCAAGGCTAACATTTTGCAAGCAAGAAAAACACTGTGCCATCACACACAGTCCTGCCAGCCGGGAAAGCAAAAGAATTGAGCTAAAAGAACCTCAAAGTGAACCTGCTGATCTAGTTGCAACTGGTTAATGAACTAATATTGAATAGGATAGTAGCCTTTCAAGTCCAAAAAGTGACAGTTTCTGTTAATAAATAAATAAATAAAAGCCAGCTAAGAATAAAATCAGGTACAGCAAAGTTGGGTTCCCTCCAATCCCTAGTAAAGTTAACCAAGGAAAACAAATCATTACACACATACTGCACCAACATTGTTAGGCACTTGGTTTGATTAAAAGCCAAATATAAGAAGGCAAATATAAGAAGTCTTAAGTAACTACAAACGAAGCCTAATTTTGAATACAAAATACATCAAGTTTTACAGGATAAGCCCCTTCCTTTTCACGTACCACACACTGCAAGTATATGGAATTGTCAATATGTAAGAATTTATCCTTAATTTTCATTACATTGCAAAACACTGAAGGAAAGATTTTGCATTACAGGTAGTAAGTCACAGAGGAATGAAGAATTAAGGCTGATAAAACGTGCATTATATGTTTACTCTAAGAATTTTCCTATATATTTGAAACCTAAACTAAGACAGGTATAGTACAAAATGAAGATCAAACCAACACTGAAATAACACTCTTAAACTGTCCCTTTTTACAACTAAAATGTGGGAGTAGTGTTCTAATGAAGCACAGGGCAACATTTACTGCAGGTGACAGATTGTGAGAAAAGTTTGGGTTCAATCTCAATTCAACTACAACCAACACATGCAACTATGCTTTTGAATAATGGCAGTAGACAAACTCTGACCTTCATCCCCTGAAGGGCAAATGACTGTCACATGATACTTAAGACAAAATCTGAAGGAAGACAGGTGGTCTTGTCATAGATGTACACATCTGGGCTGCTTGAAGTAATAGACAGTGTATCAGTTTGTTAGATAACACAATGTACCACCACCACCACACTGGACTAGAGAAGCAAATGCATTATCCAGCAAACAGTTCAGCTGAGAACACAAAATTTACATCTGTGGCGAGATTTCCCAAATTAGACTGCTCTTCCTTTCAACACATCAGTGGCTTTACCATGATTATGTGCCTCTTGTTATTGGTGCAGTGTGATGGTCAAGTCCTTGCATTAGCAGCAGTCTACTAACAAAGAAGAATAAAAACTGAAGATGAACATCATAATTAAACCTTCACGTGCATATTTAAGTAAAACTTAGAAATGCACAGAGATCTTTCTAAAGGCCACACAAGACAACAGAATCCTTTAGCTGATAAGCTGGACTCTTTTATTGTGGACATCTTGGACAACATCTTTTATAGGATAAGTTTTCCAGCTTTTAAAAGGGGCAGGGGAGGGAAATAAGCACAAAGTCTGGATTCAGCACTACTCTGCAGGTCAGATTGCAACAGGTTTCCCCTATGGTGGAAGCACAAAATGTGCTGCAGTTGGAACATTCTAAGACAACTCCATCCCATAGCCACAGACAGTTGCTTCACAAGCCTAGCTGATATAATTAGGACCAAGTTAAACAACAAAGTGATTTGGTAGAGACAAATCCTTAAGGCCATTACACTGCTCCAAGGTGTATTAGAGAAAGAAGCAAAAATAAACAAAAAAATCCCACAACAACAAAACCCCAACATTTAATACAGTTATGCTGATTTTAAAGACCTTCAGTAAAGAAGACTGCCCATGTACAGCTGTTCTGGCACTCAGGAAAATATTTAACACGTCTTTGATGAGTCTATGCAACTATGCTGTAAGCCTAACACATCTTTTATAGGCACAAAATACCATAACCCTCTTATAAATCTGCCTACAAACAGAAGAACACTCTGCTTCCCAATAAAGTGTTCCATTCTCTTAAGCAGCATCAAAACTTTCTCTCAGTCTTCATTTCTTTCCACACTTCAGATCTTGTCAGCCTCTTCTAAGCACTTACATTTTTCTGCAACCTCTTGCACCATAGCACCTTAAATTGACAGTATCTCCAGCAAAGCCTTATGCAGACCAAGCAGAACAAGACAGTTTTACATCACTGTCAATAAGGTGTTTCTTTTTATGTATTGACACGACACCACTGACTCACCTTGAGATGAAAAAATTACTCAAATCTTTCCTGAGAAACCACTTCTTAGCTATTCAGTTTCAGTTGCTGCACTTTGAGTGCAACCAAAGTTCAGGACACTTGTGAATTGGAACTGGCCTATTAATTCCCTCAACCACTCAGGGCTTCATTCTTAGCTTCTGAAGCAATAACTTCCATAGTTTATAATATATTTTTAACTTATAATATAATTTTAATATATAATACACATTATTTACATTAATAATATACATACATTTGCTCAGGCTATTTTCAGTAGTAACTCAGCTAGGATGCATTTTTTAGAAACTTTAACTGATACACTACCTCAAAAGATAACTATTCCAACAGTTTTATTGAACTCAGCATTTATCACATTAATTGTTTCCTCCTGCCACAGTAACTACTACCAGCTTAGAAAGAAACTTTAACAAAACTGTTAGCAACAACTATGGCTCCTTTACTCCTTCCAAGAAGCTACAAAAAGGCTGTAGAGTAACTTCCTGTACTTGATAAGCCTGGATCCTTCTTTCCTTCCTTGCTCCATCTATCCTCTCCAAGAGCCACTGTGACTACAGAGTCACTGTAATGACTCTTTAAATTGCCCATTGAGTTATTTCCATATACAAACACAACATGCATTAGAACCAGCTTGTTTCAAAACATCTTGGTAGACAAAATAAGCTTCACCTATCCTTGCCTACAATCCATTCAGCTCCTATTTCTTGGAGACTCCATTTTCACCATATCTTCAGAAAGGCAACTTCAACAGCTCTAAGATTTAGATGATGGCATACAAGTAAATAGCACAATGGTGCTTGCCATATTATTTCTCACATACTCTAGCATTACTCCATTTTCTCCAAAGATGACAATTCCTAGGGAAGATTTTCATTAAGGTGACTGTGATGGCCATGGCTTTATCTGTGCAGTTCCACATAAGATCTGAAGAGATAACTTCAGTTTTCCAGTGTATAATCAAGAATCATAAAAATCAAAAGAATTTACTCCTACCTCAACTGTAAGTTCACCTAGACTTTTAATAACTCAGTATTCTATTACTGACAAAGCTGAAAAATACAATAGACAGCTCTTTTTTTTCATGTAATGAGACTTTAGTGACTGTTCCTGGCAACATACAACTCTTGTCCCTGGCTAGGCTGATCTTTCATCTACTAACCACATTCTGCTTTCTGAGTGAATATAGCAGAACTCTTTGATTTTCTCTGTAGTCCCCCTTAAAGCATTTCTGACACATTTCATACAAGCTTCAACATGACTGTTCTCAAAAAAGCTACAAAAAACAGAAGCTCTTTTTTTTCAATTGCACAAAGTCACTAGCATGTCACATAGCTGACTACATTCTGCAGGTACCTGAACCCTCTTACAAAGAACCTCTGTTAGAGTTCACTCAGTAAA
This sequence comes from Psilopogon haemacephalus, assembly GCA_013396835.1. Taxonomy (NCBI): domain Eukaryota; kingdom Metazoa; phylum Chordata; class Aves; order Piciformes; family Megalaimidae; genus Psilopogon; species Psilopogon haemacephalus. The sequence goes on along the minus strand of VWZI01012127.1, from coordinate 23,943 downwards.
GCATCCTAACCACTTCATCTTGCTGGGTAGTCCAAGTTCTGGAACTTCCCTAGAGACTGCAGATGTAGTCCTTTGGCTGGTCTCTAGCAGTGCTCCTCCTAAGCTCTATTATCCTTTCACAAAAATGCATCAGCACAGCTCACTGCCTACAGTTATTACAGAGAAGCTCAAACACCTTCTCCAATGCTGTCAGTACTGGAGGCACACCTGAAACAGCACTGACATCTCTGGGGACAAATAATAGGTCTGATGAAAAAAAAAACAAGCAACATTACAACTTCAATTTGGGCAGAAATAATATTTTCACTTGATATAGTGAAAATGCAAAGTGCATTTCCCTGCTCAGTTTTCTCATCATTCACTAGTGACAATTAGATCCCTGTAGTTCTCAAGCAAGAAGTCATTCCAGAACACAGCTGTAGAAGTAGCACTGACTGGAAAGTTTACAGTCAGGAAGACATAGCTTCAGATTTCCCAGATTATTAATGAAGTAATAATGAAGTAATGACTGAAGAGTCATCAGTATGGAGGAGTATGGGCACACTACACGTATCATCTAGGTTCCAAAGTCAGAGCATAAATCCAATTTAATGGTCACTTAATGGTGCATTTGACAAACAAGTTTATAAATTTTTGACTACGCAAAATGCACACATCTGTTATTAAACATTTCAGTCATTAAATCCCCTATGATTATTGATCTTAATAATGCATGTTTTCTACGGAAATAAATATTTTATAAAAGTAAGGAAGTGCACATAGCAATGTTGAGCTAACAGTCTCAACAAGAGAAATAAAACAGAGATTTCTAGATCATACCTCTACACTTGGGCTAAGGCTGCTCGGCAGTGTTTCTGATGTCACTGTTGTGCTTGGAAGGCTGGAGAAATCCCAAGTATTCACAGGCTGTATTGGTTCAGATGGCTGAGAGTGATCAGTGCATTTTGGATTGTCCAATAAGGTCACTTCATAAAATTCTTGAATATCTACAGGTGTGAAAAAAAGAGAAGTTAGGCTTTATAGTTACGTCTTCCTTCTGCAAAACAAATCAGACACCTACTTATTTTATCTACATATTGGAGATGAAGATGTATGACCAAGCGCACATGAACCACCCCAAATGATACACAACTCACTCTCTACACCCCCTCTCTCAGAGCTTATATCTCCACTAACTTTGGGCTTCTGCCACTAACCCTGCTAGAATGATCTGCAGCAGAAACAGAGAACAGCAGCAGAATAGTGGAAGGGATGGGTGACTATGCTTCAAGTAGTGGTAAGCATAAATTTCAGCATTAACACAGTCTTCATATATCTGAAACCCCACTGTTCAAGGAGAACATTAGAAGGGCTTTTTTGTGGTGTATGTCTTAAAATTAAATGACCACAGATATGTAATTGTACTGATGAAATCGGCAAGAGAGAAGCTGCAGTAAGTTAGGAAAAAAGGAGACTGATTGGGTCATCATCTGATTTTTCAGTTTAAGTAACATATATAGAATGAAACTCTTAGCAGCATGAGTTAAACAGCTCTTTCTATAACCATGAAGACACAAGTGAAAACTTCTGGGGAATAAGAATTTGGATGCTATGTTTTGTGCTTTTTGTTGTTTTTTTTTTTTACACCCTACCTAGTCATTGAAGCACCAGTAAAAACACAATCTAAAGAAGTACTTCATAGGTGTTTCTATTAAGTATAAGTATATGAAACTTGCTACTACAAGTGTAATCACATCCATAAATATATTAAATAAAGCAATAATCTGAAAAGGTACAGGCTAATGAAGGGGCAGACAAATGAAAAAAGTCATCTTCATGAAGCTTTTAGTCTCTTCTTCAAAGTGAAAATTTGCTAAACATGAGTTACAAACTCATGTTTTTAATTACATCAAGTTCAAGAAAGACAAACACACAAACAGGGTTAGCCCAAAAAGTAAATATGACCAAGCCATGATTAAGGACTAATCTGCAATCTTGCAGCATTTCAGCAGCTGCTCAGAGTCAGCAGAGCAACAATTATTCCTCTAAAAGAAAGACCATACAAACAAGACAAGTCTTACTGTTGCTGATGTTTCAGTTCTAAGACCTTTTTATATAGACATTCTCATGCGCTCTACCAGTTCACAAAATTGCCATTCTCAAATTCCATCTGGATCTTTACTCTGAGTAAGAGTCAAATTCATATCAACTGCTGACATTAATTTTTAAAGTTATACTTGCTCTTAGCACTGATGATTGGATGAAATAGCAGTGAGGGTTGCAGAAGATGTTAAGTGACCTAGATATACAGGAGCGAAGCAGCCTAAGACATACAAATTGCCTTTAAATCTATCTCCTACATTAGCAAATTTGTCTTGTAGGTGCATTAACATTAATATATCGATCATGCACACCAAGTAAAGATTCCCCCCAACCCCAGATAGTACTTTGTGTATTAAAATAAGCAGTGGTTTAAGTTGATTCTATAGCTGCAATCCACAGCAAGCAAGTCAGGAAGATCACTACATTTTTTATGGGAAGGGGTTATCTGCGCAACTGTTTTGCAACAGAAATCTACGGCACCCATTCTCAATCCCGCTACTACTCTTCTAAGTCTCTGCTAGCAGATGTAGCCATTTATTCATACTGCAGAATGGTCTGTTTCAAAAGCATATTTCTCCCATACATCATCTCCACTTCTCTACGAAGGACCCAATAGACTTAGTAGTGAAAGATGTCAGAAATAGATACACCGCTTAATACAAAGATACATCCTTCATTTATCCTGAACTTGCTCCAAGTTTACCAAAGAAAAGTTTCTAAAAATGTGGGGTCCGTTTTTCATATCTACTTCCCACACACATACACCCAAAAAGCAAGCAAACAAACAAAAACCACCCACCACCACAAAACAAAAACATATTTGTTTACATTTTTACTAGCCAGAATGCAAACATTAAGTGCTTATGAGTCCAGGGGAGTAGTCTATGCACCTTGAATGCATAATGTCTGCTAGAATGAGTACTGGACATAGTTGGGTTTTTTTTTAAGCCAGAAGCTCAGACTATACTACATCCAACATAAACTTATTCTTCTGGCCTACTACTATGTATCAGCTCAGAAAAATATTTTATCTGATAAACACACTTCAATATCTAATGAAGTCATATTAATTACACTGATCAGCATATGGAAAGATTTAACATTTTCCAAATTCTTACAAATCACAGGTAGCGAAACGCTTTTTTTAATAGTTAGATTCCCTCTTCAAACTCGATGTGCTGCTTCGATATCCCAGTCCCTTCCTCCATATTAATTCTGAGACAGATCTCAAACTAAGTTACAGAAAAATAACTCAAATCTGGTATCACACAACACTAAAAGAAAACACAGATGGGGAATATTTCTAATTAGAGAGAATATTAAAAGAAGAGCTGACTGACACTTAAAAAAATAGGAGCACGAAGTTTCAGGAAAGTCAAAGTGACAAGAAATTATGAATAGCAGGCAACAGAAAACCATTCTGGAATTATATCAGCTTCTAAGTAAAATCACATTAAGTAGCCAAACCAGCAGTATGTTTGATGGCAACAAGAATAAAAACCTATGCAAAGCAAGGGGCAGACCCTCAGTCCTGAAAAGCAGGACTCAAAGGCATAAAAATTATTTTTATTGATGTATTCGTAATTGAAAAGCCAACCACTGGTGACAAACAGTATTTTCTCAGTCTTCAGTACAGGAGATGGTGACCAACTACAAGCAGCTTGCTTGTGTCTTCCCCCTCCCCTTTCTTGTATTCTCCAGCCATCTTAATTCTGCTCTTTGAACAGGTTCATCCACCAGTAATCTGATACTCTAGGTGCTAAAACTGTTCACTGTTCAAACAAGCAAGGACTATCTGCCAAATACAAATTGAAAACAAAACCAACTTCACAAGGGAATTTCAGGTTCACTAAAAACCACAACAGGCATTAAAAGAACAGCAGAGGCAAACAAATTCTTATACCTCCTAAATTAAGTGTATTTGATGGCACCTCAAAAGCCTACATCAGTTCTGTGCAGAGGATCTGTCTCTGAGGAAAAGGATTCCAACCAGCAACACGACACCATTCCTTCAGATAGATTTCTTCCCTGCAGCTTCAGAATCAGACATAACTTCTGCTTGCCACTTCTACTGGCATTTGCAGTGTCTGATATATTTTGCTATATATCAACAGAGAGCATACTGTAATCAGCAGAACTGAAGAGCAGTGCACATTCCACAAATCCCACCATCAAGCCAAGCTCTCTGCACCCTTCTCCACAGAAAGGAACAGAATTTTGCTGTCACCAGCTGGTAAAATAAAGCTGAGTAGAATTATTCTCTGCACTCACTGGGCCATGAACCTTTTTATAACTACAACTCTGCAAGTCAAAGATGAGATACATATAGTTCCATCTTAAGGGAATGGTGTAACCCCATAAGCAAGTTATTGGCATTGCTCTTAAGCCACAGGCCTCAAGTGAAGCTAATAACCAAGCCTCTGGACTTGTCTGCTTGCCTGGAGCTTTGCTTTAGCTTGTCCAATTCTAACTGTAATTATTAGTGAGGAGGAAGAAACCATCAACACTGTACACCTCCATGGGAAGCATTCCCTGTACCACCCAGTCTCCCAGTCCTCATTCTTCCTCGCCCACATTTTAATAAGTTTTGGCTTTAGAACAACGATTAAGCAACTCACTGTCATTTTTTTACAATGCTGTTCTTCAGGCACCTTCTAAAGCTTTTCTTCTGTATTTGGACCTTTAATGTTATGGTACAGAGCAATTCACTAAAATTTCATTAGCATTAACTACTTTCATACCTGAAAGGAGGTTGTTGCAAAGAATAAACTTGGGAGTAACAAGTGATAGGATGAGGAAATGGCCTCAAGTTGTGCCCAGGGAAGGTTTAGATTGGATATTTGGAAAAAAAATTATTTGCTGGAAAGGCTGTCAAATATTCAAATAGGGAATCAGCTGAATCATCATCCCTGAAGGTATTTAAAGGACACACAGATGTGGTGCTTAGTGATGTGGTTTAGAGGGAAACTGTGCAGTGCTGGGTTGCACTCTTAAAGGTCCTTTTCCATTTAAATCACTGATTCAATTATATTTGGGGTGGGGAGGGGGAAAGCAGTCCTTTGATGATTACCGTAACCAACAGTTTTCAGGTTTTGTATACTTTAAGTATCCAGACCACTTGCGGGTTATTGGTGTTTTTTTCTTACGTAAATGGCAAGGAATTCTAAACAAACTTAGCATTCCATGAACTAAAAGCTGGATCTGCTGCTGATATTCCATACCATGCTGCCATTATGCCAGCTTCAAAATGAAAGTGCTGACTGAAACAAAGTATCATGGAGCTTGGAGTTCGGATTGCAATATGAAAGGCTTCCTGCTGTTCCAGTTGCGGCTTCTGGTATCCAGGTTTTGGGGTGTTGCTGTTTCCAGTGGACTGGCTTCTATGTGCTTGTATTGGAGGAACACATTTTATCGCTGGCTCCAGCTGCTGCTTCTGCATTTTGATGTGCTTTTTCTGCAGGCAGGCTAAGGTAACTGCGCATTGTATGATCTCATTATATTATTTTTCGGCCAAGAGGTTTCTTTATGCTACTTTTCCTTCCCATCTGTCTGGGGGTACGGGGATTGTGACAGCAGGCCCTGTTAACACAGAACATACTTACACTACAACAGACTTCAGTGGACACTGTGCATATCCAACAGTGAACTGCTGCCCTCGCACCACATACTCCTGACATGAGACACAACATTAACAACCACTTCTGTACGTGCTGTATGAATTATTTCCTCATTTGTGGATTTCCAATTTCTATGTATTTAGCAGCTTTGTGCATAAACAAAAGTCAGCTGAAGAAGTTCATGACTGTTTTCTGTTTGTTCATTTTATTATCAACTCTAAATTCATATGTTGTGTTCTAAAATCAAAAGCAGAAGGTCACCTCCTTCAACCTGCTGGCAATACTTTACCTCATGCAGCCCACAATATTATTTGCTGCCTTTGTCACAAGTGCACACTGCTTTCTCATGTTCAACTTGATGCTGGACTTAAGGATCTTAGAGGTCTATTCCAGCCTCAGTGATTCTGTGACCCTCCACAGGTCCTTCACTGCAAAGCTGTTTTCCAGCAGGGTGGCCCATGGCATATATTGGTACACGTAGGAGCTGGACTTTGCACTTCTTGCTGAACTCCGTAACACTCCTGTTTTTTCAGCCTGTCAAGGTCGCTTTGTAGGGCAGCATGCCCAGCTTTTTTGTGCTGCAGCTACACAGTTAATTCTGCATGAGCATCAATGAGGTATTCCTTTCTGATATATGTTCAGCAGCAGAACAAGCCAATTTCAGCCACTGCCAAGGTCAGCAAGTCAGAAATCCACTGGATACATTTCCACCAACATATAGACTTGACCACACAAAGCATTTCGGTAACAGCTTTGCTGACCTTTCAGTGCAACTATGTTCCCTCAGGCTTGCAAGCAACCAAGGAGCTTACAAATTCTTTCAGAAATTGAATCATTTCAGTATTTCACTTGAAGATGCAAGCAGGCAAGCAACTTCTTTGTCATTCTCTTTGACCTGCCTCTTCCCAGACATTCACTCACTCAAATACAGCACATGCAAATGCCTGTTTCTTAAAACCATGGGTATGGTCACAAAAAACAGGTCTGTTAAGAATTTGACTACCTGTTGTTCAGGAAGAGGTGTCATCCTAAGTACTTCTCTAATTCAGCTGGGAGTGGGGAGGAAAGGAGTAAAGACTTCCTGCCAAAGCACCTGAAGCAGTGAAAACTTAAGTCTTAAAACTACTAGAAAGGAAAACAAAGGTTGACATGTTATTTCAGTTCAGGGTAATTTGAAATGTGTATCATCTGCCAAATTCTTAGAAGCTCCACACAATGAATGTATAGACAAAATACAAGTAGAGTCAGAACAGGCAAGAGTATACCAGTGCTAAAGACTTTGATTTTTCAGTTGTAAAGCAACTCTTAATTCCAAGGAAGTCTCAATCCTGGATGCTTACTTAACCTTCTACATCAAGCTAAGAATATCCACAAAACACAAGTAAACCAAGAATTGAGAAGTATCAGTGATCAACACAAAAATACACAAAGAAATGCCTCATGTCCGTCCAAGGAGACGATGACTAACCATTCCCTTTGTCCATTCAGTGGTTGTGCTGTGTCATGGCTTGCATCTGGTAAAAAAATAAATGTTTGCATTCACACTCTGAAAAGTCAAATTCAGCCTCATCACAACCCATGTAAAGCCCCATTCAGGGTTGGCTGTGCTATGTTGTTTTTTTCAACACCTAACCTGTGCACATTCAGGCTTCTTAAAAAGTAAGAGTTGCAGGCTGCAGTACAACTTTATCACCACACATGTTCTGTTCTACAAGATCCCTTGCTACAAGCTGCAGCAGCCAACTACCCAGTCTCAGCCTTTCTGCTTGCTCTAGTATCTGTGTCCTACACCCTTTAAACCTTCTTTCTGCACATAACTCAAATGCTATTTTTCTCTTTTAACACAAATGGTCATTCATTTGCAGGCAGTTGCAGCCACTTAAGATGTTTACTTTTATTCCTGCTTTTTACAGTCAGACATTCAACTCTTTGTCAGCCTGTCCTCTAACTGCTCATTCATATTTTCCTGTTTACTAACCATCCTTCACTGTATCTTGATCATGTCTCAGCATGTTTCTTCAGAAACCCAATGAGATTCCTCTCTTAGTTTCAGAAATAAGGTAGGAAAAACTTAAAAGTAAGTTGTCATCATATAGCTGAAAACTGACATAACACATCTTCTCCTGTCCAAACTTTCAATACCACTTCTTGCAAACCTGGTCATTAACCCAAGCCCAAAAAAAAACCCAACAAAAAAGCACCACCACAAATGAGAAAAGCCAACACAAACTAAAAATGAACTCCTGATTATCCACCCACTCCAAATACCCCAGCCCCAGGACAGAGGATGCTTCTCTCCAGACAAATGCCCTAATAAAAAAAAGAAAAATAAACTAACCACTTTTGGGATAAGTTCACTCAACACTCCAACCTGAGTTTTCATAGAGGTGAATAATTCTGCTTAGGAGACAGCACAAGCACTCTTCTATCAACAATAAGCTCATAGATTTCAAGATAATTGTCTTAGATTGGTGGCAACACAAGGATGAGTGGCACCACATATCTCCACCAGCATTAACACTTGTGCATTTCCTGCAATGTAATTCTAGCACAAGTCTCTGAAAATAGGACCTTGCAATGCTCTTACAACTTGACTACAGCTTTCCTTTACTGCGCCCCTGTCTTAGGCTGACAGAGCATTAAAAGTCAAAGTAAATCAGCTGGTTTTGAGGGCATGGCCAGAAAGATATTCACATGTGACAAGATTCCTATAAAAGTCTTACCGAAGAGCTCTAGAGCCTCATCTAATTTGGAGAAGGAACATGAAGCTAAGGAGGTTATTCCAGTGTTGGTCCTACATTTTCTGTGGTCTCTAAACATTCTTGCAAAGTTGGCCTAGTTACAACTCAGGAAGCCATCTGCGCAAGGAGACTAGTAGTCAGCTGCCAGAGTTTGGTTTCTTTGAAGATTCATTCCACCTGCACCAAAACAAGCACCATCCACCCAAACACAAGCAGCTGAATGCACAGGAGGCACACGGCATTCCAGCTGCAGAGCTGAACAACATGTTCTACCCTTGCTGCTGGAATCACCACAGAAGCAAGACTAAGATTAAGACCAAAGATGCTTTCTCACACACTCTCCCTTCCTCTACAATATGCCCAAGCACTCGAGGGAGAGCAGGACCCAAGGCAGGTACACAGCAGCACTGAAGGAGACAGGCATCAGAGCTAGGGAAAACAGGTGAAACAATACAGAAAATAAAGTAAAGCAAAAACAGGACAGAAGATAAACCTGGAAACTATCCCAATTATTCCAACTGCAACTTTCTTTTCAGCCAGCGAATGAACAGATTTATGGATCAAGTTTTTCTTGTCCATAGCCTCTTTAATGGTAGCTCTGTGAGAAGAATACTGTAATCGATAAATTCTACAACAGTGCAGCTACTCAACCCTGAACACACAGGAAAATCTTTTGCCACAACACTTTTTCTCTGCATACCAGGAGCTACTCAACTTACACCAGTCCTACTATTTTAAGCAACCAAAACCAGTACTTAATACAAAAAACTCAATACAGTGCACTGTCACACACATGTGATATAGCATGGAAAACCCTTTAAAAAGTAAGCACAGAACTCTAAAACTTCCTACACTACCAAACCACATTGCAGTCATACAACACAATCAGTAGCTCTTTTAAAAAAGGGAAGGAATTATACTTCTTCAGTCATTACTAGGTTCCTTGAAGGAGAAGATATGAAGTTATTCCAAACACCAGGCTATTCTGAAGAAATTACAAACTACACACTATAACTGAGTTAACAATCCAGTCATTTGGTCACCAACTAAAATGCTTTACCCTCCCTCCTTCTGCATAAAGGAAACACATTAATCAATACTTAACTACCTTGGAGAATACAACACTAGGTCAGATTTCTCTGAAATTGGCCAGCTTCTGCATAAGTCACTGGAGACCTCAACAGGCATATCTACAGTACATCCCTAGGGAACTTATGCATAAAGCAGACAAACAACCTCAAAGTTGCAAGTATAACTTCCTATGGATGTTTCAGCCTCAAATATGAGCAAAGATGTTTATTAGAAAAGTTGCAATCTGGGGAAAAACAAAAATGCAGCAAGGGTGAGATTTCAGAGTGAAAATTCGGTATGTAGCATCTCCAACAACTTCAGTAGTACTTAACAGAAGAGCTAATTCTCTCTAAGTTTTCCTCTAATAATAAGTAAAATAAAACTAAACCAAATAAATTATTACCAACTGTCTAACCAGATCCTTGATTTCCTGTAAAGAATTTTTGAATTCTTAATGTTTAAGTATTACTCAACTGAATCTGAAAGAACTTCTACTAGGATCTCAATAAGATTGAGAAAATGGGAAGCAGTTCACAAGTAGCCTTCCTCAAACTTAGCTGAAGAGCAGTCTTAAACATATCGAGGACTAAAATTCTCTGCAAAGCCTGAGCTGTTAACCAACTGTATCACTGCAATAAAAGTTGATACTGAGTTTCCCCACAACCAAGAACTTTAGGGTTCAGTTAAGATCCTGCTTTATCTGTGTTTGATTTCTATTTAGCCAGCAAGTACAGAAAATATTTCCATGATGATTAATTGAGAATGAGTTAAAAGAATGTCTACAGAGATGTTACACAGCTCCAGGGCCACATGCCGTCAAAGTAGGAATGTGGTTGGACCACTCCTTTGAGGAATGCTTACCCAAATCAGGCTTCTTCAGTTTAAAATCCATCACTGCTTTCTTAATTCAGTTCACAAAGCTAGTGTGGACAAAGCTGGGAAATCTACAGAGTATGTTTCCTATTCCTAGAAGTTTCAGCACAATTCAGACTGCTGATATATCTGAACAAAGAGCTGACCTTAAATGCAACCATCAATTTTACAAAACATTCAGAGACAAGACTTCTTTTCCTGGTATGTAAAAACAGCAGCAGCACTTTTAACATGTTCTGTCCAAGTCACAAAGCTCATGAATCCAAACTATGGTTAAAAAGCTTTAAATGATTACCATAGGGAAGCTGCTCTCTGGTTCAGTAAGGATTACTGACACCACTTTGTTTTTTCTTCAATATTTCCCAAGCTGGATATTTAGATTTAGGAACAGCCAGTGTATAAGCATAGTTCTTGATGTAAAAATTCATGCAAAAGAAGTGAAATAAATTAGACTGTTTACATATATTAAATTCAACATTCTACTTCTCCTAGTCAAATTTCCCATTTTGTATCAAAAAACTCTTCCTTTCCATGCACAGCTATAAAATAATACATTTTTTTAAAAGGCAAGAAAACCACTTGAGATTGAGAAAACATGAAAAAAGGCAAGACAGCACAACTGACTCCATTGCCAGTGTATGCAGAGGCTCTTTACGAACTCTTTTTCTGGCACCTGTGCAAGTAAGTGTTAGTCATTGTCAGGAAAAGCAACAAATATATTTTTTGGAAGCAATAAACTGCCTCATGTTTCTAGCTACAACTAGTAATATTTTTCATGTTAGAAAACTTCTGATATGATCAACTCCAACATGCAGCCCATTGAAAAGAGACTTCAATTAGACAAAAAAAGATTCTGAGTATAAACAGAAGCTTACTTCACATGTTTTGCCCCTCAGAAGAATTAGCACATGCAAGTGTTCCTTCTCTTGTGCTTTCAAAAAGATAAATATATCATATATCCATACCTTTTCCAGAGCCTGCACCTCTCCAAGAAGTGCCCAAATTAGAAGCAGAACTTACTTGCACAAATATTACTCACTGGTTGAAGATAAATATAAATTCTTTTACTGAAATCTACCCCACACTTCGCTATATGAATGTCTTTCCTTGGTCTCTTAATAAACTGATTCACCTCACCCATTACCAGACTATCAATAATGAGCTATTTAAACTACAACTAAAATATCATAATCTAGAAGAGATACCACACAATTCTGAGATGCTTCAATAGGAAATTCCCTTAAAACTGATGCTCTTCTCAAGATTATATTAATTACAGCTATTGCCATTCCTTTAATTGAAGTACTAAACTTTACTACACTAGGCTGGTTGGGGAAATACCACATTCAGAACACAGAAAAATTTTTAAATGGACTTTTTCAAAAAGTCTCTTAAGGAATTCACATTTAGGCACCAATTTTGCACTCATGTGAGGTTCTTACAGTTATTTCCCTTAAAATATCATGCTGTTGTGATGCCTGTTTTGTAAGACTGGTTGTTCACACTGACTAGATAAATGGTCTGAATTAGAGCAGTGAAGTCCTAATTACATATTTAAGAACCAGGTCAAGTTTGTAGATTGCTCAACTAAAATTTTACTGATAGATTAAAAAGGAAAACATTTTTGAAGGCTCAAATTAGACAATAATACCACTTATTCTTCAGCACCTAAATGGAAATTCAGGGGGAAAAAGCCACAAACCCTTAATTCCTTCACATGAAATACTGATAACATCTGAGTTTCAGAAGCATTTAATTTCCCTCATTATAATCCTACAGATACATCTCTGTGCATAAAGTCTATTTATTGCTTGAAAAAACAGCACTTATTGCCAAGTTAAAAGCATACTAAAAAAGATATATGAAGTTGACAGCAGATCCTGACTGCAGTCTTTACAAACATTCTCACCTACTGTGGATAAGCAGGTCTTGGATATAGTGCAGTAACTTGGCAGAAACAGCAGAAAGTAAGTGGATGAAGTTATTTTTCTTTTTTAGTATTATTATATAAGACCCCAGAAACTAAAAGTAGCACATTTTTTGGAAGAAGCATCTATATGGGAGAAAGAATTTGGGTGGTAGATCTTTCTGTTAGAGCAGCACTGACTATTTAAGTTGGGAAGACATCACAACTTCTCTAAAAGCCACACTTAATCCATCATGAAGGATTGTAAAGCGCAGCATTCCAGGTAAGCCTAACTCACAGCACAACTGAATACTTACCCAGCCTGCTCCCAGATATTCATGGAAAAAGGTCAGGCAGTAGGAGCAGGGTCTGGGTCTTCTTAGGAACTGCAGCAGCTCTCCAAATCTCATCTTTTCTGGGGAGTCCCCCACTTCTCACTCCCATCACGCAGCAGTCACACCATAAAGAGATTTTTCCCAGGAATACAATAGCCAGGAGCAGCCTGGCATGAACAACACCGACCCCAAGGTATTTCCATGGAAAGGAGCAGGTTAAAGGAGAAAGACTCATTAACAGCACAAATTGCTTGGGAAGTACTAGCCTTCTGTGCTATCACCTTCCAGACAGTTTGGGAACTTACACATACACCCAGGAATAAACAATCCTAGTGATCAAGTAAAGGCAAAGTTGATGAAAGATGCTCAAGAAGCATGATGCCTATTGTGCATAAACAGATAAACTTGACAAAAAACTACAATCATATAGTTGCAACCCAAAAACAAGGCAGGCAAGCAGCCTACCCCGGAGGCAACATATCCCTGTTTTCTGCTCTTGCAAATGAAGCCAGCAGACAGGAGGTCGCCTGCTGCTTCAAGTTTGTTTTAATAACTTTACACTTAGTAGTAGCAAAGATGACATGTATGCAGCTATGAGAAGAAATTGTGTCTCGCAGGTTAGAGCACCAAAGGCTAACAGATGAGCATCTTGTTCAGTGGAAAGGAGAGAAGTGTGCTGCATGGATCTTCATGACACCTTAAATAATGCACACACACCCAGAACAAGAAAAACTGTAGTCAACATGGAAAATATAAAGCACAAATGTACTACGTTAAGCTTTTGATATAAAATGTCAACATTCTGACCCACCAGTGAGTGAATCCTGTTCATATACATCCCACAAAGATTAAGTTCAGCTTTTCATCATGGTGTTGGTTAGCATCAACTGGACATTGAAAAGAAATGCACAGAGTTCCTTCTTGTAAGTAAAGGATTTCTCTAACTATCCTCTTTTCACATGAAATAAATGCTCCAGAAAAAAAAACATTCCACATGGAAAAACACATGGTTGTATTTTGCCCCTCCCTACATTTCCACCTCAACATAGATTCAAAGAAGCCGTGGTACTATGAAGACCTACACCTGTATGACACTAACCATGCAGTAACCAAATAACAAATTTAGTGACAGTGTTTGTTACCAGTACAATTCAGACTGAAGTTATTTTATTAAAAGACAAGGATGCAGAACTTCACAAATGGCACTCCTGAAGGTAAACTAAGGAAATGCTATCATCCATTAGTTGTCATAATGATAGCAACCATCGGTCAAGGAGAAACCACATCCCACTGCTTCCCTGCAAAAGTTTCTAAATGAAGTTAGGATTCTGCATGTTGTATTTATGCCTAACTTTATGCAGATATGCAGAAAAACTACATGGAAGTAGTTCACATGGGGACTTTTAAAGTGAAACACTACAAACACTGTAAGAATTAGCAGTGGTTATACTACACTTTGTTATGCAGACAAAGGAGAAAAAGATCACTGTACTACTCCCTGAAGCATTACAGGCTTCTTCTCATTAACTCCGCGCTCCAGATACATACTTAAAGATGTTTTCAGAGATTCTTCAGCAGGAATATTTGTCTGAATCCTACCTTAGATTAAAACCATTTCAATTAATTCATTCACCTGTTCCATACAGGCATAAATAATAACAAAAAAAAAAAAAGGCTCCTTATAAATTGCATAAACAAATAAAAGATATATCGTAAAACAATCTAAAGCAATCTACAACAACACATCACAGAAGAAAGAACTGCAGCAGTTTTAAGCAGTCTGGGCCAGTCAAATGCCTCGAAGTTAATTGCAAGAAACAAGTGAGCTGCTGATTTGTGAAAGCACACGTGTTACTATGGAAAACAAAAACAACGACCACAAGCACATGGCTTTAAACAAAGGCAAAATACCTTTTCTTCTTGACACTTCAAGTGACAGCCTAAGTAAGAACTAACCGTCTGAAGCACACGCTACGAAGTCAGTTCTTACCTATCAAAGCCTGGAAAAGGTTGCTTTGGAAGATGCTGATGACGCGCTCTATGGAGTTTCGCAGCTGCCGGTCCTCCGCCTGGCTCAGCTTTGAACGGTATTCCTCCAGGAGGCGCAGGGCTCGCTGGGTATCTGCAAGCGGAGACCAGACACACCGGTGACCCTGCCGCACCGGGCTGGAGCACCAGAGATGCACACGCCGGACACGCAACAAGCCTCCGTGGCCGGGACCGCCCCAGCCCAGCCCGGCAGCTTCTTTGTTCGCATCTCGGAAAGCACGGGCCAGACCGTGCCCCTCCGCGGGCTCTCTCTGCCCGCAGATCGCGGACCGGAGGGTCCCGGCAGCCGCCTCTACGAACCAGTCCCGCCGCCAACCCCGCACCAGGTGTCAAACAGCGACTTCAGTAACCGCCGGGGCTCCTTGGCATGCGGTGCTCACCTTGCTTCCTGACGGGCATGGCGCTCCGGGGCCGCGGCACTTCACCCTACAAACTTTGAGCCCGACTCGGGGAGGTGCGGCGGGGGCGGCGGCGCAGCTCCCCCTGCCGGCCGGGCGTGGGGGGACGGCGGCCGCCCCGCCTGACCGACCCACCCGCACTCCGCCGGCCGGCCAGCAAGCGAGCGAGCGAACGAGCAAGCAAGCGGCTTTACTCGGGGCTCCCGCCGCGGCACCTCCACGAGCGACGGGACAAGACGAGCCAAGCCGGACAGCGCAGCGCAGCGCGGCGCGGCGCAGTGCAGCGCGACGCACTGGGCCAGGCCGGGCCCCGCCGAGCCGGTACCAGGACAGGCGGAGCAGGGACACTCACGCTTCCAGGCACCTCCCGCTTACACTGCTCGGAAATTCCAAACTTTCCAGCCAAAATGGCGGCCTAGAGGCTGAGGGGAGCGCGCCCCCCCCCCACGTGACCGGCCCCGGAGGCCGCCCAATCAGGCTGCAGCTCGGCCCGACTAGGTAGTCGGCGGGGCGGAGGGGAGGAGGCAAGGTGAGCGCTCGCCGCCCGCCTTAAAGGGGCCGGCGCGCAGCCGCCTGGCCCCGCCCAGGCCCGGGAGTGGCAGTGTTAGTAACCGGACTGCCTTCCCGGTCCCTGCGGACGCCGAACGCTGTCGCCGTGTGCCGGCGGGCCCGGCGTGAGCCGCGGGAAGGCAAGCTTCCCTCTTTTTCTTTTCTCTTCTGCCGGACGAGGCGGCGCGGTTTCAGTGGTGGGAAGAGACCCGGGACCGTTCCCCCAGATGAAAGTCGCCCTCTAATACCCCCGGCGCTGATGGCCACCGCTCCGCGGCGGGCATGAGACTCTCCGCAGTGCAGCGGGGCCGCTCTGCCGAGCGCACCGCTGGTGACGGTCGGTGTGTGCCTCTGGCAGGGCGCGACAGCTACAGGTGTGCCGCCCAAGTTGCTTGACAGTGCCGCCGATAGCCTTTTAACGACCGTTTACCGAATATGTATGCAGCTGGCAGAAGGCAGTGGGCATAAGGCAGACTAAATGTGATAGCGTCCAGGCGTAGATCAACTCCTCTTGTGCTGCTTGCTGTAAAAATCTGCATGCAGAGGTGTCCCTTGCCCCAAGAAGCCAGTAACCTAATTACGTGGCGAGATCATGGGACAGGCAGCGGAACAGAGACACCTCACAGGCCTTACTGGCCCATACAATACATGGGGCACTGGCATCCACCTGTTGCTTTTTATCTCCAGTCGTCTTGTTGAAGAGCAGCATGAGGGGAGGAAGAGCTTGTCCACAGCTCGCAGAGGACATAAGGTTAACATAAGCACATCATGAGAGAAAGCACGGAATGCCCTGTTTATATGAAAACTTAAGAAACAGGCTGCACGGGCTGACATCAGGGAACCGCAGGATCAGGAAATCACAAAATCATGAAAGCTGCTGTCTTGAAACTGGCATGGGAGCGGTAATGAGGTGCTTCAAAGGCAGAATAAACGGCTTGCATTTTTGCATCGCAGCACTGAAATGGGTGACTTGGGGAGAAGCATGCACAAGGTACATGATCTTTGAAGGAAAACTTATATTAAAGGTGGTGAATTTAGGGGTAACTCAAATACCTGTGCAGAGGAGAAATGTTACTTAGTTCTTGATCAGCTTGACAATCAACAAGGCACCCAAATCTGAAACACTTCGAAACTTGCATGCACGTGCATATCAGAGGCAGAGAGAAACTGAAAACTTCAAAGTTGATGCAACTTATTTGATCCAAGTTCACATCTCCATTTACACTTTTTTGACTTAGACAACAGTGAAAATGTACAAGAGCTTACTCCAGATACCTAAAAAGAATCTCTTCAGCAACTCTTGCAAATCTGAAGTATCAAACCCAGGACTAGATGTGTCCATGGCAAAGCCTTAATCTTAGAGTAAACCTACAAGGCAACAAATCTCACCCAGACCTGGAAAAAGCCACTCTTCCTCTCCCCTTCTCCCCAGTACTCCTATGTTTTGTACTTAGACTTATACCAGGAGTTTCTCTTCCTCCCACAGCNTTTAAAAAAAAAAAAAAAAAAAAAAAAAAAGGTATATGTTTAGTGCTGACTGGTACATATTTTGCTTCTTACTCCTCTCTAGTTGTCATTTACACTTGCAGAGTGTTGGCACTAACTGGTACCAACTCATATATTTCAAACTGAAGGCATGCTAAGAAGGGACATTGGCAGAAGCCTCCAGCATCTGGCCTCTTTGGTTTTCACTGTTTACAACAGCAATAAAAGTACTCTAAAGGGGCCATAGTCCTCTTGATGTCAGCTAAATTTATATATACATTCCTCTGACAGAAAGGAGACATCTGCAGTAGTAAGGCTGGTTTTGCTGAAAATATGTAGTACAGAGCAATTTTTTTAAAAAAAGGACAGCATAAATAAACTACCTTTTCATAAACATAATTTGAAATTTCCAAGGTTTTCTTTTAAATAAAAGATAATCCCTTTACATAGGGTCATTGTGCTGGGAACAGGAAAATAATCCCATATATAAGACCCTGAGACAGCATTTCTCACTTGCTGCTAATGCTCCAGGAAAACAACAAAACAGAACAAAACAATAACAACAAAAAAAGATCAAAGAGAGGTTCAGGATGACAGATCAGCCAGCCAGGAAGCAATTAGGTGAGCTTTATTGTACTTCAGAGAGCTGGCACTTCTGTTTTCACTTCTAGGAGTATATTGGTGGATTCAAAATGGTTGAACTAGAAAGCACAGTACTCAACTTCAGTATATAAAGTGTTGTTTAAATTCCAGTACACATAAGAAAATATCCCATGAATGGAAAATAGCTTTTTTTTCTAGTGCATTGCAGTAAGAGCCAGTGTTGCAAAACTCTCCTATATAACACGTTGTCTTTGTCCAGTTTTCAAGACATTTTGTAGTTCCCTTGGAGGAGGGGAAATCTGGATATGAACCAGAGCATCGTTTGTGCCACAGCTTAGTCAGTGTCATTTAAATCAAACTGTTATAGGCAGCATACAGAAAGGATTGTACTTGTGATAAGTGTGGTGAGCATTCAAGTCAGCATTATGCTGCACTCGACACATCCTGGCTATGCTTCAGAATGATCCTTGGCACAGGAACTCTTGAACAATTCTACAAAGCAGCAGCCTGTAGCCATTGTAGCCCTCTTAGCCTCAGATGTACCTGAAGGTATGACTGATGGCCTCCTCTCCCTGCCTTGAGATCTCACTGTTAAAATCTCTTGTTTTGCAGCTGCTGCCAGCAAACCTGCATGGAACTGTCTGTGACAACAGCTCCAGCAGGGGCATGCATGTGTTGCCCAGCTCACTGCAGGATACAGCTCTGGGGGGATGTGTGCATGGGAGCAGGCAGCTTTTGACATCAAGGAGGCCAGCACAGGACAAACATGTTGCCCAGATGTGGATAAACTCACTTAACAGCCGTCTGATCCCTAGCCCCTGCCCATGAGGAAAAGGAGGCCCAGTGTGAGAGGCTACTAAACCCAGCTCACAAACCCATAGGAAACAGAGACAGTGCTTCCCCCTTGTAAAACTTCATGCCAGCTACCCCACTGGAACACGCTGACAATTACAGGGACTGTTCAAAACAGCAATATAAGTGTCTCTGTTGCAGCCAGCACCCCACATGGTAACTAGAGGAGTATGGCAAACTTAGAAGAGGAGACTTCAAGAAACATTCATTAGATCCACACATAACACAACAAACAACAGAGCAGCAACAATTTGAAAACCAAGACAAAAAAAAATAGTAGGCAGCACAACACTGCAAGAGTTTACACTCAGCAGTATGGCCAAGAAAATGAAATAGTAAGGAGCTCAAACTTCATTACAACAGAAGGTGAGCTAGACTAACCCAGCAAATACTGGCACATGTATTCATATTAATTTCAAACTGGGCATTGACATATTCCTGGAATTGATAATAACAAAGACTTGCTGCCAGTTGAAGCATGAGTAGAATGCAAGACTTGTTTATATTTGGCTTACCAGTATAAGAAAACACAATAATAACAATCTGATCCTTTCCATCTTGAGTTTGTCTTCTGGTTAAAGGCCAAAGTCACCACACAGCATACAGAGAAAATGATTTCCCTTTTGCACACAGAACTGGGAATTGTTACTCATAAAGGGATCTGTGACAGCTGCAGAAAAACCTTCTCTTTACTTCCCTTGCAAACTCAGTACAATACTTCACAGTTGACTGGGGCAGCAATGAAACTAAGGAAGCCTAATTTCTCCTGCCTAAGAAAGAACGAAGCCTGAATGAGGTTAGCTTATTCATTATGCTTCCACTCATCTGGATTCTCTGATGTCTGATAAGGTTAGATCATGTGCCATAGCCTTACCTTCTAGGAGCTGTCTTTTCAGGAGCATGCCTTTGTCATCTGTAATTTTGTGGGTTTTAAGAGATGCAAACAGCTTCTTACAGGAGCTTTCTGCTTGAATGAAACCATGGCATGGTGTCATAGGTCTTTTTTTTTTTTTCTGAAAGAGCTACTACATATAGCTAATTTTCATAAGGCTACTAAAGATTAAAGCTGCTCTTTTCATCACATTGTGCAGTTAGTGTGTCACAAAACCCAGTAAGTCACATGCCAATCATGTTCACTGTTAACAGTCAAAATACAAGTTCACTGTTTTCTGTCATCATCATTCTTGGGGGTAAATTAAGTTGCTGCCTCACACACAGGAGGATCAAGTCTTATTCCAGTTAAAATCAAAGTTCTATTAAAAATCGGAGTTTATCTTATTTACTTAAGCCTACTCAATAGATTTTTTTTTTTATGGCATCATTTTATGAATCTCTGGTGGTTTGATTTTAGTCTTTCTTATACAGAGAAGACAGTTTACCCAGTAATACAAGCTTCATATTTTTAATTTGCAAATCCTATATTGAGTTTGTCCTCATAATTGAAACTCTTAGGCTAATTTGATCTTGATCAGAATACAAAGGTGCCTTTATTCCTAGAGACAGAGTCCAGCCACGTATCACCAGTAGATGAACATGTTCCTGTTTACAGGGAGACTTTCAATCTAAACAAAGTATCTTTTCTTTTTCTCCTGTCATTCCTGCAGTTTGTGTGCTCTGAAGCAGTTTGAGCTCTTGTTCACTTACAGATTGCACACCGTGTGTATAAAAGTAATCTCGTATTTTTTAGTCCTTGTAATCAAGTGTACCTATTCAGCTTAGGATAGGTCACAATCCTACAAAAGATTTGTTATTCCAGCAACCTAAGGAAGTACAGCAGTATTATTAAAAAAAAAAAACAAAACAACAAAACCAAACCCCAGGACGTCTAGTTCATTATTTAGAATGTTTTATTTAAATGTCTTTACCTAATGTAGAAGAGTAGTGTAATTGGAATTTCTATAAACCATTAAAATTCAGTGCCTGGTTGCTGATGCTCCAACACCTTCTGGGAGGCTGCAAAACATGAAAAACAAAAGCATACAGGACAATATTAATTATATCCATTAACAATTACTGCCAATATGACAGACATCAACCTAGATCATCTTCCTCCACACTTTCTATAATCAGGGCTGGGTTATATAATATCAGCTTAACGGCTTCTTAGTTGACTTCCTGATGTAAAGATAAACATCATTATATAACCTGCCTATTTTAACTTTCCCAGTCAAATTAAGTAGCAAGGAGCTTGTCTGTGTGAAAACCTGACCCAAGAAGTGAACCCTGTAAGAGCAGTTAGATGCTCTTCAACAGTGTTTTCCTGTGAGTAGTGTCACAACTATTTGGGGATTTGCCTGCTCAAACACTAAGTGATGTCCTTAGAAAGTTACTTTGGGAATTTGGCTATGATTAAATGTTACCCAATTAAACCAAAATGCATTCAAAGTACATTTAACTCTTCACATCGTATCAACATGTAACAAATGCTCCCAGAATAACAAGGTTAACTAATTCAGATGGAACACAAGAAAATGCTATTAAAGCCCACTGTGGGGTTCAGGCACAGGCTGTGCAAGGCAGCACTTTCTTCCAGCAAGCACAGAAGGCACTTTAGTGCTTTTGCTTTATTTCCATGCCACAGTACAGTGAAAGCCTTGAAGTGGAGCTGCTAGCCATGCCTCAGCTTACTCTGTGCTGATCTGCAGGCAGCTTTTATCAAGGAGTTCCCTCAGCCAGAGTCCTTGTACCGTCCTAGCATCAACTCAGACATCTGTGTGAGCCTAACCACCCCTGGACTACAGAAAGTGATGTGTCTGAACCGCGCGATCCAGTAGCACAAAGCAAAGTGACATCATAGCATATCACATCAAGATGCCTTTGTTTTCCTAACACAAACAATATAGTATTTGTAGCAAAGAGCATGGAGTTGTGCCCAGCTTCATGCCTCTTACACAAGAGTAAGATCTATGTATGTCTGCTGCCAGCCTATTGTCCACCATATGCGTCTGAAGAAAGAAATATATTTGGGGATTACAAAAACATCTAGGTGAGCAGAAAAGACAGAAAGAGAGTTTGGCAATGATTTTTATAGGAATCCAAATCAGGAATCACCTTTTTTGAAAAGCTAATAGTCACTCTCGAAATACAGAGTTTATTTGCAAGTTATTAAGACATTCTGATTTGCACCAAACTGCCTCCAAACACTGCAGGGACACACCAAGCATGTGGAACACCCACACTAACCCCTTTCTCTCCTGGGTTGACAAACAGTTTGTTTAGAATTCCCTTTTCCTGTGCTGGCTCCTACCTTTTAAGCCCACCAGATAATTGGAGAAGTACATATTTGACTGCTGATAGTGAAAGCACAGACAGTAGACTGCTGGTTTGCCCTTCACAAACTATAGGTCCATCTGTAGCATTTCCTTCTCCCACCTCTCCTTGCTGCTCGCTGTTCAAGATTGTAGGCATTTTCAGCACGCTCAGCTGGCCCTCAGGGCTACTGCTGGTGGTGAGCAGGTAATTGAATTATCAGGCACACCTTCCATTTAACGAGTATTCCATCTCCTTTTTTGTGTAGAAGCTTTGGGAGGATAAAAGCGAGTATGTTCCACAGCTATGGGGAGGAAAAGAGCAGTGCTAAAAAAAGGAATGCAGGTAGACAATTTAAGAGAAGTTTTGTCTTGTTTGGAATGTTATGAATAATTTAAATTCTAGGAGAGAGAAGCTGACAATGACTGAAGCTGAGGGGTGAGTCCTGCAGTGTCCCACTAAAAATGCAGAGCTGGAGCAACACTGGATGAGCAGTGAGAAAAGCTGGAAAGCCAGGTCCAGCTATGCAGAGATCTGTTTGCCCACAGTTAATGTATCCTGCCATTCACTCCAAGTGAAGCGAGCATTTGGTACTGATGAGCTTCTGATAACAGCAAACATTCTACAGTGCCTGTACAGCTATTCTATTTTGGTGTTTTCAGGTGCAGCAAGTCCTTGTAAACCTGCTCTGTTTTCGAGAAAGGGTTTTGCAGAGCCCTCACTTGGGTTTTGTAGAAAGTACCCTTTAAATCCTGTGGTATTGTCTACTCTTACTGGACATCAAAGAAGTT
Source organism: Psilopogon haemacephalus (assembly GCA_013396835.1). Taxonomy (NCBI): domain Eukaryota; kingdom Metazoa; phylum Chordata; class Aves; order Piciformes; family Megalaimidae; genus Psilopogon; species Psilopogon haemacephalus. The sequence continues at coordinate 1,342 of VWZI01012127.1, read as the reverse complement.
GTCAGAGTCCAAAGGAAGCTGTTATTGATTCACATAGAGATTCCAGCCTGTCCTTTCACAAAATCCTCAGTGGTAAATAGCTCATTTAAGTTTTGTAGCTTACACATGACTTGCCTTGCCCCAATTCCCTGATCAAATACTACTGTACGTTGAAGTTAGTAGAAATCCCAACAGTTTCTGATGGTATGTTCTTAAGAAGATTATATTAGACTCTCAGAATCAACTACTACTGAACACACTGACTTTAGCAGTTTGAGGCTTGTGTGGACAGCTAACTTCTCCAACTGGATTCACAGACCTGGCTATACGCTCCAGAAAGCCACACTCAGCCACAAGTACTGTAAAGCTTTTTACTACTGATATTCCAGTACTTCTTTCCAGATGATTTTTTGTCCTCTAAATACAGTAGTTCTGGATACAATCAACCAAATTTTCTTGTTTTTCAGGGAAAAACAAACAAACAAACAAACGAGTCTTCAGTTAACAACTACTAGTTTTTGCAAGGTTAAAAGTAGTATCACCAGAGGCAGACTCCTCCTCAGGTCTGTGCTATTGCAACAGCAAAGCTCATTGAGTAAGTGGTTTGTCCAATACCAGGACTGACTCATACGGACATGAAAGTTGTAGAACAGGTGCATGCTTGCAGTTCTTGTCCCATTTCCCTGATAATCTAGAAATGTGGCAGAAGAAACCATTAACTCGATGATACACATGCCTCTCTTCTAGAACGATTTACATTTATATATTCTCTTAATGCTGAAAGCAGCAAAGAAGTTCCTTGAACTTTTTGTTGTTGTTGGTTGCAGAGACATGTGGACTAGGACTTGAAGGGAAAATATTTTCCCTTTTCTTCAGTAAACATTTTACACTCTGCAGAGATGAACTTACATAAGTGGCATAGAGTGACACTGAAGAGCTATAGCACACCAAAAAATGCTGTCAATTTGAATAGCATAGAGATCAAAGTCCTAACAGGCAGAAGGCAGGAAATACAGGTACACAAGATGACTGTGAGCCCTCACTGAGTTGTGATGGCAAAAGGAAGGTGACTGATGCAGCCTTCAGGAGAGAAATTTTCGGCAGGTAGGTTTATCCTAAGAGCACTGTACAAAACAATAGTGAGACCTCACCAGTACCATCTATGCTTAACAAAGGTGAATTTGCACTAGGAAGGCAGAAAAAGGCTGGAGTGGAGAACCTCAAAGGATACCCTCAGTTCAACATCGTTATTGAAGAAAAACAACAAGGTTCTCCCAGTGACAAGGGATGAGCTAATCAAACACAGTATATCCCCCACAGACGAGGGGGTCTTGGCACCCTCCTCACCGGTTCTTTGGGTTTC